>ML663483.1:2836647-2862394 GCA_007570785.1 Antilocapra americana | reverse complement strand
TCATCAAGAAACAAAGGGAGAAGAACCAAATCAACAGAATTAGAAATGAAAACGGAGAGATCACAACAGAAAACACAGAAATACAAAGGATCATAAGAGACTATTATCAGCAACTATATGCAAATAAACTGGACAATTTGGATGAAATGGACAAATTCCTAGAAAAGTATAACTTTCCAAGACTAAACCAGGAAGAGATAGATAATATTAATAGACCCATCACAAGCATGGAAATTGAAACCGTAATCAGAAATCTTCCAAAAAACAAAAGCCCAGGACCAGATGGCTTCACAGCTGAATTCTACCAAAAATTTAGAGAAGAGCTAACACCTATTCTACTCAAACTCTTCCAGAAAATTGCAGACGAAGGTAAACTTCCAAACTCATTCTATGAGGCCTCCATCACATTTGTTTCTGACACATAGTAAATTATGTGTTATTAAAATATTCTATGTCTTAAAAAATTTGGAGAAGATTTGCACAAATTATTACCACACATACATACATGTACATTTTACAAGGATATTTAAAAAGGCTTTTTTTTCTTCTTTTTAATGAAAATATGTTTCTTTTCAAACACTCAAACCCACTGGGAGTTTAAAACAAAACAGTAAATAAAAATCAAAGTATTAAATATAACCTTAAGTTCTTGAGGGCTATTTTTTTTCCTGTTATAAAAATTTCAACTATGTTTAATTGTGGACTGGGAAAGGGAAAGGGGAGGGGACCAAGGATAATCACCAAAGACTCAAAACCGGCCAATTCATTCAGTTCCATCAAAATGTCAATTCATTTGTTGCTGGGAAGGAATGAGTTTAAATTATTTGACTGATGGTCATAATACAATAAAGCAACTATATTTTCCAAGTAGTTTGCTTGCAAATATTGCTTGCCTTGAAAACTTTACAGGCAAACAAAACCAGTTAAGAAAAAACATATGGGCTACCATATTTGGTTCAGGAAAAGTATCAAAGCTCTTCCTTGTTTCCTTTCAAATGTGATTCTTAGAAGATTGAATGATTAATAGAACTACAGAAGAAAAATTCAATAACAGAAACCACTAAAATGATGTTTCTATGCATAGTTGGTTTGCTGTCTACCTTTAAATACACATACCATTTGTGAGTGACAAAATCATGTTGTGTTTCCACTAATTTATAAGATCTTTGAAAAACACTAATTAATAGTTTTTATAAAAAGTGATGAGTCCTAATTTTTGAAAATTTTATTTCCCCTAGTTGTAAATATTTCACTTTACCTTCAAAACTTCTCATTTGTTTATCTTCTTAGGAGTCATCATCAGGCCACCTGATTCTATATTCATATCCCATATTATATAGGTAGTTATATTCATAATTTTTCTACTCTGCAGCCATACACAAGACTTTTTTTTTCTCCCACACATCTGAACATCCTGAACATCTTGGCCCATGTCCAAATCTCAATTTTTATGGCTGCAGGTTATATCATACTTCCTCTATGGAGCCTTCTCCAACTATGCTAACTCACGTAAATTGTCCCATTTTCTTAACTCCCAAATGTGCTTCTCAAATAATGATTCAAGAAAGCTTGGAATGTCTAAAACACCTTCATGGAATCTGTGACATTAAAATTAATGCTATAAAAATTCTAAGCTTAATCTGCCTTTTTTACAGAGTGGACATTTGAGCAGATGGTGCAAAATTAATGGCGGGTTTAAAGTGCTGACTCCTTAACAAAAGTTGAAGCAGTGGCACCAAGTTACTTATATTTTTTGTATTATCCATTGCCACACACTTGCAGGTAGAAATAGCTGATCTTACTTAAAAACATTCTTAATGAAATAGTGAGGTTTATTAATGTTATTAAATTTTAATCATTGAATAAACAACTATTTAATAATTTTGCTGTAAGCATAAATCATTTTTGCTGTATAATAAAGTATGATGGGGGTCTCCAGGAAAAGTAGTTCTATTTTTATTTTAGGTACAATCTGATAGTCATTTTTTTAAGATAAACATATTTTTAAATGAAATAATGAGTGATACACAGAATTCTATTATTTAGACTTGAGTATTCGGCATATATTTTCTCAAAAGTAAAGGAAGTGAGATAGTTGCTTCAATGAAAAATTAGATTTGTTGACAATGTTAAGTTCTGCAATTTTCTTTAAAGTAAAATTTAATATTTTTAAAAGTTACATCTGTCACCATGAGTTTGGCAGTCTCTCTATACTTAAAACAGTTTTTAAGACAAGCATGTTGAAGTTAAGGATTGACTTTTGGATATTATAAAATGAAATGTATCAATATTTATATATTTATGTAACTAAGTGAACAAACATTCTCCAAATGTCAAAGATTTGGGAAAATCTCCTGGAGAAGGGAATGGCAACCCACTCCAGTATTCTTGCTGGGATAATTCAAAAGTCAGAGGAACTTGGAGGGCTACAGTCCATGCGGTCCCAAAGAATTGAACACACCCGAGCAACACACACACACACACACACACACATGCACGCACACACACAGGAACCATAGAAGACTGCCAACAACTCTGGAACTAGTAAGAAAACAGGAGTGAGCCCATTATCACTCACTGCTTTTCTCACTGACCCTGGAGTTTTAAGTCTTTCTCCTTGATATAATTTCACACTCTGTTTTCATTTTAAGTTCTCCAAGCTTTATTTTATTTTAATATTTTTTCACTCTTTTTAAGTTCTTATTCTGATTGCAAGTACTCGTTTGGCACTTTGGTCTGACCTTGAGATCAGACTGTTTCAACTGAAGCTGCCTAAAAATGCCTTCAGCTTTATTTCTTTGGGAAGTTGTTGCTGCTTCCAATGAAACTGTGCTACTGTGTATGATTCTATAATGATGGATACATGTCATTATGCATTTGTCCAAATTCATGGAAAGTGCAATGCCAAAACTAAACTGTAATGTAAACCATGGACAGTGAGTGATTATAATGTGTCAACCAGCAGTGGTAACCAATATTTCCTCTGGTGGAAATTGCTGTCAGTGGGGAAGCCTGTGCACAGATAGAGGTAGGGAGTTTACAGAAAATCTTTATATCTTCCTGTTGATATTGTTATAAACATAAAATTAGTTTAAAAATAAATTAGGAAAGAAAGATTAAATGCAGAATAGATATTATAATCCAGGTGTGTTATAGACAGACCAATGGGACAAAACTGACTCATCATCCTAATATTTGTTTGAGTATCTTCACACATGCACCAAAAGGGAATGTGAAGATCACACTATGAGATTTCCTAAGGAGAGCAGAGAAGGCTCATAAGCAGGTCCACAAAAGGTTTGAAAAAGCAAGAAATGGTTAGTGACCTTGGATTTGATTTTGTTTGGGGAATGGCAACTATATAAATAGATATCAGATGATGAATACTGAAATCAGATTGATTATATTCTTCTCAGGTGGTGCTAGTGGTAAGGAACTCACTTGCTAGTGAAGGAAACATGGATTTGATCCCTGGGTCAGTAAGATTCCCTGGAGGAGGGGATAGCAACCCACTCAAGTATTCTTGCCTGGAGAATCCAATGACAGAGGAGCCTGATGGGCTATGGTCCATAGAGTCGCACAGAGTCTGACAAAACTAAAGCAACTTAAAACACACATATTGTTTGGAGCTGAAGATGGAGAGGCTCTATACAGTCAGGAAAAACAAGACCAAAAGCTGATTATAGCTCAGATCATGAATTCCTTATTGCAAAATTTAAAATTAAAGTGAACAAAGTAGCGAAAACCACTAGCCATTCAGGTATGACCTAAATCAAATCCCTTAACATTATGTAGTGGAGGTGATGAATAGATTCAAGGGATTAGATATAGTAGACAGAGTGCCTGAAGAACTATGGATGAAGTTTCTTAACACTGTACAGGAGATGGTAACCAAAACCATCCATAAGAAGAAGAAAAGCAAGAAGGCAAAGTGGTAGTCTGAGGAGGCCATAAAAACAGCTGACTAAAGAAGAGAAGAGGAAGACAAAGGAAAGAAATACACATCTGAATGCAGACTTGTAGAGGACAGCAAAAAGAGATAAGAAAACCTTCTTAAGTGAACAGCACAAAGAAACAGAGGAAAACAATGTGAAGAAATAAAGGTAAAATAATAAAATATGAAAGACTAGCGATCTCTTTAAGAAAATTAGAGACATCAGTGAATGTTTCATGCAAAGATAGGCACAATAAAGGACCAAAATGGTAAGGACCTAACAGAAGCAGAAGATATTAAGAAGAGGTGGCAAGAATACACAGAAGAACTATATAAAAAAGATCTTCATGACCCGGATAATCACAATGGTTTGATCACTCACCTAAGCTAGACATCATGGAGTGTGAAGACAAGTGGGCCTCAGGAAGCATTACAATGAACAAAGCTAGTAGAGGTTATGGAATTCCAGTTGAGCTATTTCAAATCCTAAAAGATGATGCTGTTAAGTGCTGCACTCAATATGCCAGCAAATTTGGAAAACTCAACAGTGGCCACAGGACGGAAAAGGTCAGTTTTCATTTCAATTCCAAAGAAGGGACATTTCAAAGAATGTTCAAATTACCACACAATTGCACTCATTTCACATGCTAGAAAGTTAATTTTCAAAATCCTTCAAGTGAAGCTTCATCAAGAGAATTTAAGAAAGCATCTACAATGGCTTCATTGACTATGCCAAAGCCTTTGACTGTGTGGATCACAACAAGCTGTGGAAAATTCTTAAAGAGATGGAAATACCAGATCACCTTACCTGCCTCATGAGAAATCTATATTCAGGTCAAGAAGCAACAGTTAGAACTGGGCATGGGACAATGAACTGTGTTCAAAATTGGGAAAGGTGTAGGTCAAGGGTGTATATTGTCATCCAGCTTATTTAATTTATATGCAGAGTACATCATGGGAAATGCCAGGCTGGATGAAGCACAAGATGGAATCAAGATGCTTGGAGAAATAGCAACAACCTCAGATTTTAAGATGACACTACCCTAATGACAGAAAGCTAAGAACTGAAGAACCTCTTGATGAAAGTGAAAGAGGAGAGTGAAAAAGTTGGCTTAAAATCCAACATTCAAAAAACGAATACCATGACATCCAGCCCCATTGCTTCACAGCAAATAGATGGAGAAAATTTAGAAACAATGAGCAACTTTATTTTTTGAGTTCCAAAATCACTGAGGATGGTGACTGCATCCATGAAATTAAAAGACACTTGCTCTTTGAAAGTAAAACCATGATAAACCTAGACAGTGTATTTAAAAGTAGAGACATCACTTGGCTGACAAAGGTCTGTAAAGACAAAGCTATGTTTTTTCCAGTAGTCACATACAGATGTAAGAGTTGGACGGTAAAGAAGGCTGAGCACCAAAGACTTGATGCTTTTGACTTGTGGTGTTGGAGAATACTCTTGAGAGTGCTTGGACAGCAAGGAGATCAAACCAGTCAATCCTAAAGGAAATCAACCCTGACTATTCACTGGAAGGATGAATGCTGAAGCTGAAACTCCAATTCTTTGGCCACCTGATGCAAAGAACTAACTCATTGGAAAAGACTCTGATGCTGGGAAAGACTGAGGGCTGGAGGGAAAGGGAGTGATAGAGGATGAGATGGTTGAATGGCATCATTGACTCAATGGGCATGAGTTTGAGCAAACTCTGGGAGATAGTGAAGGATACGGAAGCCTGGTGTTCTGCAGTCCATGGGGTTGCAAAGAATTGGCCACAACTGAACGACTGAACAACAATAAGGAAATGCTGCCAAACTGGGGTTGTATGCTTTAAATTTCCCATAGGAGACACAAAGCGTGCATGCTTTATTACCTGGAACAGATGAGGGACAAGAAAGGAAGAGGGAGATAAAGAACTTGGAAGTTGTCAAAAATTAAACTGCAAAAAAAAACCTTTATACAAGATATGCTAATGAGATAAAACATATAAAACATTGAATTATTTGGTGTGGAAATGAATTCAGCTTATTCTGTCATTTTTGAGGTTGCACCCAAATAATGCATTTCAAAATGTTTTGTTAACTACTCGAAATTCTCCAAGTCAGATTTCAACAGGATGTGAGCCATGAATGCCCAGATGTTCCAGTTGGATTTAGAAAAGGAAGGCAAATGAACCAGACAGCAAATTGCCAACATCTGATGGAACATCGAAAAACCAAGAGAGTTCCAGAAAAACATCTACTTCTGCTCTATTGACTATGCCAAAGCCTTTGACTGTGTGGATAACAACAGACTGTGGGAAATTCTTCAAGACATGGGAATACCAGACCTCCTGATCTGCCTCTTTAGAAATCTGTACACAGGTCAAGAAGCAATAGTTAGAACTGGACATGAAAAAACAGACTGGTTGCAAATAGGAAAAGGAGTACGTCGAGGCTGTATATTGTCATCCTGCTTATTTAACTTATATGCAGAGTACATCATGAGAAACACTGGGCTGGAAGAAGCACAAGCTGGAATCAAGATTTCCTGGACTGCTGGGGTCCTTTAATGGGCCAGAACCTGGTGGTATGGAGTCGATGATAAGAAAGTAAAGGAAAGAGGCTGATATTCCCTGGTTTACATAGAAATCCAATAAAACCCTAGGACAAATGGTTTGCGCCACTTACATAGGCACAGAGCACCCTCTCTAGAAGGTCTTGAAAGCCCGGGTAAGTAAGTAAGCACAGCAGACCTCTATACTCCAAAGAATTAGCCTGAAGGAGAGAGAAAGAGAGAGAGAGAGAAATGAAGAAAGACAATGGGACCCAAGCTCTGATGGAACAAGGGTGTTTTATTCAACATAGTGTGGGTATATATACTGTCTTACAAGGTAGCAAAGATAAGGATCAAAAATCTTACAAATTACCCAGGAAACATAAAGCTAGAATCCATCTCAAAGAGAGAGAGTTGTAAATAATTACTTTTACCGTATGGTCCATATCAGAAAGGAAGAGGGTCATAAATAGTTACTTTTCACCGTATGGAAAAGCTAACAAAGGAAATGCATGCATTCCTCAGTCCCTGAGAGCGGCTTGCCAGCTCCTCTTAATAAGGAACAGAGGAATCAGCACACAGGAAAACCCTTGTTAAATGTTCTCTAACAATTCCCCCTATATTATTATGTTTGTAAAAAAGGTCCTAACCATTTGAGTTTGTTTAGTATTAACCATCCTTATAGAAAGGCAATAGTAGACAACAAATATAATCATCAAAGTTACAGTTTCAGACCTGATGCTGTGAATAATGCTTTGAAACCAACCTTGTGGGTCTAGCCCAGATAATTGATCAGCTAGTAGTTCAGCTAAAATTTCTAAATTAGTGGAAGAAGGCAGACGTTTAAAAAAAATAACTACTATGACCATGGCTGGTCCCTGTGAAATGTCCAGTGCAAGTCCCAAGTTCGCAGCAAGTTTCCAGATGTCCCATTGTTTAGACCCAATCTTTTTATTGAGGACGATGGGGAGATTTCTCTGTTAAACCACCCAAGAAGCTCTTTGTCATGGTAATGCTCTATCGTAGGGTCGGTAACCTTCCATGCTACTTGAGTAGCATAGTCACACACAGTGCTGTTAATATCATCTGAGCAGTTAGATAACCACATACCACGGGGTCCCCAATCAACAATTGTATGATTAACCACAAATATTAATTTTCCTGATTTGGCTTAACATTTGTCCCAATGAACAGGAGTATATGTAAAGTTTTTATAAGTAAACCTTTTGCATAATGTTCTTAGTTCTTTCCCTAACTCTTTCCCTAAAGTCTCCATAGTATAAACAAGGTTCACAGACAAAGAAAAGGCTGAAAATAATCCAAGCAATGTCCGAAAGTCCTTTTTCGGAGGCAGGGAGAAAGCCTAAGTTTGTCAGCTAACGTTTATGCATAACTCTGCTGGGCCCATGCACAAAGGAAGGACTTCATAACCTAGAGAAATATGAATTAGTTTCCCTTCTTCTTCAGGGTGTGAGGGCCCTTTAATGCTCCAGGGAGAAGGCATATGTATAGAGTCATTACTTGAAACAATTGGTCCTCTCTCCCTCCATTCTACCACCTGTAGTAAAGGGAGGTTGGGTAAGAAAGCCCAGTAAGTATGAATAATTAGTTTGGCTCAGGCGGGAGAGTGGGAGAGGCACAGGCTGAGCATTGCCAGTAAAATATATACAGGATTCTGAGACATTCCCTGTTGAAAGACTAAATTTTTAGCTCTATTAGTAAGGATTTTTATTTGTCCCCAAGTGGGGTGATCATAAGGTTGATGCCGCAGAGGCAAGTGCTTCCTGCAGATCTTTAGAGCTGCCATGGCCCATATTGGAATTTCTTCCTCCTGGGGTTTTTGTTGTTTCATCTCTATTCTGAAGGCCAGGGGGGCCCCCTTGGGTTGAATCTTCCAAAGAGGAAGCCATGTGAATTTGTTGGATCCATCTGGTGGATACAAGCATACCCCTTTCCCTGTAAGATTAGTTTCCCAGACTTCCATAGTTTCGTTAACCTGTCTTGGTACCAAATAGGCAGAGGAAGAGAAGTGTCCTTCAATTTCTCTAAATATTTTTCTGCCCTTGTTAAGATATCTCCCTGTGGTAAGTTTAAAAAAATTAAAATAAATAAAGCTGTATTAACAATAGTTATAGGTTTAGAAAATATCTTATGTTAGAATCCAGTAAAGTCTGCTTTAGATAAGGAAGACAGTAGTGTTCCTATGTATTCCCCCATTTTTAATATTTTTATTTGCAATTTTAGTGTGTGATGTGCTCATTCGAGTATGCCATATGCCTGTGGATTATAAGGAATACCTGTAATATGTTTAATAGAAAATGATTGTAAAAATTGTTTAAATATCTAGAAATATAGGCAGGGCCATTGTCTGTTTTAATAGAACTAGGAGTTCCCATGACAGCAAAACAAGCTAGTAAGTGAGTTATAACGTGTTGTTCAGCTTCACCGTGAAGAGGTATGGCCCAAATAAAAGAAGAACTGGTATCGATACAGACATGTAAGAAAGAAGAGGGAGAAAGTTCAGGGCAATGAGCCACATCCGTTTGCCATAGTTCATTAGGTTGCAAACCGTGAGGTTTAATTCCTTGTGCAATGGGTCAAAGATGTAAGGGTCTACAAGTGGAACAATTATTAATAATTTCTTTAGTCTGGTGGTATGGGATTTTCCACAGTTGGTATTGGGAGCCAGCATTGTTGTGTAACAGAGCATGCTGTTCCTCCGGAGTAGCAAAAGAAATAAGTTTATCAGCTTGTATATTACCATGAGTGATAGGGCCGGGAAGATAGGAGTGTGCTCGAATGGGTAATATAAATGGGAGAAGTGCAGTTTCTAATAATGGATTGCAATTCGAAAAAAAGTTTTTCAATAATAGGTTAAAAAAATAGGTTGATTGGAGTTTATGGTGGAGGTTTCTATATTTTTTAATACAAAAACTGCATATAAAAGAATCAGAGACTATATTAATGAGGTAAGAATATAGGCAAATAACTTGAATAAGAGAATACAATTCATTTTGTTGAGCAGAATGAAATTTAGTATAAAATATTTTATGTTCTTTAAGAGACCAGAATGAAGCTTTGGTGTTTTTAGTCCCATCTATATAAAAAAATCTCAGCTTGTGGTATAGGCTTTGAGCTGATAAAGTAGGAAGTAATAAATTCAGTATTTTTGAAGAAATTCCACAGTTTACCAGAATGATAATGAAATGAAATTTCTCCAAAATATTCCAGAAAAGCTATTTGGAAATCGGTAGAAGTTTGTAATGTGTTCTCAAATTGACATTTCTTGATTGGAATTACAATTTTATGAGGATAAGTGCCAATTAGAGTTTTAGTCCTATTTCATCCATTGATAATGATTAGAGCAATTAAATCAAGGTAGGGTGTAAGTGACTTTATTCCCCTAAAGCGGGTATAGATCCATTCTATTGTGTGTTCTTGTTGGGCAAGAAGTCCTGTGGGAGAATAAAGAGGGGAGTATAAATAATTCTAGAGGTAAATCTAGTCTGATACGAGTAAGAAATTGTTTTTGTAATTTATTTTGCATTAAATAGAGTTCCTTTCGTGCCTCTTGAGAAAGTGAACGAGGTCTATTTAAATCAGGATCTCCTTTTAAAGTATTAAATAGGTTATTCAGTTGATAATTAGCAATGCCTAAAGAAGGTCTAATCCAATTTATGTCACCTAAGAGCTTTTGAAAATCATTTAAGGTTGATAATTTATCAGTACGGATTTGAGTTAGTTGAGGAGTAGTATGTTGTCTATTAACAACAAACCCAAAGTAATGGTAAGGTGTAGAGGTTTGAATTTTTTCAGGGGCAATGATTAATCCAGAGTTTTTTAAGCATAACTGAGCTATGTCAAACATATGTTGAGTTTCTAAGATAGATGGAGCTGAAAACAATATATCATCCACATAGTGAATAACAAGAAAGTTAGGAAATTGTTTTCTCACAGGCTCAAGGGCTTTAGCTATGTAGTACTGACACATGGTGGGAGAATTCATCATCCCTTGTGGCAGTACAGTCCATTGGTACCGTTTATGAGGTCTGATATGATTAGGATAAGGGAGAGAGAAAGCGAATCACTCTTGGTCTGAAGGGTGTAGAGGTATATTAAAAAAGGAATCTTTTAAATCAGTAATAATAATGTGCATATTTTGAGGAATTGTGGTAGCTGATGGGATTCCTGGTTGTAATACCCCCATAGGTTTCATAGATGCATTAACTTTTCTGAGGTCTGTTAGGAGACACTATTTGTTAGATTTCTTTTTTATAACAAAAATAGAGTTCCAAGGAGAATAAGATTCTTCAATATGTTTTAATTCTAGTTAAATAAGTTCTTTAGCCGCCTGTAATTTCTCTTTTGTGAGGGATCACTGCTCTGTCCAAATAGGCTCGTCATTCTTCCAAGTTATTTTAATAATTGCATTGTTTGTTAAATGAGCAGTGGCCCCTAGGAAAAATCTGGAATGTATATTTGAGTCTGCCATTGCATAAGTGAGTCTCTTCCTATTAGATTAAGGGGTACATCTATCACATAAGGTTTTAATGTTGCAAGTTGGCCTTATGGTCCCTCACATGGATATATTTGAGTTCTTTGATAAGCCTCTTGTACTTTAGTTTGATAAATTCCTTCAATTTGGCAAGAAATTTTTTGTATAGGCCAGGATTGGGGCCACAAATGTTTGGAAATAATAGTAATATTAGATTCAGTGTTGAGGAGACCAGAAAATCTTTTTCCATTAATTTTGATATTTATATTCGGTCAGGCAAAGTCAGAGATTAATGATGTCCACAAGGATTGTTTTTAATCTGTACTGCTAAATCCACCCATCCATACATCATTAGAGGAATTAATAGAAATGTAAGGTAAAAGAAGTAATTGAGCAATTTTGTCCCCCTTTTTGAATTGCCATAAAATCTGAGATGACATCATAATTTGAATTTCTCCTTTATAATCTGAATCAATTACTTGAGGGTGAACAGTAATTCCTTTAGAAGTCAAACTGGTTTTGTCGAGAAAACGACCGCAGGTAAGTGGGGGCAGGGGTCCAAAAAGTCCAGTAGGTAGTCTAGAAGGGACTGCTTGAGGGTAAAGGAGAAAGTCATTTGGGGCTGGTTTATCGACAGCAGCACTGCCGAATGTTGAGGGTTTGAGGGAAAAGATGAAATTTGTCCCTGGTTTTTGTTGAATGGGACCTGAGGGGTCCCATGCTTGGAGTTTCCCGGGATTGGTTTTCCTTCAATATCAAATTTAGATTTATAATACTTGGCCCAATGCATTCCTCTACAGCAGCGAGGGCAGACTTTTGGAGGTTTTTTATTAGCCTTTTTAAGGCAGTCAGTCCCTTTTTAAATGATTCTTATCTCCACATGTAAAACATCCATCATTTCCCCTTTTAAGGGCAGTAACCATTGCTTCAGTTAGCATTTGCATCTTTTGAGTTTCTGATCCTAGATTGCAACAAGCCTTCAAATAATCTATAATAATCCATGTCTCTCAAATAGGAGCTATAGCCTTTGGACACTCCTGATTTGCATTTTCATAAGCAAGTAGTTTCTCTAGTTGTCTTTAGCTTCTTCTCCAATTACAGTATGGGAAATAGCAGTTTCTAATCTAGCTAAAAAAATCAGCAGTACGTTTCATTAGGTCCTTGCAATATTTTAGTGTAGCTACCTGTAGGCTCCCCTTGAGGAGTAATTCGATCCCAAGCTTCAAGAGCCACAGTTTTTACTTGTTCATGCAACAAAGGAGGGCACTGTATTTGAGCTTCTAAAGTGTCAAATTGTCCTGTACCAGTTAGCATCTCAAAAGTAATTTGATGTAGGGGAGCGCCAGCTCGAGCATTTCTATTTGCATGATCTCTGGCTATATCATGAAACCACATAATCCATTGAAGATATTCTCCTGGTTTAAGGAGAGCTTTTATTAAAGTTCACCAATCATGGGGAATAAAATTTCTAATAGTGGATGTTATAGAATTTAGAGGTACTTTAGTAAAAGGTGAATGTGGGCCATACATAGTTATAGGCTTTTTTTATTTGTTGCATGTGATAAAAGTTAATAGCCTCATAATGAGGTATTATGTGCCCTTGAGCATCAGGGTTTCTTAAAACTTAGAAGGCAGAAAAACCATCGGCTTCAGAGACTTGCGACTGCCAAGCCAGCCATTCAGAAAGCCTCTGTCGTGAAGGAGATTAAGTAGGTAGCAAACTTTTACAATTAAGAGTATGTTATTATTGATATTCAGAAAGGTGTTGTCAATTATAAAGTCAAAAGGTGTCTTAGGGGAGTCAATGCCAGAATCATTAAGTTCTAGCAAAGGAGAAACTTTTGAATTTTTGTCTGCTGGCAGAGGAGGAGTGCTTGGAGCAACCGGGGCAGGGTTTGTAGAAAAATTCTGAAATATTTTATGTTGTTCTAATTGGGCCATTTCTAAGATTTCATCATTTAATTCATGTTCATGTAATAAGTGTTCTGCTTGTTAATGAATATCAGGAGGGCAAGAATTACCTTGAAGTGGCAGAATCACAGTTTTAATAAGAGCCCATATGGGCCAGAAATCTATAGGAATATTTTTTCCCTGTCTGGCGGCTTGTTCAACATTCTCTTTGACCAGGTGCCAAATTTCTAAATCAAAACTGCCTTCATCAGAAAACCAAGGGTTACATTCAACCACTGTTTGAAGGCAAGCCTCTATTTGCTGGCACAAAACCGAAAGTCCCCAAACTTTAAATAAGTGATAAAGTAAAGTAGAAAAGTGATGTGGCTTTCCAGTCATTTGACCCATGTCTTTAGTTCTTATCAGTCTCAATAGGCTCCTGAGTTACTCCGCTTAAGTGCCACGTGTACCAGGCCTTGTTCTGGGCGCCACTGTTGGGGTTCTTTAATGGACTGGAACCTGGTGGTATGGAGTCAACAATAAGAAGTAAAGGAAAGAGGCTGGTATTCCCTGGTTTACACAGAAAGCCAATAAAACCCTAAGACGAAGGGTTTGTGCCACTTAGGTAGGCACAGGGCACCTTCTCGAGGAGGTCTTGAAAGCCCGGGCAAGTAAGTAAGCACAAAGGATCTCTATGCCCCAAAGAATTAGCCTTAAGGAGAGAGAGAGAATTGAAGAAAGACACTGAGACCCAAGCTCTGTTGGAACAAGGGTGTTTTATTCAACATAGTGTGGGTATATATACTGTTTTACAAGGTAGCAAAGATAAGGATCAAAAATCTTACAAATTACCCAGGAAACATAAGGCTAGACTCCATCTCAAAGAGAGAATTGTAAATAATCACTTTTACCCGTATGGTTCATATCAGAAAGGAAGAGGGTTGCCAGCTCCTCTTAATCCTTGAATATTCAAGGATTAATAAGGAACAGAGGAATCAGCACACAGGAAGCTTCCTGTTAAATGTTCCCTAACACCTGAGAAATATCAATAACCTCAGATATGCAGATGAAACCATCCTTGTGGCAGAAAGTGAAGAAGAACTAAGGAGCCTCTTGATGAAAGTGAAAGAGAAGAGTAAAAAAGTTGGCTTAAAGCTCAAAAAAATCAGATCATGGCTTCTGGTCCATCACTTCATGGCAAATAATTGGGGAAACAATGGAAACAGTGACATACTTTATTTTCTTGAGCTCAACAATCACTGCAGATCATGACTGCAGCCATGAAATTAAAAGACGCTTGCTTCTTGGAAGAAAAGCTATGACCAACCTAGAAAGCATATTAAAAGCAGAGACATTACTTTGCCAACAAAGGTCCATCTAGTCAAATCTGTGGTTTTTCCAGTAGTTATGTAAAGATATGAGAATTGGACTGTAAAGAAAGCTGAGCACTGAAGAATTGATGCTTTTGAACTGTGGTGTTTTAGAAGAATCTTGACAGTCCCTTGTACATCAAGGAAATCCAACCAGTCAATCCTAAAGGAAATCAGTCCTGAATATTCATTGGAAGGACTGATACTAAAGCTGAAACTCCAATACTTTGACCACCTGATGTGAAGAACCGACTCATTGGAAAAGACTCTGATGCTGGAAAAGATTGAAGGTGGGAAGAGAAGGGGATGACAGAGGATGAGATGGTTGGATAGCATCACCGACTCAATGGACATGAGTTTCAGCAAATTCCGGGAGTTGGTGATGGACAGGGAAGCCTGGCATGTGAGTGTGACAAACGACAGTGAAAAAGCTGGCTTTAAACTCAACATTCAAAAACAAAAGATCATGGCATTCGGTCCCATCACTTCATGACAGAAAGATGAGGGAAAACATGGAAACAGTGACAGACTTTATTTCCTTGGGCTCAAAAATCACTGTAGATGGTGACTGTAGCCATGAAATTAAAAGACACTTAATCCTTGGAAGAAAAGCTTTGAGAAACTATACGACATATTAAAAAGCGGAGATATCACTTTGCCTAGCATGCTGCAGTTAATGGAGTTGGAAATACTTAGCGACTGAACAATAACAACAACAGCATTTGATCTGTGTTTCCGGTATTTGTATATCTGTTTCCTTTTTCTGGTTAGGAAGGTTTTCAGCCATAATTTCTTCAGATACATTTTCTGCCCCCTCCCCCGTTTTCCCCTCTTATCCTTCTGGGATCCCTATAATGTGAATGTTACTGTGCTTGGTGTTACCCAGAGCTCCTTTAAACTTTAATTTTTTTTGTTCCAATTAGATGATTTCCGCTAGTCTACAATCCTGTTTGCCTCTGTGTTCTTCTGTATTATTTAATCTATTGTTAATTCTTTCTAGTGTATTCCATTTAATTGATTGCATTCTTGAGATATGATTGAGTCTTCTTTATATATCTAGCTCTTTGTTGAAGTTTTCACTTTGTTCTTTTATTCTTTATCTTAGTTTAGTGAGAATTTTATTGGTATTTCTTTGATCACTGTATCAGGTAAATTATTTATCTCCATTTCATTAGGAGCTAAATGAAATGCCCATAGGAGCTTTAATTTATTCTTATATTTGAAACATATTCCCTTTTCTGGTGCTCTGTCTCTATGATACTAGGCAAAATAGCTGCTTTTGGATACAAAATCAACACACAGAAATCCCTGGCATTCCTATACAGTAACAATGAGAAAACAGAAAGAGAAATTAAGGAAACAATTTCATTCACCATCGAAACAAAAAGGATAAAATACTTAGGAGTATTTCTACCTAAAGAAACAAAAGACTTATATATAGAAAACTATAAAATACTGATGAAAGAAATCAAAGAGGACACAAATAGATGGAGAAATATACCGTGTTCATGGATTGGAAGAATCAATATTGTGAAAATGAGTATACTACCCAGAGCAATCTATAGATTCAATGCAATTCCTATCAAGCTACCAGAGGTCTTTTTCAGAGAATTAGAACAAATAATTTCACAATTTGTATGGAAATACAAAAAACCTCGGATAGCCAAAGCAATCTTGAGAAAGAAGAATGGAACTGGAGGATTCAATCTACCTGACTTTAGGCTATACTACAAAGCCACAGTCATCAAGAAAGTATGGTACTGGCACAAAGACAGAAATATAGATCAATGGAACAAAATAGAAAGCCAAGAGATAAATCCACACATCTATGGACACTTTATCTTTGACAAAGGAGGCAAGAATATACAATAGAGAAAAGACAACCTCTTTAACAAGTGGTGCTGGGAAAACTGGACAGCCACTTGTAAAAGAATGAAACTAGAACACTTTCTAACGTGATACACAAAAATAAACTCAAAATGGATCAAAGATCTAATCATAAGACCAGAAACTATAAAACTCCTAGAGGATAACATAGGCAAAACACTCTCCAACATAAACCAAAGCAGGATCCTCTATGACCCACCTCCCAGAATATCGGAAATAAAAGCACGAATAAACAAATAGGACTTAATTAAAATTAAAAGCTTCTGCACAACAAAGGAAACTATAGCAAGGTGAAAAGACAGCCTTCAGAATGGGAGAAAATAATAGCCAATGAAGCAACGGACAAACAATTAATCTCAAAAATATACAAGCAACTCCTGCAGCTCCATTCTAGAAAAATAAAAGACCCAATCAAAAAGTGGGCCAAAGAACTCAACAGACATTTCTCCAAAGAAGACATAAAAATGGCTAACAAACACATGAAAAGATGCTCAACATCACTCATTATCAGAGAAATGCAAATCAAAACCACAAATGAGGTACCACTTTACACAAGTCAGAATGGCTGCCATCCAAAAGTCTACAAGCAATAAATGCTGGAGAGGATGTGGAGAAAAGGGAACCCTCTTACACTGTTGGTGGGAATGCAAACTAGTACAGCCACTATGGAGAACAGTGTGGAGATTCCTTAAAAAACTGGAAATAAAACTGCCATATGACCCAGCAATCCCATTGCTGGGCATACACACCGAGGAAACCAGAAGTGAAAGAGACACGTGTACCCCAATGTTCATTGCCACATTGTTTACAATAGCCAGGACATGGAAGCAACCTAGATGCCCATCAACTGACGAATGGATCAGAAAGCTGTGGTACATATACACAATGGAATACTTCTCAGCCATTAAAAAGAATTCATTTGAATCAGTTCTACTCAGGTGGACGGAACTGGAGCCTATTATCCAGAGTGAAGTAAGCCAGAAGGAAAAACAACAACACAGTATACTAACGCATATATATGGAATTTAGAAAGATGGTAATGAGAACCCTGCATGCAAGACAGCAAAATAAATGCAGATGTATAGAATAGTCTCGGGGACTCTGTGGATGAGGGCAAGGGTGGGATGATATGGGAGAATGGCATTGAATCATATTAATTATCATATGTGAAATCAATCGCCAGCCCAGGTTTGATTCTCGGGGCTGGTTCACCAGGATGACCCAGGGAGAGGGAATCGGGAGGGAGGAGGGAGGGGGGGTTCTGGAGTGGGAGCAGATGTATGCCCATGGCAGATTCATGTCAATGTATGGCAAAACCAACACAATAAAGTAAAGAAATTTTTTTAAAAAAAGAACACACACACACACACACACACACACACACACAAAACCAGCCGCTTTTTCTTGTCTTGAAGTCATATCCTTGTATAAGAACATCCTTATGTAATCCATATGTGCTCAATGGCGGTGGGAGAATTGGATCTGAAGTAATCAGGGACTTCACTTTCTCCCTGGATGTGCTGACAATTGCCATCTTGGTGGGAAGTAGAGTTGAAATTGAAAGCCTGGAGCTGGAGCCAAGAATGAGCTGGAACTTTTCCCAGGATCAATGATAATGGCTGCTTTATCAAGAGACAGGGTTTAAATCCAAGAGTATAGAGAAGGAGACCAAAGAGCAAATTGGGCTTCTACCTAGAGCTAGCACTGTTTATGCCTTTGTCATGAGCCTGGCTGGGGCATATGGGCTTGGGAAGCACTTTTGAGCTATCTCTTTCTTTCGCAAGTGCATGTGGGTGTAATAGCAATGATAGTCACTGCCTTCATTAGAGGTGGGGTCAGAGCTCATGGAATTGGAGTCACACTTTTGAGCTGACTCTTCTTTTCCCTAGTGTGTGGACATGTGATGCAAAAGTGGTTCTTCTTTAGTAAACAGTAGTACCACAGCAAGAAGGACTGGGGCAGGAGGCTGATGCAGGATGGCAGGCATGCTGGGAAGGTCCTGACAGGCCAGCTGGAACACTAGACCGTTTTCAATCTACTGCCTCTGCACTTGGACTGGGGGAAGCAAGGGTTGTGTGCTTTTTTCAAAAGTAGAGCCTCAGTCTCCTTTAGTCCTCTGGTAAGATCCACTGATTTTTGAACCAACTAGTGGGATCTGTCCTTTTAGTGCTGGACCCCAGGGCTGAGATATATAATATGGAGCTCAAACCCTTTGCTCCTTAGAGAGGATTCAAAACTGTAATGCCCCCTTTTTCTGAATCACCACGAGGTATGTGGGTTCTGAGTAAATCACTTCCTCTTCCGTCCTAGCAAAGTCCATATGGTTCTTTCTTTACAGCTTTGATTGTAGAAGAGCCAGTCTGATAGTTTTCAGGTTGTTTTCAGTGAGAGTTGATCTATATAGTGTTTTAGTTTCGATGTGTTTGGCAATGGGGAGATAAGTTCAGGGTCTTCTTACTCAGCCATCTTGATCCTGCTTCTATACGATGATATATTATTGTGGCTTTATTTGCATCTCTAAAATGACCAGTGGTGTTGAGAATTGTATCATGCGCTTACTGGCCATTTCCATATCTGCTCTGGATAAACATTTCCTCAAGCCTCTTGCTCATTTTTTCATTGGGTTATTTGTTTTTTGTTTGTTTGTTTGTTTTTGAGTTGAAAGTGTTTTTATTCTAGATATTAGCTACATGCTAGCTATGTGATTTGCAATTTTTTTTCCATTCCACAAGTTACCTATCCACTCTGGTGATTGTTTTCTTTGATGCACAGGAGTTTTTAATTTTGATGTATTTCAGTTTATCTGTTTTTAATTTTGCTACCAATGTTTAGCGTCATAACCAATAAATATTCCTGAAATCCAATGTATTAAGGTGTATTTATAGAGAATTGGTATCATTTATTCGTTAAATATTTGGTAGAATTCACCAGCAAACCCATCTGGGCTTGGTACTTTTCTGTTGTGGAAGTATCATAATTATTGACTCATTTTCTTTTAATAGATATAGATCTATTTCAAATGTATATTTCCTGTTTTGTGAGTTTTGGCACATTGTGCATTATAGAGAATTGATTTATCTAAGGTATCAAATTTGTGATGTATAATAGTTCATAATATATATTTATTATTATTTTATTATCCACAGAATATGTTATAATGTCCCCTCCTCTATTTTTTGTACTAGTAATTTGTCACTTGTTTCTCACTCTTTTTCTCTTGGGTAGCCAGGCTCAAAATGCATTGATACTATTGGACTTTTCAAAGACAGAGCTTTGATTTTAATTTTCTCTCTTTATTTCTTATTTTTAATTTCATTGATACTGCTCTAATTTTATTACAGATTTTGTATTGCTTGTGTTGAAATTTACTTGCTTTTCTTTTGCTAGGTTCCTAAGGTATAAGTTTAGATTATTTGATTCCTGATATTCCTTCTTTTTTAATATATGCATTCAATGCTATAAAATTCCCTAAGCTTTGATTGCATTCCATAAATTTTGATATGTTGTGACTTAATTTTCACTTAGTTCAAAATATTTTAAAATTTATCTTGAGATTTTTTCACTGAACCATGTGTTAAGAAGCAGAGAGACTACTTCTTGTTCTATGAAGCCATAATTACATTAACAGCAAAATCAGACAAAGATATTACAAGGAAAAAAAATTACAGATACTTCTGTGAACATAGATTGAAGAGGAAGGAACACTTCCAAATTAATTCTATGAGGCCACCATCACCCTGATACCAAAAACAGACAAAGACAATGCACAATAAAGGAAACTACAGACCGGTATCACTGATGAACATAGCTGCAAAATCCTCAACAAAAGTTTAGCCAACAGAATTCCACAACATATTAAAAAGCTCATACACCATGATTAAGTTGGATTTATTCCAGGGATTCTTCAGTATATGCAAATCAATCAATATGATACACTATATAAAAAATTGAAAGATAAAAGCCATATGATAGATGCAAAAAAGCATTTGACAAAATTCAGCACCCATTTATAATGAAAACTCTTCAAAAACTGGACATATAAGGAACCCACCTCTCAACATAGTAAAGGCAGTAGAGGATAAGCCCACAGCAAACATTATTCTCAATGGTGAAAAACTGAAAGCATTCCCCCTGAGATCAGGAAAAAGGCAACGTTTCCCACTCTCACTACTATTATTCAACATAGTTCTGGAAGCCCTAGTTACAGCACTCAGAGAAGGAAAATAAATAAAGGGACTCCAGATTGGAAAACAAGAAGTAAAGCTCTAATTGTTTAATTATGACATGATACTATACATAGAAAGCCATAAAGGTACTATAAGAATATTACCAGAACTAATCAGTAAAGTTAGCAAAGTCACAGGATACAAAATCAATACATGGAAATCACTTGCATTCCTATATACTAACAATGAAAAATCAGAAAGAGAAATTAAGGAATCAATACCATTCACCATTGCAACAAAAAGAATTAAATATCTAGGAATAAACCTACCTAAGGAGACAAAAGGACTGTATACAGAAAATTATAAGATACTGATGAATGAAATCAAAGATGAATTAAACAAATGGAGGGATATTCCACATTCTTGGATAGGGAGAATCAATACTGTGAAAATGACTACTACCAAATACAATCTACAGATTCAATGCAATCCCTGTCAAGATACTAATGGCATTTTTTAGAGAACTAGAAGAAAAAATTTCAAAATTCATACGAAAACACAAAAGAGCCAAAGGAGTTTTGAGAAAGAAGAATGGAGCTGGAGGAATCAACCTTCCTGACTTCAGATTATACTACAAAGCTACAGTCATCAACACAATATGGTACTGGCATGAAAACAGAAATATAGACCAATGAAACAAGATAAAAATCCCAGAAATAAGCCCATGCACCTAGGGGTACCTTATTTTTGTTAAAGGAGGCAAGAATATACAATGGAGCAAAGACAGCCTCTTCAATAAGTGGTTCTGGGAAAACTGGACAGTTGAATGTAAAAAGAAGGAAATTAGTACACTTCCTAACAACAGACACAAAGATAAACTCAAAATAGATTGAAGACCTAAATGTAAGATCAGAAGCTATAAAAAAACTTAAGAGGAAAAGAGGCAGATCACTCTTTGACATAAATCAAAGGAATATCCTCTATGACCCACTTACTAGAGTGATGGAAATAAAAACAAAAGTAGACAAGTGGGACATAATTAAGCTAAAAAGCTTTTGTACAGAAAAGGAAACTATAAACAAGGTGAAAGCATAACACTCGAAATGAAAATAACAGCAAATTAAATAACTGGCAAAAGAATAATTTCCAAAATATATAAGCAGTTCATACACTCAAAATCAGAAAAACAAACAACCCAATCAAAAAGTTGGACAAAGGAGGGGTGGTCCTAAGAGGAATAGGATGGAGAAGTCAAACTCCACCCCCCCATCATTTCATTGAAAGATCATTTGAACATTGAGCAACTTTACAAAACAACTTCTCAATGCTGGCGGATGACACCAAACACCCAGAAAGGAAGCTCATTTTCTTCAAAAGGAGGTAGGGCAAAATATAAAAGTTAAAAGGAGAGACCCATTCCAGGGAGGGAGTCATGAAGGAGGAGAAGTTTCCAAACACCAGGAAACCCTTTCACCAGTGGGTCTGTGGGGGAGTTTTGGAGTCTCAGAGGGCAACATAACAGGAGGAAAAAAAAAAAAAAAAGAAGAACCCACAGATTACGTGCCTAGCCGCAACTCTCAGCAGACAGGTAACCTGGACACTTGCATCTGCCAGCAGCAAGTAGGGGGGCTGAACAGGGAGGCAGGGGCTGCATGTATACGGTGGGGACTGGGCCTGAATGCCCAGAGGACAATCTGAGGGAGCTAACGTGAGATAGTGACCCAAACTGTGGGAATAGACAGAAAAAAATTAAAAGAGAAAGAAAGAACCTTCCCGCTAAAAGTTCTAAGGCACAGCCTGGCCCACTCACAGAACAAAGGATTGAGCAAATACCAGAGGAGAACTAGCTGGCTGTGGAACGGCCCCTCCCCCTGCCAGAGGCAGAGAGGCAGGCAAAGGGCAATCTCAGTCCCAGAGATGGCGTCTTCCACCAAACCGTGAGCAGGCTCCCAGTTACAAATGCAGTCTTCCCAGGATCCTGGATGGTTGACATCCACCAGGAGAATCGCAGTCAGAGATCCTCTCCCCAGAGGAGACATACTGCACACCTGAAATGGCACTCTTGTGGTGCACCCAGGAAACCAAGGTTCTGGGACTGGGGAGGTGATAAGACGCACCGCCCAGCTGGGATAGTGCTCTCACCAGGCACCTGATCGCCTGAGCTACTCGGAACTGGGAAAGGCACAAAACGCAGGACCAATAGTCTGAGTCTTTGTAGAGTACCCGAGAACCTGAATCTGAGTGGCTTAGACCTGGGAAGGGCATGCAATCCAGGGTCAGCTTTAGCTTTAGACAGTTCCCCTGCAAGCAACCTGGAGCCTGAGCAGTATAGACTGGGAAAGCACACACGCTGTGAGGGAGGGCAAACCCAGTGTGGCCCAGACACTGCAAGCACACCCCACATATGCCAGTGGTATTTGTTTGCAGTGTTCCTCCCTCCTCACAGCACAAGGAACAAGTGAACCTAAATAAGTGATCACCTTCGCCCCCTTGTGTCATGGCAGAAGTTAGACACTGAAGAGACTTGAAAACAGAGGAAGCCAAAATAAATAAAGATGAGGGAACTGCTCTGGAGGTTACAGGTGCAACAGTTTAAAACCCTGAAGTTAGCACTTACTACACTGGAAAGGGCCGATAGACCTTGCTGCTGCTGCTAAGTTGCTTCAGTCATGTCTGACTCTGTGTGACCCCATAGATAGCAGCTCACCAGGCTTCCCTGTCCCTGGGATTCTCCAGGTAAGAACACTGGAGTGGGCTGCCATTTTCTTCTCCAATGCATGAAGGTGAAAGTGATTCACGACCCCGTGGACTGCAGCCTTCCAGACTCCTCCATCCATGGGATTTTCCAGGCAAGAGTACTGGAGTGGGGTGCCATTGCTTTCTCCACTATAAACCTTGAGAAGAAGTATAACCTGGAACAAGGAACTGTCTGAAACTGAACTGACTCCACACTGCCCTCAATAGCTCCAGACAAATTCCCAGATATATTTTACTATTATTATTTTATAACTTTAATTTTTTCTTAGTTTTTTCCATTTAATTTTCATCCTCATAACCTACTGTTAACTTGCAAAAAAAGGACCCTATATTTAAAGCCAATTTCATAATAATAGTGGATGAGTTAAATATCCCACTCACACCTATGGATAAATGAAGTAAACAGAAAATTAGCAAGGAAACACAAACTTTAAATGGTACAATGGATCATTTAGGCCTAATTGATATCAATAGCACATTTCACCACAAAACAATGAATTCCACCTATTCCTCAACTGCACATGGAAACTTCTCCAGGACAGATCACATCCTGGGCCATAAACCTAGTCTTGGTAATTTTTTTTAAAAAATGAAATCATTCCAAGGATTTTTTTTTCTGATCAGAATATGGTAAGATTAGATGTAAACTACAGAAAAAAAACTATTAAAAATACAAACATATGGAGGCTAAACAACATACTCCTGAATAACCAACAAATCACAGAAGAAACCAAATAAAATATCAAAATGTACATAGAAATGAATGAAAATAAAAACACGACAATTCTAAACCTATGGGATTCAGTAAAAGCAGTGCTAAGGGGAAGGTTTGCAGCAATACAAGTTTACCTCAAGAAACAAGAGAAAAGTCAAATAAATAGCCTAACTTTACACCTAAAGCAACTAGAAAAAGAAGAAATGAAGAACTCCAGGGTTAGTAGAAGGAAAGAAACCATAAAAATTAGGGCAGAAATAAGTGAAAAGAAACAAAGGAGACCATAGCAAAAATCAACAAAGCTAAAAGCTGGTTCTTTGAGAAGATAAATAAAGTGGACAAATCATTAGCCAGACACATTAAGAAAAAAAGGGAGAAGAATCAAATCAACAAAATTAGAAATGAAAATGGAGAAATCACAACAGACAACACATAAATACAAATGATCATAAGAGACTACTCTCAGCAACTATATGCCAATAAAATATACAACTTGGAAGAAATAGACAAACTCTTAGAAAAGTATAACTTTCAAAAACTGAACCGGGAAAAAATAGAAAATCTTAACAGACACATCACAAGCACAGAAACTGAGCCTGTAATCAAAATCTTCCAGCAAACAAAAGCCCAGGACCAGACGGCTTCACAGCTGAATTCTACCAAAAATTTAGAGACGAGCTAACACCTATCGTACTCAAACTTTTACAGAAAATTGCAGAGGAAGGAAAACTTACAAAATCATTCTATGAGGTCACCATCACCCTAATAACAAAACAGACAAAGATGCCACAAAAAAGGAAAACTACAAGCCAATATAACTGATGAACACAGATGCAAAAATCCTCAACAAAATTCTAGCAAATTGAATCCAACAACATATTAAAAAGATCATACATCATGACCAAGTGGGCTTTATCCCAGGGATGCAAGGATTCTAAAACTTTTGCAAATCAATCAATCTGATACAACATATTAACTAACTGAAATATAAAAACCATATTATTATCTCAATAGATGCACAGAAAGCATTTTATGAAATTCAACATACATGTATGATAAAAACCCTCCAGAAAGCAGGAATAGAAGGAATATACCTCAACATAATAAAAGGCATATGTGATAAACCTTATCATATCACAGTCAACATTATCCTCACTGGTGAAATATTGAAAGTGTTTCCCCTATTGTCAGGAATAAGACAAGGGTGCTCACTCTCACCACTACTATTCAACATAATTTTGGAAGTTTTAGCCATAGCAATCAGAGAAAAAAAAAGAAATAAAGACATCCAGATTGGGAAAAAAGAAGTAAAACTCTCACTCTTTGCAGATAATATGATCCCCTACACAGAAAATCCTAAAGACTCCACCAGAAAATTGCTACAGCTAATCAATGAATAGTAAAGTTAAAGGATATAAAACTAACACACAGAAATCCCTTGCATTCCTATACAATATCAATGAGAGAACAGAAAGAGAAATTAAGGAAACAATTCCATTCATCATTGCAATGAAAAGAATAAAATACTTAAGAATATATCTACCTAAAGAAACTAAAGACCTATAGAATGAAAACTATAAAACACTGATGAAGGAAATCAAAGATGACACAAATAGATGGAGAAATATACCGTGTTCATGAATCAGAAGAATCACTATAGTGAAACTGAGTTCACTACCCAAAGCAATCTATAGATTCAATGCAATTCCTATCAAGCTACCAGTGGTATTTTTCACAGAATTAGACAAATAATTTCACAATTTGTATGGGAATACAAAACCCTCAAATAGCCAAAGCAGTCTTGAGAAAGAAGTATGGAACTGGAGGAATCAACCTACCTGACTTCAGGCTCTACTACAAAGCCACAGTCATCAAGACAGTATGGTACTTGAATAAAGACAGAAAAATAGACCAATGGAACAAAATATAAAGCCCAGAGATAAATCCATGCACCTATAGACACCTTATCTTTGACAAAGGAAGCAAGAATATACAAT
>ML663483.1:2786475-2836547 GCA_007570785.1 Antilocapra americana | reverse complement strand
GTTTCATTCTTTTACAAGTGGTTGACCAGTTTTCCCAGCACCACTTGTTAAAGAATGAAACTAGAACACTTTCTAACACGATACACAAAAATAAACTCAAAATGGATTAAAGATCTAAATGTAAGACCAGAAACTATAAAACTTCTAAAGGAAAATATAGGCAAAACACTCTCTGACATAAATCACAGTAGGATCCTCTATGACCCACCTCCCAGAGTAATGCAAATAAAAGGAAAAATAAACAAAAGGGACCTAATTAAACTTAATATCTATTGCATAATGAAGGAAACTATAAGCAAGGTGAAAAGATAGCCTTCAGAATGGGAGAAAATAATAGCAAACGAAGCAACTGACAAAGAATTAATCTCAAAAATATACAAGCATCTCTTGCAGCTCAATTCCAGAAAAGTAAATATCCAATCAAAAAATGGGCCAGAAACTAAACAGACATTTCTCCAAAGAAGACACACAGATGACTAACAAACACATGAAAGGATGCTCAACATCACTCATTATCAGAGAAATGCAAATCAGAACCACAATGAGGTACCATCTCATGCTGGTCACAATTGCTGCTATATGGAATTTAGAAAGATGGTGACAATAACCTTGTATGCAAGACAGCAAAAGAGACGCAGATGTATAGAACAGTCTTTTGGACTGTATGGGAGAGGACAAGGGTGGGATGAGAGAACGGCATTGTTTAGCTGATGTTCATGAAGAGCAATTAGTACCTAGAACTATGCCAATAAAGAAAGGAAATCATATCAGATAAATAAATACAATTTTCAAAAAAAAGTCTACAAACAATAAATACTAAAGAGGCTGCAGAGAAAAGGGAACCCTCTTACACTGTAGGTGGGAATGCAAACTAGTACAGCCACTATGGAGAACAATGTGGAGATTCCTTAAAATGCGGATTTAGAACTGCCATTCAACCCAGCACTCCCCTGCTGGGCATACACACTGAGGAAACCAGAATTGAAAGAGACATGTATACTCCAATGTTCATCACAGCACTATTTAGAGTAGTCAGGAAATGGAAGCATCCTAGATGTCCATCAGCAGACGAATGGATAAGAAAGCTGTGGTACATATACACAATGGAATATTACTCAGCTATTAACAATAATGCATTCGAATCAGTTCTAATGAGATGGGTGAAACTCGAGCCTATTATACAGAGTGAAGTAAGTCAGAAAGGAAAACACCAATACAGTAAGGATGTTAATGTATATACACGGAATTTTGAAAGATGGTAATGATGACCCTATATGTGAGATACTAAAAGAGACACAGTCGTAAAAAACAGACTTTTGGACTCTGTGGGAGAAGGCGAGGGTGAGATGAGTTGAGAGGATAGTATTTAAACATGTATATTATCATATGTGAAATAGATTGCCAGTCTAGATTTGATGCATGAGACAGGGTGCTCAGGGCTGGTGCCCTGGGATGACCCTGAGGGATGGGATGAGGAGGGAGGAGGGAAGGGGGTTCTGGGTGGAGAATACATGTACACCCATGGCGGATTTATGTCAATGTATGGCAAAAAAAACTACAGTATTGTAAAGTAATTAGCCTCCAATTAAAATAAATAAGTTTAAAAAAAGTGAGACAAAGACCTAAACAGACATTTCTCCAAAGAAGACATACAGATGGCTAACAAACACAGGAAAAGTTGCTCAACATCACTCATTATTACAGAAATGCAAATCAAAACTACAGTGAGATTTCACCTCACACTGGTTAGAATGGCAATCATCAAAACGTCTACAAACAATAAATGCTGGAATGGATGTGAAACAGAGGGAACACTCTTGCACTCTTGGTGGGAATGTAAATTGATACAGCCACTATGGAAGATGGTATGTTCAGTTCAGTCACTCAGTCGTGTTCAAATCTTTGCGACCCCATGAACCGCAACACACCAGACCTCCCTGTCCATGGTATGGAGATGGTGTGGAGATTCCTTTAAATACTAGGAGTAAAAATACTATATGACTCAGCAATCCCACTCCTAGGCATATACCCTGAGGAAACGAAAATTGAAAAAGGCACATGTACCCCTGTGTTCATTGAAGCCCTATTTACAATGGCTAGATCATGGAAGCAACCTAGATGTCTATCGACAGACGAATGGATAAAGAAGTTGTGGTGATACATATGCACAATAGAATATTGTGTATTTGAGTCATTTCCAATGAGATGCATGAACCTAGAGCCCATTATACAGGGTGAGGTAAGTCAGAAAGAGAAAAATAAGTATCCTGTACTAACACATATATATAGACTCTAGAAAGATGATACCAAAGAATTTATTTTTAGCCAACAATGGAGAAACAGACATAGGGAACATATTTATGGACACAGGGATAGGGGAGGAGAGGATGAGATGTATGGAGAGAGTAACATGGAAAGTTATATTACCATATGTAAAATAGGTAGCCAATGGGAATTTTCTCTGTGTCTCAGGGAACTCAAACAGGGGCTCAGTACCAACCTGGGAGGGTGGGGTAGGGAGGGACATGGTAGGGAATTTCAAGAGGGAGAGACATATATACCTATAGCTGATTCATGTTGAGGTTTGACAGAAAACAACAAAACTCTGTAAAAAAATTATCCTTCAATTAAAAAATGAATGCATATGTGAAATGAATCACCAGCCCAGGTTTGATGCATGATACAGAGTGCTCAGGGCTGGTGCATCTGGATGACCCAGAGGGATGGAATCAGAAGGGAGGTGGGAGGGGGGTTCTGGAAGGGGAACATATGTCTACCAATGGCAGATTGATGTCAATGTATGGCAAAACCAACACGATAATGTAAAGGAACAAATAAATAAATTATTTAAAAAAAATAAAAATAAATAAAAAATGAATACATTTAAAACAAATCCTCAATAATGTATAAGCAAATCAAATCCATCAATATAAAAAAAGAATTATATACCACAACCATGTGAGATTTATCCAAGGTATGCAAGGCTAATTTAAAATTTGAAATCAAGTAATGTAATTCATCACATCAGTGGGCTAATAAAGATAACTAACATGATTGTATCAATACATGCAGAGAAAGCATTCAACAATATCCAACAATCATCTGTGATAAAGCTGTTACTAACTAGAAAAAAAAGAGAATCTTCCTTAACTTGATAAGAAATACCTTCAGTAAAATTAATGTATAATCACATTCAATAATGAGCAACTTTAAGTATTTTCACTAAAATCAGGAAAATGGCAAGGATGTCACCACTACTTTTCAACATCATACATTAAATACTAGCTAAAGCAATACAATGGGGAGAAAGATAAACAGATTGAGAAGGAAGAACTAAAACTGTGCTTGTTCTTGGATTAAAGAATTGCCTATGTAGAAAATCTTAAGAATAAACAAAATATTTCCTGGAACTAATAAGTGTTTATAGTAAGGTTATAGGATACAATGTTGATACACATAAGTCTGTCACTGTCTTATATATTAGCAATGAAAAAGAGGAATTAGAATTATCCTTCAATGAAAAATAACTTAATAAAAAATTACCACAAAAAAATGCAATGCCACCCACAATAGCATCTCCCAAATCAAGTACTTAGTTGCAAATCAAACAAAATATGTAAGAATATCTATGTAAGGAAAGCTAAAAAATCAAAGAAGATCTAAATAAATTGAGAGATTTTATGTTCATGAGCCATGAAGAGGATTCAATATTGTCAAGATATCAGTTCTTTAAAATGTGATCTATAAATTAATCCAATCCTAATCAAAAGTACCAGCAAGTTATTTTGTGAATATTGACAAAAATATTGTAAAATATATATGGAGAGGCAAAAGACCCAGAATAGTCAACATAATGCTGAAGAAAAACAACAAATCTGAAAGACTGATACTTCCTAACTTAAACACTTATTATAATTCAATAATACTTGGTGAAAGAAAAGACAAATAGATCAATGGAACAGAATACAGAGCCTACAAATAGGCACACACAGATACAGCGAACTTATCTTTGACAAGAGCAAAAACAATACAACGGAGTAAAAATAGTCTTTTCAATCAATGGTACTAGAAAAACTGGCCATCCATATATAAAAATGAATTTATCTCGGCACAGATTTACAACCTTCACTGAAATTAACTCAAAATGGATTAAAGACCTAAATGCAAAACTCAAAACTAATAACACTCCTAGCAGATAACATAAGAAAAATCTAGAAGACCTTTGTGTTTGCAATGACTTTTTACATACAAAGACCACAGATATGATCCATAAAAGAAATAATTGACAACCTGGACTTTTTTTAAATTAAGAATATTTGTGATATGAAAGACATTGTGAAGAAAATGAAAGGACAAAGCACATATATATATATATATATATATATATATATATATATATATATATATACATACATCAAAAATATACAAAGAACTCTTTAACTCTCAACGAGACAAACAACTTGATTGAAAAGTGGGCCAAAGACCTCACCAAAAAATGTAACAAATGCCAAATAAACATATGAAGAAGAGTTCCACATCATATGTTATCAGATAAATGCAAATCAAAGCAATAAGTCACCCTTGCACACATATTAGAAAGGCCAAATTCAACACCAGATGCTGGTAAGGATATGGTGCAACAGGAATTGTTTCTCATTGCTGATGGGAATGTGAAACAGTACAACTGATTTGGGAGACAATTTGGCTATTTTTTAAAATAAAACTAAGCACACTCTTTCTATATGATCTAATAATTGCAATTGTGCTTCTTTTTATTTATTCAAGGGAGTTGAAAACTTCTATCTACTCCCAAGACCTACACATGGATGTTTATAATGCCTTTATTCATAAACACCAAAACCTGGAAGTAAGCCAAGATGCCCTTTTGTAGGTCAGTGGATAAACTGTGGTATATCCAGACAATGGAGTAGTACTCAGCACTAAAAAAAATGAGCTATCACACAGTGAAAAGGCATGAAAGAAAAATATACATATTACTAAGTGAAAGAAGCCAAACTGAAAAGTGTACATATTGTATAATTTCAAATGTATGACATTGTAGAAAAGGCAAAGATATGGATACAGTAAAATATCAGTGATTTCCAGGGGTGACAGAGGAGATAATCATGAATAGATAGAGCACAGGGAATTTTTAGGGCAGCGAATCTATTCTGTATGATACTATAGTGGTGGCTATATGTCATTATATATTTTTCCAAACGCATAGAATGTATAAAACTAACAGTGAATCAGAATTTAACCTATAGTCCATGGATGATAATGACGTGTCAATGAGGGTTCATCAGTGTAACAAATATACAACTCTAGTGGGAGATGTTGATAATCAAAGAGGCAATTCATGTGTGGGAGCAAGGAAGTATATGGAAATTCTCTGAAACTTATGCTTAATTTTGTTGTGAAACTAACACTGTTCTGAAAATAAAATCCATTTAAATTGACATAATAAACATGAAAAAATGTTATAAATAATATGTGTGATGTCTTATGAAAAATATATACATAAATATATATTTATGGGTAGAACAAATACAAAAGACAGTACATCAAAACACTAGTAGTAGTTACCATTGAATATGTATGATTTTATCTATTTCATAATTTTATGCATTTGAAACTTTTATAAAATTATTAAAAATAAAGCTATTTAAAAAAAGCTATTTCTATTTTGGAAAATAAAAATCAATAAGTAAAAGTCTTTCAGATATTGGTGAAATATTTCCTTTCTCAAACATTATATGTGTGCATTAACAATCTAAAGAGTAAACATATTTTACATTTATAAATAAAACTGGCTTGTACTGTATTTACTTAGTTTTATGAAGCTAAAAATGAACACCAAACTGTATTGTTGTTGATTTAGCCTAGTCTCCATGAATTGAGGGGTTTCCCAGGTACCTTCCTGGAAAAGAACCTGCAGGCAAATGCAAGAGATGGAGGGTATGTGGGTTCAACTTCTGGGTCGGGAAGATCCCCAGGATTAGGAAATGGAAATGCATTCCAAAATTATTGACTGGAAAATTTCATGGACAGAGAGCCTAGTCGGCTAGAGTCCATGGGGTTGCAAAGAGTTGGACATGACTGAATGACTGATCATGCATGCATGCCATGAATTGAGACCATTTTTTGTAGCATAAAATACATGTCAATCGAAAGAACCAAATATGATCTGTTGAAAATAACAGGAATATTTGTGTTATTTTCCACTCTTCTTCAAGATTAACATGTAGAGCCTTTGTTGCTTAGTCTAAAGAAAAATTGAGATGAAATATTTCATAAAGGTACTATGTGTCCAAAAATGTAAATGGCAATGATTACCCAAGATTCATGGGATTTTTTTAATAGAAAAGATAAGACAAAACCATGTTTTCCTCCTTCCTGAGATTTCTCATCTATTCAGTTTGGCTCAGTCAGTCAGTCATGTATGACTCTTTGCAATCCCATGGACTGGAGCACACCAGGCCTCCCTATCCATCACTAACTCCTGGAGTTTGCTCAAACTTATGTCCATTGAGTCAGTGATGGGTGATGTCATCCAACCATCTCATCCTCTGCCATCCCCTTCTCCTCCCACCTTCAATCTTTCCCAGCATCAGGATCTTTTCAAAAGATTCAGTACTTCACATCAGGTGGCCAAAGTATTGGAGTTTCAGCTTCAGCACCATTCTCTTCAATGAATATTCAGGACTGATTTACTTCAGGATGGATTAGTTGGAACTCCTTGTTGTCCAAGGGACTCTAAAGAGTCTTCTAAAACACCACAATTCAAAAGCATCAATTCTTCAGCATTCAGCTTTCTTTATAGTCCAACTGTCACATCCATATATGACTACTGGAAAAACCATAGCCTTGACTAGACATACCTTTGTTGGCAAAGTAATGTCTCTGCTTCTTAATATGCTGTCTAGGTTGATCATAACATTTCTTCCAAGGAGCAAGCATCTTTTAATTTCATGGCTTTAGTCACCATCTGCAGTGATTTGGGAGCCCAAAACAATAAAATTTGTCACTGTTTCCATTGTTTCCCCATATATTAGCCATGAAATGATGAGAACAGATATCATGACCTTAGTTTTTCTAATGTTGAGCTTTAAGTCAATATTTTCACTCTTAGAATTTCATCAAGAGGCTCTTTAATTTTTCTTCACTTTCTGACACAAGGGTGGTGTCATCTGCATATCTGAGGTTATTGATATTTCTCCCAACAATCTTGATTCCAGCTTGTGCTTCATCCAGCCCAGCATTTCTCATGATGTACTCTGCATATAGGCTAAATAAACAGGGTGACAATATACAGCCTTGACGCACTCCTTTTCCTATTTGGAACCAGTTTGTTGTTCCATGCCCTGTTCTAACTGTTGCTTCTCAACCGGCATACAGATTTCACAGAGGCAGGTCAGGTGGTCTGGTATTCCATTTCTCGAAGAATTTTCCACAGTCTTTTGTGATCCACACAGTCAAAGGCTTTGGTATAGTCAATAAAGCAGAAGTAGGTGTTTTTCTGGAACTCTCTTGCTTTTTTGAGGATCTGGCAGATGTTGGCAATTTGATTTCTGGTTCCTCTGTCTCTTCGAAATCCAGCTTGAACATCTCGATTCACAGTTCACATACTGTTGAAGTCTGGCTTGGAGAATTTTGAGCATTACTTTACTAGTGTGAGAGATGAGTGTAATTGTGCAGTAGTTTGAGCATTCTTTGGCATTGCCTTTCTTTGGGATTGGAATGAAAACTGACCTTTTCCAGTCCTATGGTCACTGCTGCATTTCCCAAATTTGCTGGCATATTGAGTGCACCACTTTCACAGCATCATCTTTTAGGATTTGAAATTGATCAACTGGAATTCCATCACCTCCACTAGCTTTGTTCATAGTGATGCTTCCTAAGGCCCCTTTGACATCACATTGCAGGATGTCTGGTTCTAGATGAGTGATCACACCATCGTGGTTATCTGGGTCATGAAGATCTTTTTTGTATAGTTCTGTGTATTCTTGCCACCTCTTCTTAATATCTTCTGCTTCTATTAGCTCCATATCATTTCTGTCCTTTATTGTGCCCATATTTGCATGAAATGTTCCCTTGGTATCTCTAATTTTCTTGAAGAGATCTCTAGTATTTCCCAATCTACTGTTTTCTTCTATTTCTTTACATTGATCAATAAGGAAGTTGTTTTCATCTCTCCTTGTTATTCTTTGGAACTCTGCATTCAAATGAGTATATCTTTCATTTTCTCCTTTGCCTTTAGCTTCTCTCTTTTTCACAGCTATTCGTAAAGCCTCCTCAGACAACTATTTTACTTTTTTGCATTTCTTTTTCTTGGGGATGGTCTTGATCCCTGTCTCCTGTAAAGTGTCATGAACCTCAGTCCATAGTTCTTCAGACACTCTGTCTCCCAGATCTAAGCCCATAAATCTATTTCTCTCTTCCACTGTAAAATCCTTAGGGATTTGATTTAGGTCATGCCTGAATGGTCTAGTGGCTTTCCCTACTTTCTTCAATTTAAGTCTGAATTTGGCAATATGATTTGAGCCACAGTCAGCCCTTGGTCTTGTTTTTGATGGCTGTATAGAGCTTCTCCATCTTTGGCTGCAAAGAATATAACCAATCTGATTTCGGTGTCGACCATCTGGTGATGTCCATGTGTAGAGCCTTCTCTTGTGTTGTTGGCAGAGTGTGTTTGCTATGAACAGTGAATTCTCTTAGCAAAACTCTGTTAGCCTTTGCCCTGCTTCATTCTGTACTCCAAGACCAAATTTGCCTGTTACTCCAGGTATCTCTTGACTTCCTACTTTTGCATTCCAGTCCTCTATAATGAAAAGGGCATCTTTTTCGGGTGTTAGCTCTAGAAGGTCTTGTAGGTCTTCACAGAACCGTTCAACTTCAGTTTCTTCAGCATTACTGATAGGGGCATAGGCTTGGATTACTGTGATATTGTGAGGTTTGTCTTGGAAACAGAGATCATTCTGTCATTTTTGAGATTGCATCCAAGTATTGTATTTCAACCTCTTTTGTTGACTATGATGGCTACTCCATTTCTTCTAAGGGATTCTTGCCCACAGTAGTAGATATAATGGTCATCTGAGTAAAATTCACCCATTTCAATCCATTTTAGTTTGCTAATTCCTAAAATGTCAATGTTCACTCCTGCCATCTCCTGTTTGACCACTTCCTATTTGGCTTGATTCATGGACCTAACATTCCAGGTTCCTATGCAATATTGCTCTTTACAGATTCAGACTTTACTTCCACCACCAGTAATATCCACAATTGGGTGTTGCTTTTGCTTTGGCTCCCTATCTTCACTCTTTCTGGACTTATTTCTCCTCTGATCTCCAGTAGCATATTGGGCACCTACCAACCTGGGGTGTTCATCTTTCAGTGACCTATCTTTTTGCCTTTTCCTACTGTTCATGGGGTTTTCAAGGCAAAAATACTGAAGTGCTTTACCATTCCCTTCTCCAGTTGACCACGTTTTGTTAGAACACTCCACCATGACTTGTCTGTCTTGGGTAAACCTCAGGGCATTGCTCATAGTTTCATTGATTAGTTTTCTGTGATTGTGGTTTTCATTCTGTCTGCCTTCTGATGGAGAATGATAAAAGGCTTATGGAAGCTTCCTGGTGGGAAAGACTGACTGAGAGGGAAACTGGGTTTGGTTCTTATGGGTGGGGCCATACTCAGTAAATCTTTAATCCAATTTTCTGTTGATGAGTGGAGCTGTGCTCCCTCCCTGTTATTTACCTAGGGCCAAGCTATGGTGGAGGTAATGAAGAAAATGGCGACCTTCTTCAAAATGTCCCATGCACACACTGCTACACTCAGTGCCCCCAACCCTGCAGCAGGCCACCGCCAACACATGCATCCACCAGAGACTCCTGGACACTCATGGGCAAGTCAGTGTCAGTGTCTTGTGGGGTCACTGCTCCATTCTCCTGAGTCCTGGTTCTGTTTGTGCCCTCCAAGAGTCTATTTCCCAGTCCTGTATAAGTTCTGGCAGCTCTACAGTGAGGTTAACAGTGACCTCCTCCAAGAGGGCTTAAGCCATACCCAACTCTGGTGCACCCAGAGCCCCTGCCCCTGCAGCAGTCCACTGCTGACCCGTACATCCACAGGAGGTACTCAAACACAGTTCTGTCTAAGTCTCTGTGGGGTCCCTGGGTCCTGGTGCACACAAGGTTTGTTTGAGCCCTCTGAGAATCTCTGGCAGGTATGGGATTTTATTCTAAATGTGATTTCACCCCTCCTGCCATCTTGCTGGAATATCTCTGCCTTTTGACATGGGGTATCTCCTCACAGTCACTCCAACACTGCGTAGCCACCACTCCAGTGCTGAGTAGCCACTGCTCCAGCACCTACCATATTGCTGGGGTTTCTATGAGATTTCTCATAGAAAATTCTAATATAGAAATAGAAAATTCTTGATTTAATAAAACAATATATACAGATAGAAAGGATTTTACTTCAAGAAGCAGAGAAACAATTTATTTCTTAAAGCAACAGATTTTCATATTAATTTCTTCATGAAGAAATTTAACATTTAAGTCACAAACTCTGTTATTTATATATTCACATTATAGAGAATATTCATAGACATATAGTCCACCTAGTATGTCATCATTTACTAACATGTGCTCCTTCTGCTGGACTGTTTGCCATGTATCAAGAAGGAACACTTGGCATGGATAAATAATTTCACTATTATTGATCATTTATTCATATTGTGTAGAAAATAAATTATTTATGATTTTAACTTTGAAGAAATATAAGTAAATATCATAACTTTGTGGCAGCCATTTTAACACTTGCCTTGTCTACTGTTTTACAAAGATCATGAAATGTTTATTTAGTAATTCAGGATGTCTTTTAATTGCATATTTGTAAGTATGGTATTTTTATTACAAATCCACCTTAAACTCTCCTCAACGTTGATATCTTAATTTCCATTTTGTTTACAATTAAAACTTCTCTTTGGAGATATGCTTCAAACTTGCCTTTTGATTTTCATATTATTCTATCTCCAGGTAGCTATAAACCTGCTTTTCCTGGAATAGTTGCAGTATATGAAATATACTTGCAAAAATATTGGATAGAAAATGGTTACCCTAGATGTTTTACTCATAACTTGCTTGTCACCACATACCTGTCTATCAGCTTCATATGTTTGCTTCTTTGACAAATGATAAACTGGTGGGTTTCATCTATTCCACTTATCGTCCCATATCTTCCCTTAGAGTACAAACAATCTGTGAACAAAATGGTGGGTGAGCTAAAAGATTTGCTGATTATGATAAATGGCAGAGCTACTTTCTGCTATTGTTGAAAAATTGATAACTTTTACTTTAATAGGATAGTTCATGATGGCAAAGAGATGCACACCTTGCCTACTCACAAAATCTCAGATCTCTCTGGGAATAATGCACTTTTCTTAGGCTTTGTTCTTTACTGATGTTCTCTGTCTCTTGTTCGCATTAAAAGGACTGCTTTACAACAGACAAACAATTGATCTCAAAAATATACAAACAACTCCTGCAGCTACATTCTAGAAAAATAAACAACCCAATTAAAAAGTGGGCCAAAGAACTTAACAGACATTTCTCCAAAGAAGACATAAAAATGGCTAACAAACACATGAAAAGATGCTCAACATCACTCATTATCAGAGAAATGCAAATCAAAACCACAATGAGGTACCACTTTACACCAGTCAGAATGGCTGCCATCCAAAAGTCTACAAGCAATAAATGCTGGAGAGGATGTGGAGAAAAGGGAACCCTCTTACACTGTTGGTGGGAATGCAAACTAGTACAGCCACTATGGAAAACAGTGTGGAGGTTCCTTAAAAAGCTGCAAATAGACCTGCCATATGACCCGGCAATCCCACTGCTGGGCATATACACCGAGGAAACCAGAATTGAAAGAGCCACGTGCACCCCAATGTTCATCGCTGCATTGTTTACAATAGCCAGGACATGGAAGCAACCTAGATGCCCATCAACTGACGAATGGATAAGAAAGCTGTGGTACATATACACAATGGAATATTACTCAGCATTAAAAAAAAATTCATTTGAAGCAATTCTACTCAGATGGACGAAACTGGAGCCCATTATCCAGAGTGAAGTAAGCCAGAAGCAAAAACAACAATACAGTATATTAACACATATATATGGAATTTAGAAAGACGGTAACGAGAACCCAACATGGGAGACAACAAAAGGAACGCAGATGTATAGAATAGACTCGTGGACTTTGTGGATGAGGGTAAGGGTGGGATGATATGGGAGAAGGGCATTGAAGCATGTTAATTGACATGTCTAATCAATCGCCAGCCCAGGATTGATGCTCGGGACTGGTGCAGCGAGATTTCCCGGGGGGGAGGGAGGAGGGAGGGGGGTTCCGGAGGGGAAGCATATGTAAACCCATGGTGATATCATGACAATGTATGGCAAAAACAATAAAAAAAAATTAAATAAAAAAAATAAAATAAATCCAAAAAAAAAAGGACTGCTTTAGTCCTGATTATTTTTTCTTGATTATGATAACTATGGAAACAAATGATATTAATGAATAAAAAGCATAGCCATGAATAAAATAAAAATGACTGAATTAAAAGCAAAATGCCCCTCCCACCTCTAAATTCTATCTTTCTGATGTAATAAATCAGTTAATAAAATAAATTTAATTGAAAATGGAAAAAGCACATTTCTGTGGAAAAAAATCATTTCCAACCTAATGCTTATAACTGAGACTTTACGCATTCATTTTGCTGTAAGGTGCTCAAGTTGCCATTAACAAAAGGATTACTTAGTTAATTTGGATAACAATAATAATAGAACATATTAATAAATAGCCTAAATTCCCAAAAGACTACATCTAGACTACTGATGAATCACCTTAGACTCTATCTAAAGTGAGATAAAATTTCAGAGTCTATTTTAAAGCAAATTAAAATGTACAAATTGAATTAGAAAAAATTTGCAAGATCTAATTTGCTAGTTGAAAATAGAGATATATTGCATGATTTCCATTAGCAGTTTAATACCAAGTAAAACACAAGAAATTCATCTTATGGATTTCTACATAGAAAAAATCATTAATGATTCAGTACAACTGAGTCTCTCAGTCATGTCCAACTCTTTGCGACCCTATGGACTGCAGCATGCCAGGCTTCCCTGTCCAACACCAACTCCCACAGCCTGCTCAAACTCATATCCATTGAGTCGGTGATTCCATCCAACCATCTCATCTTCTGTCGTTCCATTCTCCTCTTACCTTCAACCTTTCCCAGCATCAGGGTCTTTTCCAATGAGTCAGTTTTTTGCATCAAGTGGCCAAAGTATTAATATAGTACATTAATGATTAGAAGGTACTATATGTATTAGCAATTCATCTATACTGTATTTAAAATATATTTTCTTTGTATATAAATATTCAATTTACATTCAAATATGATTCTTATAATATTGGCTAAGCTAGCTTCCTCCTATACTTAGTCATAAGCCAGTCTTAATAACAAAGATCAGTTATGCAACTGACAAGCTTGAAAAAAAATAGAAATAACAGGGAAGGCATGAAACTCTCTGGAAGATTGAAGTCTTTTGGCAGGACAAGTAGAATTATGAGCATCAGGAGAAATATGAGTAGTTAAGGCAACAGTATCTCCATATCTATGGCTGACAGAGAGAAGTTGAAAGTTAGCTCTGAGCAAGAAAACAGTGAACTTAGTGTTTTAATATTGAAAGCCAAATGGGAAGGACTAAAGAGGCAATTTCATTAGACAGAAGAAAGTCAACTGCTTTAAGACACCAGTTGTTTCCAGTCCTGTAAACTTTAAGGGACAAAGTCAGCAATAAAATAAGTAAGCATTTGAGAACCAAATTGCATAGGAGTGTATTTTGAGGGAAATAAGAGAAAGGGATGGAGGACAAGAGGGAGGAAGATGAGGTGGAGGGTAGATTATAAATGACCTATCATTGGAAGTTAAAGTTGCACAGTGAAATAAAAAGACCGTTTTTACTACAGGGCTCTATAAACACACACACACACACACACACACACACACACACACGTAAGGGGAAACCTGATCAATTTTCTTAGAAACTAATGTTCTTTTAATGTTTGTTGATAAGAATTTTTCTGACCTCACCCTCTGTAGCTATTTTCAATTCATTCTTCAGATGGATTTCCTGTCAATAAAAATATTTGGAAAGAAAGTGTACTAGAAATGAAAAAATTAAATGCCTGAAATAGTAATCTAGCCATTTTAGATATTTTAAGGCAAAAGTCAGTAATATTTCAGAAACAAGAGGCCAGATTGATAACCTCATTCTTCTTTTTCTTCTTTATATATATTTTTTAATTATGAAAGTATGGTAGCACATTTACAGGACACTGGAAAATAAAGAACAAATTTACATATAGTTTTGCCATATATTACAATTATTTTTAAGTACATAAACTAAGATTTTCAGTTGGAGTTTCAATATCAAACTTTCAGAAATTAATAGAATGAAGAGACAGAAAATTAGTAGGATATAGTAGACTTTAAAGGCACTATGAACCAATAAAGCATAAGATTTATACAATTTTCACAAAACAGCAGGATACAAATTTTCTTCAAGTTCCCATAGACAATAAACCAGGAGACATTGGCACATACCGAGGGATACAAAACAAGGTGCAAAATTTTTATGGTCTAAAGGTATTGAAATCATACAGTCTGTTCTCTTACCACTCTGGAATTAGTTTAGAAATCAATATCAAAACATATTTGAAAATATCCCACATATTTTCAAGGGCATTGTGACATTTACCAAGAGATATCTTTGACTTAGCCTTTGAAAGCCTCAATAAAATTAAAAGACTGAAAAAACACAGAACGTGATTGCAGAGAAGAAAGCATTTAAATGAGAAATTAGTATCAAAATAATAAATTAATATCAAGGATATTTTAAAAAAACATGTATTTGGAAATTCAGTGTCCACTTCTAATTAATGGGTATATGTAATAAGTCATAACAAAGAAAATATTTGTAACAGCATAAAGATGAAAAGAGAATTTACCAGAATTTATTGCATGCAGCTGAAGCACCTCAATGCAACTAAATACAATGTGAAATATTGAATAAAGTATGAAGACAATGAACACTAGCATAAAATTTTGTGAAATCTGAGCAAAATCTGTACATATTATATCACAAAGTGTTTTTCTTGTTTTTTTTCTCTTTTGCAACATAATATTTCTTTATATTCTCAGAATTGGATTGGAATTTTCAAGCTTCATTCAATTTTTTTTAATCTCTAAGATAATAAAGTTTCTACACTTTTAGCATTAATACTAGATGCCAGAATAAATGGAGCTACATACAAGCTTTGAGTGAATATAAATTAGAAATCTTGCATTCTATTTATACTTAGTCAAACAAGTGAAATCAAAATGTCATAAAATTTTAGCTAAGCAAAAATTAATGTTTTCTAAAATATATGTTATAGTATACATACTATATATGTGCAAGAAAAGGGTTTTCTGCAACACTTGATAAAAGTTTGAGAAAGAACAAAAATAAAGGGACAGAGAAATTGGAAAACATAAACTAAATAAAACATGAGCACTGAATATGAAATATAAAATTGAAATAAACTATATAAAAGGTCATCATATAGTCCAATTGTTTTTAAACATAGTTGTTCATGACAATCATGAGCTTTGGAGAAAAACAATATGTGGGTATCTGTAATTTAAAAAAATTATGAGATAATATCAATGTGCTTTAAAAAGCAATTACATGCTTTTCTATTAAGTGATAGAACATTGATACAGAATTCTATTATTTTCTGTTGACCAATCATGATACAATGGTATTAAAGTGAATAATAGCTACATAATCACTACAGTAAAAGTTGTTTATCAGTTTTCAAAATCAATAGCCAACAAAAATTGAAAGATAATTACAATTGCAAGCCATACTGGAAACATGATAAACCTAACAATATAAAATAATTACATACAATTTGGGGGTTAAGTAGAGTGATGTGGTAAGTGGAAGTACATACATGTACCTGTTTTCATCCACCCAGCCAGTCTATATCTTTTGGTTATTGCATTTAATCCATTTACATTTAAAGTAATTATTGATATGTATAATCCTATTACCATTTTCTCAATTGTTTTGCATTTATTTTTGTAGGTCTTATCCTTCTCCTGTTTTTCCAGACTAGAGAATTTCCTTTAGCATTTGTTGTAAAGCTGGTTTGGTGGTCCTGAAATCTCTTAATTTTTACTTGTCTGGAAAGCTTTTGATTTCTCCATCAAATCTGAACATAAGTCTTACAGGGTAGAATATTCTTGGTTGTAGGTGTCTCCCTTTCATCACTTTAAATATATAATGCCATTCCCTTCTGGCTTGTGGAATTTCTGTTGAGAAATCATCTGGTAACCTTATGAAAGTTTCCTTGTATTTTGTCATTTTTCCCTTGTTGCTTTTACTATTTTATCTTTGCCTTTAATTTTTCTCAGTTTGATTACTATGTGTCTCAGTAGGTTTCTCCTTTGGACTATCCTACCTGGGACTCTCTGAGCTTCTGGGACTTGGTTGAATAATTTCTTTCCCATCTTAGAAAAGTTTTCAGCTATTATATCTTCTAATAATTTCTCAAGTCTTTTATTTCTCTTCTTCTGGGATATCTATGATGTGAATGTTGGTGCATTTAATGTTGTCCCAGGGGTCTTAGACTGCCTTCAATGTTTTTCATTATTTTTTTTATATTTTGTTTTGCAGCAGTGATTTTAACCATTCTGTCCTCCAGGTCACTTATCCATTCTTCTGCCTCAGTTATTCTGCTATTCACTCCTGCCAGTGTATTGGTCATCTCTGTTGGTTTGTTCTTTAGTTCTTCTAAGTCTTTGGTACACATTTCTGGCATCTTTTCCATTTTTTTTTCTGAGATGCCTAATCATCTTCACTATCAATATTCTGAATTATTTTTCTGGAAGATTGCCTATCTCTACTTTATTTGTTTTTTCTGGGTTTTATCTTGTCCCTTTATCTGGGACATAAAGATATCTTCCTTTTGATTTTGGTTAACTTTCTGTGATGTGGTTTTTGTTCTGGTGACTGCAGGATTGTAGTTTATTTCTGTTTTGTTTTGTTTTTTGCTTCTTTTGTCTGTCATCTGGAGGATAAGACTAAGAGGCTTGCTTAATCTTTCATGTTAGCTTCCCTGATTTGGGGGGGACTGGTGGTGGAAAATCTAAGTTTTGCTCTGGTGGGTAGGGCCATGCTCAGCAAAACTCTAATCTGATTGTGTGCTGATGGGTAGCGCTGCACTCCCTCCTAGTTAGCTGTTTAACCTCAGGCAACCCAGGCCTGGAGTCTCTATGGTAGAGTTAATGGCAACATCCCAGAAGGCTCATGCCAAGTGACACCTCTCAGGACTGCTGCTACCAATGTTCCCATCTCTGTAGTGAGCTCCTGTTGACTCCTTCCTCCACAGGAGACCCTCCAACACTAGCAGATATGTCTAGTTCAGTATCCTTTGGAGTCACTGCTCCTTTCCTCTGGGTCTTGGTGCACATAAGTTTTTGTTCGTGCCCTCCAAGTATGAAGTCTCTGTTTCCCCTGTCCTGTGAAAGTCCTGTAGTCAAATCCCACTGACCTTGAACGTTAGATTCCCTGGAGAGTCCTAGTCCCTTTGCTGGATCCCTGGGCTGGGAAGCCTCACATGGGGCTCAGAACCTTTACAGGAATGAGGGAATTTTTTTGGTATTATTGTTCTCCAGATTGTGGTTCACCCACCTGGCAGGTATGAGATTTGATTTTATCATGATTATGCAGCTTCTCCTTTGTCTTTGAACATGGAGTATCTTTTTTGGTGGGTCCAAGCATCCTCTTGTCAATTGTTGTTCAACAGCTATTAATAGTTTTGATTTTGAAGTTTTCACAAAAGGATATTGCTCATCCTTCTATTCCACCATCCTGAAAAAATCTCTGGCCTCATTCTTCTTATATGCATTGCACATGCCCAGGGAGAGGTGGTAGAGGCAAATCACTTAAGGAAGGTACTTACATTTAAATAATTCCCCTATTTCTTCCAAACACCTACAAATTAATTGGATAAACAATCTTAAAGGCCCTTCCTTTAAAATAAAAAAATCCTAACCATATTAGATATTATATCTTAATCAACCATTCATTAATTCAATAGTCATTTAGTAAGTGCTTATTATGAATTAGACATTGTGCTGACCCCTATTGACATAATTAGAGGGAAAACAAACACGTCTTCTGTTTTAATTTTGCTTGAGTGCATGGAGAAAATTCATTTCAGCAGCTCAAAGTTACCAACACTTTAGATTCAGGAGGAAATTAGAAAAGATGCTATTTGCAGGTCATGGGCAAGAAGAGAGCTATCAAAACAAAGTTCTTTTTTTCCCCAAGTTTAACAATCACATTTACTGAGAAACACCAAGTATAATAAGTTATGAAAGTCTAAAAGAGAAAAATTGCCTTCTAATTAATCTATACTCCCCACAGTTGATTCTGCTCAGTTACTATTCTGAAGAGTTGTTGATTCTCAGATTAAAGACTTTGTAACTATTTATTTGTCAGTATGTCTCTAATCAGCCCATCAAACTTGAGCACCCTGAGGGGAAGGTCCACTCCTTATTCATCTTTGTTCCCCTAGAACATGGGGCAGGGTGGTGGGGGAGCGAGGGTGTGGGAGGAGGGCCCGCAGCCTATGCATGCATGCTTAGTCGCCTCTGACTCTTTGTGACCCTTTGGACTGTAGCCAGGCTCCTCTGTCCTTGGAGTTTTCCAGGCAATAATACTGGAGCAGGTTTCCATTTCCTTCTCCAGGATATCTTCCTGACCCATGTCTCCTGTGTCTCCTAAACTGCAGGCAGTTTATTTACCTACTGAGCCATCCAGGAAGGGCCTAGAGCATAGTACAGGGTATATGTTCCATCACTATTGAAGGATTGACAGAGTATTGAATTAACTGCCATCCAGTAGATGCAGTTTCTACTTGTGCATGTGAAATATTCAGGCAAGAGTTGAAAGTATAATTGTATAAGCAGGAAATTTTAAGAATTCCCTGGTCCTCCAGTGGTTTGGATTCTGTTCTCACTGCCAGGGGCCTGGATTCCATTCCATCCAAACTATGTGATATGGCACAGAAAAGACATCTCACAAGGTTTACATTGTATCCATAAAAAGAAAAAGTTAAATGCATAGAGAAGCAGCTGTGTTACTAGATTGCATTCGGGTTCTTAATTCTCAGTTGGTCAGCTTTTTCTGACCAGTTGGTTGGTAGTTCATCATCTGATAAAAAATAAAACTTGAATATGTCACTTTTTGATAGATCAGATTTGGGGGACATTTTTAATAAGTGAAATAAAATGTCTACTTTAGCTTTCACTTTCATTAGCATTTTTGTTAAGAATGAAAGGTAAATGGGCAGTTTCAAAATAATTGGAAAGGTTCTGCTTTTGGAAACCATCTTAGGGAAGTAGATTTAGTTGTGGAATCTTTATGCATCTAGACTGTCTAATTTTGGTTACACAGTTTCCCCTCTTTCATTCATGGGAAATTTGACACATGGGACTTGTAGTGATGCTGTCACACTCCTATCTGTACAAATGGAGGAATTAAATAAAATGTATTGGATCAAACTAAGTTTACTTAATGTCTACTATTTAGAAAAAAACACTAATGATTAAAGATAGCATTGAAGCTAAGTTTTGTTGAATGACAAGCATTTTCATATTTGAAGTATTTAACATATATTAAATAATTATTCTTTATAAACTATCTTTAGAAAAATATTTTAACAGGTTCTACCTTGAGATATTTTGCCTCATCTTTTAAGGAGGAAAAAGGAACTGAACTTTTTTTTTGTAATAAAGGTTTCTGACAACCACAAACATATCATACAATCTTAGATTTTAAATTGTATTTGTTCTGATTAAGAAAATAAAGTTTTGCTAGAAGGTAGCATTAACTCAAGATCTAAGTAACAGAAAGAGTAAAAAACTTCTACCTTTGTATCTTTAATCAAATTGACAAATAAAAACAGTACATGAAATTGTAAGGTTTTTAAAAACCTCTTGTTGCTATATATCAAAACTAATGTTTTAATACAAGTGAAGTATCTTTGTCCAGATATGAAATTTTCAACCATTTTTACATGTAGACCAAAAATATGGTCTTATCTGGGAAATAGTTATGAGCTGATGAACATAATTCATTACACCCAATGAACTACCAACCAAGAACACAAGGTTTTAAATAAAACAGTAAAATAACAGTTTTAAGACTCTGATACCACAAATACAATTTCACAAATGATTCCATTATATACATGAAATCATTCAGTCACTAGTAACACTGACCCATTTTCTCATGGCACCTTATAATTAAATAATTCTAAATAGTAGAAACATTAATCAAAAACAAAGCAAAACAAAACTTCACAGAGTAATATTCCTTTGTGTATATGTACCACAGCTTTCTTATCCATTCGTCAGTTGATGGGCATCTAGGTTGCTTCCATGTCTTGGCTATTGTAAACAATGCAGAGATGAACATTGGGGTACACGTGGCTCTTTCAATTCTGGTTTCCTCTGTGTATATGCCCAGCAGTGGGATTGCTGGGTCATATGGCAGGTCTATTTGCAGCTTTTTAAGGAACCTCCACACTGTTTTCCATAGTGGCTGTACTAGTTTGCAATATTACTCAGCATTAAAAAGAAATTCATTTGAAGCAACTCTACTCAGATGGACGAAACTGGAGCCCATTATCCAGAGTGAAGTAAGCCAGAAGCAAAATCAACAATACAGTATATTAATGCATATATATGGAATTTAGAAAGACGGTAACGAGAACTCAACATGCGAGACAGCAAAAGGAACGCAGATGTATAGAATAGACTCGTTGACTTTGTGGATGAGGGTAAGGGTGGGATGATATGGGAGAAGGGCATTGAAGCATGTTAATTGTCATGTGTCTAATCAATCGCCAGCCCAGGATTGATGCTTGGGGCTGGTACAGCGAGATTTCCTGGGGGGGAGGGAGGAGGGAGGGGGGTTCTGGAGGGGAAGCATATGTAAACCCATGGTGATATCATGACAATGTATGGCAAAAACAATAAAAAAAAACTTCACAGAGAAGTTCAAAGAGATGTAGTAAGACAGTGGAAAAGAACACAATTAGCAATAGCAAAATTTTGAAGCAGTACATGTTTAACTTACATATATCCTGCTTCCTTTGCAACTCTTTACAACACCTTTTTTCCTAGGATGAGCAGAGGAGCCTGGAAGGTTACAGTCCATGGGGTTGGACATGACTTACTGACTAAATCACAAATAACCATCATGTCTTTAACTGAGATATACCCTGATTCCTTTGCCTCTCTTTGCAATACCTCTTTTCCTAGCTATAAGCTTTGAACCTTCAGATGGATCAAGCATAGTCAAAAGAGGAAAAAAACCAATCTGTTAAATTCATTCACACAAAGTTATTAATGATCATAAAGAGACTTCCACCCTTTTCTGTAACTCTCTCAAAAATTTTAATCATAGACACTTGACACAGGAAAGAATCTTGAGTGTCATTTGGGCTATGCTTCAGTTTCACAGGCCAGTAAATTTCCTTTTATTTTGCAAATATTTATCAGAGGCGTCACACTGAGTTGCCATCTTGGTTTGTTAAGTAAGAACATTAAACATTACTCCCCACCCCATCTAGCAGCAACATTTCAAAAAGGAAAAGACATTTTAAAACGGAAAAAGTAGATAAATTTACCTAGATAAAAATTCACGACATTTTTTAATTTTACTTATTTTTCTTGCTTTGCTAGCATTTGATTCTTCTCTCTAAAAGCCCTATATGAAGTTATCCAAGATCTTAGAATATCTCAGTTGATCAAGAATCTGCTAAATCTTGAGACATTCCATTCCATCTTTAGTTAGCTGTGACTATTAGAAAGTACTTGCTTGAATTTATACAAAATTCATCTCCTTTTAACTCCCATCCATTGATTTAATTCTGTCTCTTGGAGTCACAAAGATTACGTTAATCCTTCTACATAATAGACCTTTGGACATTTGGAGACCTCTATTTTGCTTCCCTCCACCACTTCGTCCTTGCCTTTGTTACACAAAGTAATATTTTTTCCAAGCTAAATATTCTATATTTTCTTTAACTGTTCCTCATGTGATGTGGGCTAGTGTCACCTCCATTATCCTGTTCACCCTTTTCTTACTGCAAGTCTTTTCTATAATGACTGACTGAATATTTATATTCCTTTGGATAGAGTTCAATTTATCAATTGAAGTGTGAAGTGACTTTGCAAGTGTGGCAATAATAACTGAATTAGACCTTTAGAGACCTTACATATAGAGATTATGCTTCCCCTCCTCTGCACCTAACATACATAATGAAAAATAAAGCAAAACCAAAGATGAGATGAATTTTTTTTATAAATGACACAAAATTACCTGATTGCTAAAATTGAAATGTTACTAGGCACATAATGTTGACACCTAGAACTATACTGGTACTCAAGGTAAAATCTGATGCACATGGAACAAGACAAAACTCATATTTAACACAATGTCATGATAACAAGAGGCAGCCAAATAAAATGTTTCTTTAACTAGTAAATCCAATCAGCAAAATAGTCAAGTCTGTCAAATAGCTTAACTACTTCTTTACCAACCAGGACAATTTTTGAATCCACAGACTCTGCCATAGTTATAATATAATTAAGACATGATAGCAGTTATCCCCATGGTCTTATTCCTTGCAAATGCTGAATGACTCATCTACATTCACTTTATAAAGTTAGCTCTGAAAAAGAATAATTCTACTTTCAGCTTTAACTTTTATTCAATGTAGTATCGATTCTTTCTTACCTCTGGGATTGCTGTTTATTTTTCATCACTGTGAACACTTCGGTAGTGGTGGAACTATTGCTTCATGGAGTAGGTTTCTCGTTTGAGTTTCCAACAGATTTTGCAGTGAATAGCAAAAAAGAAAATACATCTCCACTTTCCCTCATCCTAACTGCTGTTGTCTACCATTCTAAGTACTGAAAAAAAATCCTACCTCTTTGGTTTTGTTTGTTTATCTGTATGTTTTTCCTTCTTTTGCTTTTTCTTTCACTTTTTGATAAGATAAAAAAATATATTTTTATTGTATATTCTTTTAAGAGACTGTGTTTGGAGAGTATATATCATGGTAAAAGAAAGATAAGGTACAGGAAGAAAAGACTTTACTTCATTTATGCAAATATGAGAATTATTTTCTGACTCTAGATTTCTTACTTTCATAAAACCAAACATGAGTATTTAAAGATCCAAACATTCATTCATTCTAGTAAATGAATAACCTGAGTGAAGATAACTAACTTATAGCGTAAGATAATAAGCTGAAGACACGATTTGAAAAAAAAAGTTTCTGATATGATACAAATCTTTCAGGAGTAGTAATTTTAGAGGGGACTCACCATATTATTCAATTGCCAAATTATTTCTGTCAGGAAAGGATCATGGCATAGTACAAATTTTAAAGATCTAGGCTTGAATTTTTATTTTGCCACTTTCTTGGATTTCAGTTAGCACATGTTCAAAATAGGGTTAATAATATTACTGGCTTTACTATCCCATAGAGTTTGTAGATTTCAAAGAGATCAGTTCAGTTCAGTTCAGTTCAGTCACTCAGTCGTGTCCGACTCTTTGCGACCCCATGAACTTCAGCACACCAGGCCTCCCTGTTCATCATCAACTTCCGGAGTCAACCCAAACCCATGTCCATCGAGTCGGTGTTGCCATCTAGCCATGTCATCCTCTGCCGTCCGCTTCTCCTCCTGCCCTCAATCCTTCCCAGAATCAGGGTCTATTCCAATGAGTCAACTCTTCACATGAGGTGGCCAAAGTATTGGAGTTTCAGCTTCAACATTAGTCCTTCCAATGAACACCCAGGACTGATCTCCTTTAGGATGGACTGGTTGCATCTCCTTGCAGTCTAAGGGACTCTCAAGAGTCTTCTCCAACACCACAGTTCAAAAGCATCAATTCTTCGGCGCTCAGCCTTTTTCACTGTACAACTCTCACATCCATATATGACCACTGGAAAAATCATAGCCTTGATTAGACAGACCTTTGGTGGCAAAGTAATGTTTCTGCTTTTCAATAGGCTATATAGGTTGGCCATAACTTTCCTTTCGCTGAGTTTCAATATGATATCTAGGTTGGCCATAACTTTCCTTCCGAGGAGTAAGCGTCTTTTGATTTCATAGCTGCAATCACCATCTACAGTGATTTTGTAGCCCAAAAAAATAAAGTCTGACACTGTTTCTACTCTTTCCCCATCTATTTCCCATAAGTGATGGGACCAGATGCCATGATCTTAGTTTTCTTAATGTTGAGCCTTAAGCCAACTTTTTCACTCTCCTCTTTCACTTTCATCAAGAGGCTTTTTAGTTCCTCTTCACTTTCTGCCATAAGGGTGATGTCATCTGCATATCTGAGGTTATTGATATTTCTCCCAGCAATCTTGATTCCAGCTGTGCTTCTTCCAGCACAGTGTTTCTCATGATGTACTCTGCACATAAGTTAAATAAGCAGGGTTACAATATACATCCTTGACGTACTCCTTTTCATATTTGGAACCAGTCTGTTGTTCCAAGTCCAGTTCTGACTGTTGCTTCCTGACCTGCATACAGGTTTCTCAAGAGACAGGTCATATAGTCTGGTATTCCCATCTCTTTAAGAATTTTCCACAGTTTATTGTCATCCACACAGTCAAAGGCTTTGGCATAGTCATAAAGCAGAAGTAGATGTTTTTCTGGCACTCTCTTGCTTTTTCGATGATCCAGGAGATGTTGGCAATTTGATCTCTGGTTCCTCTGCCTTTTCTAAAACCAGCTTGAACATCTGGAATTTCACGGTTCATGTGTTGCTGAAGCCTGGTTTGGAGAATTTTGAGCATTACTTTACTAGCGTGTAAGATGAGTTCAAAGAGATAGGGAATGCATTTCCTGATCACTCTCCAAGAACATAAGGCTCCCAGATTACAGTCTTGTGAAAAGCACCTCACATTTCAATTTGTGGTATTAATTTTTATTTAAATTGATAATTTGTGTTAGTTTTTTTTAATCTGTCATTTCTTTAAAGACTAAGCTCCTTGAGAGCAAAAAATGTCCATTGTCTTGTATACTGCTATGTCTCAGATAAAAAATACAGCAAATGACAGTAAGTAGTCAATGTATAAATATTTGATGAATGAATTAGATCACTTTGTAAAATTGTAGAAATTTTCCAATTTTCTTATTACCATGTTATGCTAAAAGTGATGACAAAAAACTAATCATACTGCATCCTTACCATGCAAAAAATAAAAAATTTGGTGGTGATGTATTTTTAGTACCTTATTTAGTGTGATAGCAACATGGCTGTATGCATATGTGTAACTCATCAACATATACAGTAAAAATGTGCAATTTTTGCATATCATTTACCATTTATTGAAAGCTTAAAAAATAATCATACTAAAAGTCAAGTTAGCAATCTAAGTAGGAATATAATCTTACAACTTTTAGCATTAAAATATCAAAGCAAACAGTTAAATCAGTGAATTCACATAAATTGAATTATTAATAAACATTATCAATACCATGTTTTTTCCCATCTAATATTATTTTTTTCTATTATGGGAGTATCAGCTCTCCTCAAATATATACTCAAGTATATATGGTACTATAGTCCTCTTGAATTTTAGGTGACTTCAAGAGTTGGACATGACTGAGTGTCTTCACTTCACTTTCAAGAAGTGGTGCCATTCAAAGGACTGAATCACTGAACTGTGGTACAAACTTATTTTTTCTTCCTGCATCCTCTCTTTCTTCCCTGTTTGTAGCTTCATGTACTGAGCTCCATTTTGGTTTCCACTTAAAGGTTTCAGTGACGAGATTTAGAAGACTAGCTTCTCCTACTTCTGAAAAAAGTTTTACAGAAGTTATGCCTATGAGTCACCATACTCCCTCTACACTCCCTCTCTGCCCTTCCCTTGCCCCCCACTAGCATGTATACATAGATGCATCATACTTTTGTAAAGACTAGAAGGAGCTCAACAGCTAAATGGGTTTTAAAATCACTATGTCTGCTCACAATTTGTTGGGTTTCACTACTGTAAAATATATTTTCATAATGTGTATCATTAACACATTATGAAATATTTTCATTAACACATTATGAAAATCACCGGGGCTTCCCTCATAGCTCCATTGGTAAAGGATCTGCCTGTGACACAGGAGACCCTGGTTCAATTCCTGGGTTGAGAAGATCTGCTGGAGAAGGAATAGGCTACCCATTCCAGTATCCTTGGGCTTCCCTTGTGGCTCAGCTGGTAAAGAATTCACGTGCAATGTGGGAGACCTGGGTTCAACCCCTGGGTTGGGAAGATCCCCTGGAGAATGAAAAGGCTACTCACTCCAGCATTCTGGCCTGGAGAATTTAATGGACTATGCAGTCCATGGGGTCACAAAGAGTCAGATGCGACTTTTGCTATCATTAAAATTATGGAGTCATTTCTCATTTTTTACACAGAATTATTTTCTCTGAAAGTTGTTAAAAGATGGTTAGTTATTTCAATTTGCACATACTGAAATGGCTTTCAAGAGTATCTGGATAGAGGACCATAATGTCTTCTGGTAACTAGTTTGGTGGCTTACAGAAAAATATTCTCATTTTTATTCTCTATAAGAAAACACATAGTGTCATAAATGGTATTCAACTGAGGAATGTGTGAGGGATTTAAATATGATATAAGGAGAGGAAATGTAACTTCCTTATTTAAAATTAAATCTGGTGGAATTAGACTCATGTTATTAGAGACAGGATAAATGTCAAAAATTAATTACTTTGAAACTTAGTTTATCACAAATCTGCCTTATGACACATAAATAACTTATACTGTTTTGCATACTATTTGATAACAAATTCAATGGTGTAGGTGAGTGGCAATGTGAGCTGCATGATGACAACTCCGCAGAGAAATCAGACGTAAGAACACAGAGTTAGGCATATATGGACTTCTATTCAAATGAAAAAAATAACATATTCAAAAGTTGATTTTTTTTTTCATAAGACCATCCATTGAGGTACAGAAAATCAATCCTAACAAATAAGTAAGTAGTCTTGGAAAAATAGCATAACAAAAATATTGATTATTTTTCTAAACTGAAAATATTTAGAACTTCATGTGCTAAAAAGCATGAATTGACTATATATCATATAATTTATATTATGTTTTTTGGTCTGTTACAGAAACAAGGGTTAAGGAATGGGAATACAATTAGACTTAGTATAAAAAGATAGAAAAATTAATTAGAAAACACAGAAAATAATTGCTGCAATTGTTCCCTTTACAACAAACACATCAAAATGTGAATATGAACAGTATTAGTTCAATAGCTTGCTAAAGGAAAATAAGTTGAAATATATTAAATTTTCTACACAATTCATTGATAGACATTAATATATAGTATTGTTTTTCTCTAAGAAGATGATCAAAGTCTGAAATTTCAAATTTAGGGAATACCTTCTTATTTTCCAGTACATGGAAATATTTGTATTGAAAATATATAGGCATAAATTTCCACTTAAACATATACATCATGCTTCTCAAATGCTATCGGCAGATTTTTCAAGCCCTTAGCTTTGGAGATGCTGGCAAATTGCCACCCACCCTTACTTAGTGATATAAAAACTCCCATCATATAACCCATCCTCCCAAGTTGTCAGTGTGCTTTGGAAATTTGGGTTGGTTATTTTAGTCTCTCTTTTCCTTAGGAACTGGAGTTTAACAATTTAAGTATTTTTGCTTATGACAAGGCATGCACATTTTCCTTGAAAAGTTTGTGTGAAGAAGGATAAAGTATTTTTTGAGAGGTTTACAATGGTTATGTTAAAGAAGAGAGTCAAAATTCATTTAAATAAACCTTGAGATGGTAGAGATAATCATATATGATGCATGCAACCACTTGTCAAACACTCTACTTTGCTTATGTGTATAAGCAGTCTGACTCAGAACACACCGCTGGTCACTGAAATAAAAATGCATTACTTTCAAACATTCTTCTTGTGTTTTAAATTATTTCACCCTCAAACATCAACTTTCATTACTTCCTCTATCACAACCAAACATGGAAAATTCATAAAGAGATGGGAAGACCAGATCAGTTTACCTGCCTCCTGAGAAATCTGTATGTAAGTCAAAAAGTAACACTGAGAACTGGACATGGAACAACAGACTGTTTCCAAATAGGAAAAGGAGTACGTCAAGGCTGTATATTGCCACCCTGCTTAGCTAAGCTATATGCAGAGAACATCATGAGAAACGCTGGACTGGAGGAAGGACAAGCCGGAATCAAGATTGCTGGGAGAAATATCAATAACCTCAGATATGCAGATGACACCAGCTTTATGGCAGAAAGTGAAGAACTAAAGAGTCTCTTGATGAAAGAGGAGAGTGAAAAAGTTGGCTTAAAGCTCAGCATTCAGAAAACTAAGATCATGGCATCCAGTCCCATCACTTCATGGCAAATAGATGGAGAAACAGTGGAAACAGTGGCTGACTTTATTTTTCTAAGCTCCAAAATCACTGCAGATAGTGATTGCGGCCATGAAATTAGAAGACGTTTACTCCTTTGAAGGAAAGTTATGACCAACCTAGACAGCATATTAAAAAGCAGAGACATTACGTTGCCAACGAAGGTCCGTTTAGTCAAGGCTATGATTTTTCCAGTGGTCATGTATGGATGTGACAGTTGGACTATAAAGAAAGCTGAGCACCGAAGAATTGATGCTTTTAAACTGTGGTGTTGAAGAAGACTCTTGAGTTCCCTTGGACTGCAAGGAGATCCAACCAGTCTATTCTAAAGAGATCAGTCCTGGGTGTTCATTGGAAGGACTGATGTTGAAGTTGAAACTTCAATCCTTTGGCCACCTGATGCGAAGAGCTGACTCATTTGAAAAGACCCTGATGCTGGGAAAGATTGAGGGCAGGAGGAGAAGGGGACAACAGAGGATGAGATTATTGGATGGCATCACCGACTCAAAGGCCCCGGGTTTGGGAGGACTTCTGGAGTTGATGATGGACAGGGAGGCCAGGCGTCCTGCGGTTCATGGGGTCACAAAGAGTCAGACACGCCTGAGCAACTGAAATGAACTGAACTGAACTGAAACTATTGTGAGGGTAAAGGTGGTAATGTTGACCTCCTTCAAAAGGATTTATGCGAGCACTGTTGCATTCAGTGCCCCAGCTCCACAGCCTGTGACTATTGACCTAGGCTTCCCCTGGAGACTTTTGGATATCCACAGTCAAGTCTGACTCAGTCTCTTTTGGGGTCACTGCTCCTTTCTCCTGTGTCCTCGTGTGCACAATATTTTGTTTGTGCCCTCCGATAGTCTGTTTTGATGGCTCTATGACAGCAGTAATTGTGACCTCCTCTAAGAGGACTTCTGCCCCAAGACGGCTTCATAGGTCTGCTGTAGCCCAAGCTCTTATTCCCAAAGTGTGCCACTGCTGACTTGTGCCTCTGCAGGAGACACTCAAACATTCAAAGGCAGGTCTGTCTCAGTCTCTGTGGGATCTCTGGGTCCTGGTTTAGATAAGGTTTTGTTTGAGCCCTCCAAGAGTCTCTGGTGGGCATGGAGTTTGTTTCTAAATGTGATTTTGTCCCTCCTACTGTTTTCTGGGGGCTTCTCCTTTGCCCTTGCTCATGCAGTATCTTTTTTTGGTGGGATCCAATATTCTCCTGTTGCTGGGTTTTCATCAGTGAGTTGCAAGTTTGGAATTCTCGCAGAAGAAAATGAGCACACATCTTTCTATTCTGCCAACTTCTACTCCGAGGAAATACTATGTACAGATTGGTAAAGAGTCAATGTCCCAATTTTCATCCCTTGCTCTTCCTGCTATCTCAGTTGTCCTTAAGACACTCACTTCAAAACCTCCAATGACTGAACAACCAAGGGATTAACACTTAGAACATCAGGGAACCTCCAGAACTCTGATCTATCTAAGGCTTGTATTCATTTTGATCCAACAGTTATGGTGTTTCCTGGTTGTTAATATATGAATATAATTCTAGTCTTCCTATTAGAAGGTGAATTACCTGAAAGCAGGGTTTGAGTTATCATTCATCCTCGTTCCCCTGCTGTTTCAGTTGCTATATCTAGTTAATCTTTCATTTTGGTACTTCTGTCCTTTCTGATATCAACTATTTCTTACCTTCAATGCATTTGCAACAAACTCATGTTGTTCTTTTTATTTGTTATGAAATCTGCACCTTGGCCTACCCTACTTGAACCTGTGAATGGGTTCTACTCTTCCTCTGTCCCTACACACCAAAATTAATTCTTTTGTTTAGAGATATGCAAAGACAGGCAGAAAGGTAATTTCATGAAAGAAAATAATACAGTTGAGTATATATTGCTAACTAAAACTGTCCTAAAGATTAATATGGTTTATAAATATATCTTACATAACACAGTTACTTAAAGAATGGGTTGTCCATCTTCAACTTATAAATAAGTGCTCTTTTACTCCTCTGTCCTCCAATACTTTGGCCACCTGGTGCTAACAACTGACTCATTGGAGAAGATCCTGATGAAGGCAAAAGGAGAAGGAGTCAGCAGATAATGAGATGGTTTGACTGTGTCACTGACTTGTTAGATATGAATTTGAGCAAACTACAGGAAATAGTGGAAGACAGAGGAGTCTGACATGTTACAGGGGTCACAAAGAGTCAGACATGACCTAGCAACTGAACAACATCTGAAAACCAACCTTTTGAATAGATCATTCTGGAAGAGTAAATCTTTTAAGGGTCCTTCCCACCCTTACTTTCAATTATATATTGTCCAAAATGTTACTACTAACTACTCCATATAGCACCTACTGTACTTTTTGAAAGGTCATTCCATCTCTATATGAAGCACTGCTAAATGCAATTTCTATATTAGTCCAAGTATCAAAATCTTCCTTGGAAAAATAGCTGCTATCAATAAGAATATAATAATTCATTTAATTTAGATCAAGGCCTGCATACATGCTAAGTCAATTCAATCATGTCCAACTTTGGGGGGCCCTATGGATTATAGCCCACCAGGCTCATCTGTCCATGGGATTCTCCAGACAAGAATACTGGAGTGGGCTGCCATGCCCTCCTCCAGGGGATTTTCGCAACCCAGGGACTGAACCTGCATCTCTTATGTCTCCTGCATTGGCAGGTAGGTTCTTTACCACTAGCGCCACCTGAGAAGCCCATAAAATAGGTTGAAACAAGTTATTTTCTAAAGAAAAATAATATTACCAATCTAGAAACTTGAAGTAGAATTTGATTCATATCCAAAAAATATGTTTACAATTGTGATATTATTCTGGTGAATGTTGGTTTCCACTATAGAATCTCTCTATCTTCTACATCTTTTATAGATATATTAGACCAAAAGCAAAATAAAATATAATTATTATAATAGTAATATAATATTCATTATTTGTAAGTTGCTTACTACACTGTTCTTGTTCATTAATTGATTAATTCATTAAACAAACATGCATTAAATGCCACATCTGTGCCAGGTGCTAAGAATACAAAAACAAATATTATGTCTAATAGTAAAGTACTCATGTTAATATGCCAAATGTTTTTTTTCAAACTTATTTATGAGAAAATTAATTAACTATTAAGTCTTACCTTTCCAGAGCATAATTAAGAAGCAGGAAAAAAGTGAAAATAAAAATGTTCTCTAAAGAAATGTAAAGACACATTTCAAAATTAATTTTGTGAGACTACCATATTATTGATACCAAACTGTCAAAAGGAGAACAATACCATCAGCGAGATGGCAGAATAGAAATTCCCAGCAGTCATTCCCTCAAAGTAATATCAATATAACAAAAAGTACAGATCAAAAACCTATATGAGATTTCCAGAATCCAAATAAGATGCTACTGTACTTTAGCAAAGTACAAAACTGAGACTAGTTGCACTGAGATAGATAAGAAGAGGCATTTCAAAGTCATCTTTGTCATTCCCAAGCCAAGATAAATCAGTCCTGGGAGCAAATATTCCACCTTGTGACTTAAAGGAGAAAGAGAAGAGTGGTGTGTTTGTGTGTGTCCAATGTCCCAACTTTTTGGAGGACTGCCAAAAGACTGATTTTTTTCACATCTCATTTGGAGTGCTGATGAAACTGATAGTTTGGCAACCTATGGGCCACTGAAGCAAAGAAGAATGCTTGCTGAAGTCAGAATGATTCAACACAATTGTGAGGTAGTGTACAACATACAACATAAGGCTTTTCCCCCAAGTGGGGAGAAGAAGAATTGAATATTTGTCTAGAATTTTGAGAGAACTGCCTAAGAGACTAATTCTAATTTTACTTGACTCAAGGTGTTGATGCAGAACTGGCATACTTAAAACGCATGTAAGCTAGTGCACCCAAAGAAAATGGGGTACCTACTCTTCTAAAACCAGAAAACTTGCACCAGAAATAGAAAGATATTATTATGGAAAAGGAGCTGGAGCACCTTATAATTATGAACTTTGAACCTCCTAAATAGTTTCAGTGTCCCTCAGAATCTCTAGCCAGGCTGAAGTGAAGTGAAGCTGCTCAGTCATGTCTGACTCTTTGCGACCCCATGGACTGTACCCTATCAGACTCCTCTGTCCATGAGATTTTTCCAGGCAAGAGTACTGAAGTGGGTTGCCATTTCCTTCTCCATGAGATCTTCCTGACCCAGTGATTGAATCCAGGTCTCCCACATCATAGGCAGACACTTTATTGTCTGAGCCACCAGGGAAGTCTAGCCAGGCTGATTAATGAGAAAAAGAGTTCTTCTCCTGTGTGAAGCCAGTCCATAAAAATTGGGGGAGATGGCTTTCCAAATGGACAGGTTCCAACACAAAGTTATAAGACATATGATAAAACTTGGAGATATGATTCAAATAATGGAAAAAAAATAAATCTCCAGAGAATGACCCTAAAGGAACAGAGGAATGTGAATTACCAAACACAGAATTCAAAATAACTGTCATAAAGATGCTCTACAAGATCTTTTAGAAGAAAACAATACAAAAATAAAATGGAAACTAAAGAGTAAATATTAAAAAGACAAGTTAACAAATTTTGCAGCTGAGGAATAAAAAAGATAAATTTAATTCTTAGGAGTTCAACAGTAGGTTTAAATAGACAGAAGGGAAAAAATCAGAGGACATGAAAACAGGGTATTTGAAATTATCCTGTCAGAGGAATAAAAAGAAAAAGAATGACTGAGAAATTCTGAAATCCAAGAAAGGAAGTAGAAATCTACATTTGAATATATGAAGATTCCACCTAGGAAGAATTCAAAGAAATCCATGCCAAAATATATTCTAATTAAATTGTTAAAAGTTCAAGATAAAAACAGAATTTTGAAAGCAGCAAGAAAAAGTGACTCACCACATGCAAACAAAACAAAACCCATAAAGCTATCAATGCTTTCTCAAGCAGAAACATTTCAGGAGAGAAGGGAGTTAGGTCACTTATTTATTGATTGATTTATTTTTTGTGTGTGCATACAGGAAGAGATTTACTATAAGAAATCGACTCACCCAATTATGAAGAATAGTGAGTCCAAAAATCTGCAGTGTGGACTGGCAGGTTGGAGACCCAGGACAGTCAGTGTTGTAGATGAGGTCCCAAACAGTCTACTTTACCTCTTGTCTAGGAAGGCTGGTCTTTCTGCTGTCTTCATGCCTCCAGCTAGTTTGGTGGGTCACCTATTTAAAGTGTTGAAAGAAAAAAAAAACTGGCAACCAAGACTACTAGACCAAAAAAAATATTCTAAAAAAATGAGAGAGAAAGGCCTTCCCAGACAGGAAAAAAAAAAAGCTGAGAGATTTTATCACCACTAGACCTGCCTTAAAATAAATGCTGTGCTAAGTCGTTTTAGTTGTGTCCGACTCTTTGCAACCTATGGACTGTAGCATGCCAGGTTCCTCTGTGCACGGGATTCTCCAGGCAAGAACACTGGAGTGACCCAGCAATCCCACTGCAGGGCATACACACCAAGGAAACCAGAATTGAAAGAGACACGTGTAACCCAATGATCATTGCCGCATTGTTTACAATAGCCAGGACATGGAAGCAACCTAGATGTCCATCAGCAGACGAATGGATAAGAAAGCTGTGGTACATATAACCAATGGAATATTACTCAGCATTTAAAAAGAATAAATTTGAATCAGTTCTACTGAGGTGGACGAAACTGGAGCCTATTATCCAGAGTGAAGTAAGCCAGAAGGAAAAACAACACTATAGTATACTAATGCATATATATATGGAATTTAGAAAGATGGTAACAATAACCCTGTATGTGAGACAGCAAAAGAGACACAGATGTATAGAACAGTCTTTTGGACTCTATGGGAGAGGGCAAGGTGGGATGATATGGGAGAATGGCATTGAAACATGTAAATTATCATATGTAAACTGAATCCCCAGCCCAGGATTGATACCTGATACAGGGTGCTCAGGGCTGGTGCACTGGGATGACCCAGAGGGATGGAATCGGGAGGGAGGTGAGAGGGGTGTTCTGGAAGGGGAACACATGAATACCCATGGCAGATTGATGTCAATGTATTAAACCAACATGATAATGTAAAGAAAACAAAAATAAATAAATTAAAAAAAAAAAGAATACTGGAGTGAGCAGCTCTTCTCTTCTCCAGGGGACCTTCCCAACCCAGGGATTGAGCCTGTGTCTCTTATGTCTCCTGCACTGGCAAGTGGGTTCTTTACCACTAGCACCACCAAATGCTAAAGGAAATCATTTGAGTTAAAATGAAAGGATGCTAAATAGCAGCAGGAAAGCATGTACATGAAGGTATAAAAGCTTGGCGAGAAAGCAAACTAATATAGCCACTATGGAAAACAGTGTGGAGATTCCTTAAAAAACTGGAAATAGTACGACCCAGCGATCCCACTGCTGGCATACACACCAAGGAAGCCAGAATTGAAAGAGACACGTGTACCAAAATGTTCATTGCAGCACCGTTTACAATAGCTAGGACATGGAAGCAACCTAGATGTTCACTGACAGACGAATGGATAAGAAAGGGGTGGTACATATACACAACGGAATATTACTCAGCCATTAAAAAGGACACATTTGAATCACTTCTAATGAGGTGGATGAAACTGGAGCCTATTATACAAAGTGAAGTAAGTCATAAAGAAAAACATCAGTACAGTACATTAACACATATATATGGAAGCTAGAAAGAAGGTAATGATGACCCCATATATGAGACAGCAAAAGAGACACAGATATAAAGAACAGACTTTGACTCTGTGGGAGAAGGCGAGGGTGGGATAATTTGAGAGAATAGCATTTAAACATGTATATTGCCACATGTGAAATAGATCACCAGTCCAGGTTTAATGCATGAAATGGGACACTCAAAGCTGGAGCACTGGGACAACCCTGAGGGATGGGATGGGGAGGGAGGTGGGAAGGGGGTTCAGGATGGGGGACATATGTACACTCATGGCTGATTCATGTCAATGTATGGCAAAAAACACTACAATACTGTAAAGAAATTAGCCTCCAATTAAAATTTAAAAAAAAAGAAGCTTGCTGGTAAAGGTAAGTATATAGACAAATACAAAGCACTGTATTACCAAAGTGTGGTACATAAGTTGTTTCAATTATTGTATAAAAGTAAAGATACACATGTATAAAAAATAACAGCCATCAGCAAAATGTTAATAAATACAAAATATAAAAAGATGTAACTTGTGAAATCACCAACAAAACGGGGGAAGAAGTAAAACTATGGTATTTTTAATGTAACTGAAGTTATAAGCTTAAAGTCTGTTGTTATAAGATATCTTATGTAAGGCTTAAGGCAACCATATAAAAGCAAAAACTTTGAGAAGACACACTTAAGAAACTCAAAAAGGAATCAAAACCTGTCACAATTAAAAAAAGAAAAGGCAAACAGTAGAAAGACTGTAAATTTAAATGAATTAAATTCTCTAATCAAATAAGCATAAAGTAGTTGAATGGATAGCAAAATAAGATCCAAGTATCTATTCTAAGTATCAGTTTTCATTCCAATCCCAAAGAAGGGCAATGCCAAAGAATGTTCAAACTACCACACAACTGCACTCATTTCAAATGCTAGCAAAGCAATGCTCAAAAACCTTCAAGGTAGGCTTCAAAAGTACATAAACTAACATCCATATGTAAAAACAGAACTTAGGAAAGACAGAGGAATCAGAGATCAAACTGCTAACATTTGTTGGATCACAGAGAAAGCAAGAGAATTCCAGAAAAGCATCTGCAACTGCTTCATTGACTACACGAAAGACTTTGACTGTGGGGATCACATCAAACTGTGAGAAATGCTTATGGGAATACCAAACCACCTTACCTGCCTCCTGAGAAAGCTGTATGCAAGTCAAGAAGCAATAGTTAGAACCAGACATGAAACAAGAGACTGGTTCAAAATTGGGAACAGAGTACAACAAGGCTGCATATTGTCACTCTGCTTATTTAATGTCTATGCCAAGTACACTACATAAAATGCCAAGTTGGAGGAATCACAAGCTGGAATCAAGTTTTCCAGAAGATATGCCCAGTAGTGGGATTGCTGGATCATATGGTAGTTTTATTTCTTGTATTTTAAGGGTTCCCCATACCATTTTCTATAGTGGTTGCACCAGTCTGCATTCCCACCAACAGTGCAAGAGAGTTCTCTTTTCTCTACACCCTGTCCAACATTTCTTGTTTGTAGATTTTTTGATGATGGCTATTCTGACTGGTGTGAGATGATACCTTATCAAGGTTTTAATTTGCATTTGTCTAATAATGAGTGATGTTGAACATCTTTTCATGTGTTTATTAGCCATCTGTATGTATTATTTGGAGAAATGTCTCTTTAGGTCTTCTGTCCATGTTTTGATTGGGTTGTTCGTTTTTCTGGTATTGAGCTGCATGAGCTGATAGAGTTGCTTATGCACAATGGAAAGCAAAAAGGAACTAAAGAGCCTCTTGATGAAAGTGAAAGAGGAGAGTGAAAAAGTTGGCTTAAAGCTCAACATTCAGAAAACTAAGATCATGGCATCCAGTCCCATCACTTCATGTCAAATACATGGGGAAACAATGGAAACAATGATAGACTTTATTTATTTATTTATTTTGGCTCTAAAGTCACTGCAGATGGTGACTGAAGCCATGAGATTAAAAGAAGCTTGCTCCTTGGAAGAAAAGTTATAATCAACTTAGCCAGCATTCTAAAAAGCAGAGACATTAGTTTACCAACGAAGGTCCATCTAGTCAAAGCTATGGTTTTTCCAGTAGTCATATATGGATGTGAGAATTGGACTATAAAAAAGCTGAGTGCTAAAGAACTGATGCTTTTGAACTGTGGTGCTGGATTCTTGAGAGTCCCTTGAACTGCAAGGGGATCCAACTAGGGAATCCTAATGGAAATCAGTCCTGAATATTCATTGGAAGGACTGATGCTGAAGCTGAAACTACAATACTTTGGCCACCTGATGTGAAGAACCAGCTCATTGGAAAAGATCCTGATGCTGGGAAATATTGAAGGAGGAAGGAGAAGGGGACGACTGAGGATGAGATGGTTGTATGGCATCACCAATGTGATGGACATGATTTTGGGTAGGCTCCGGGAGTTGGTGATGGACTGGGAAGCCTGGCATGCTGCAGTCATGGGGTCACAAAGAGTCAGAAACAACTGAGTGACTGAACTGAACTGAACTGAATGTTCGACAGGACTTAGAAAACGAACAACCACAGTAAAAGCCCATTGTTAATAAGAAGAAAGAAAGCAGTTAAAATTATAGAATAAATAATGGAAATCAAGAATAGAAAAACAATACAAAAATTCAGAAAACAAATAACTTTTATTTTAAAGATAAAATTGACAGTTATCCCCCAACCATCACTTCTATTCAATGTAGAACTGGAAGCTTCACCCTGAACAATGAGAAAACAAAGAAAGCTATTTAATTCAGAAAAGAGTTAAAATGATCTGTTCACAGACAGCATGATTTGTAGAAAACTGTAAGGATTCCAAAAAAAGCTGTTCAAAAAAATTCAGAACATGCAGAATACAAAATCAATATACAAAAATAAGTTGTGTTTCTATACACTGATACAACAATAAATTCAAAAGGAAATCAAGAAAAAGTCATAATAGCCTCAAAATAGTTTAATAATTAGGAATACAATTAACCAAGGGAGCAAAAGACTTACACACTGATAACTACAACACACTGATAAATAAAGAATATACAAATAAATGGAAAGGCACCTCACTTTCACAGCTTGAAAGATTTAATATTCTTAAAATATCTATACTACACATAATACCATGCTGTTATAATGCAAGTCTTATCAGAATCCAAGTGGAATTTTGACAAAAATGGAATAAAAAAATCCCAAAATTTGTATGGAATGGAAAAAGAATCAACATTTCCAGAACAATCTTGAGGAAGATGAACAAAGCTGTAGTCTTTGCATCTCCATATCAAAATCTATTTCAAAGCTACAGTAATTAAAATTGTATGGCATTGGCATAAGGACAGACACATAGACTAATGGATCAGAATAGAGAGGCCAGAAATCAACTTATACGCATATGGTAAAATGATTTTCCACAAAGGAGCCAAGACTTCATTATATAGAAAGAACAGCACCTTCAACAAATGGTGATGCAAAAACTGAATATTTGCAATGAAAGCAATGGAATTAGAACCTTATCTTACATGGTTCACTAAAATAAACTAAAAAAATGGAAACTGAAACATAAGACTTGAAACTACAATATCATTGGAGAAATCTTAGAAAAAAGTTGCATGACATTGGATTTGGTAATGATTTATTGGATATAATAGCAAAAACACAAGCAATGAAAGCAAAAATAGACAAGCCAGATGACTTCAGACTAAAAAACTTCTGTGCAATAAAGTAAGCAATCAATGGAGTTAAAAGATGAGGTATGAAATGAGTGAAAATATTTGCAAAATATATATTTGATAAAGAATTAATATCTAAAATATATAAGGAACTCATAACTCAATAGCAAAAACAAATAACCCAATTAAAAATGGGAAAAGGATTTGACTACTCATCTCTTCAAAGAAGAAACATAAATGACTAGCTGGTATGTGAAAATACGCTCAGTACCCATAGTAATTATAAAATGAAAATCAAAACCATAATGAGAAATCACCTCACATTGGTTAGATTGGCCATTCTTTTTTAAAGTAAAGTAAACAGGAAATGTGTTAATGAGGGTGTGAATAAATTGGAACTCTTGTGCACTGATGGTAGAAATTTGAAGTGGTACAGCCACTAAAGGAAAATATTATGTAGGTCTTCAAAAATTTTATTAGAATTGCCATATGATACAACAGTTTCCAATACTAAGAGTTTATCCAAAGTAATTAAAATTAGGACATCTTGATGAGATAGCTGCATTTCCATGTTATTTACAGAAATATTCACAGTAGACAATAGGTGAAAACAATAGAAATATTTATGGATGAATTAATAAGAAAATGTTGCACATGTATAAATGGAATATTAATTTGGCTATAATGAAGGATGAAACCCTGTCATACACTGAAAAATGGATGAATCTTAAAGATATAATGCCAACTGAAATAGTCCAGTCATAGATGGACAAATACTACATGATTCTTCTTGTATGAGGTACCTAAAATACTCAAACTCATACAAAAAAAAATGTAGAATGTTGGTTCCCAGGAATTAAGTGGAAAATAAGATGGGAAGTTGCTGTTCAATGGATATAGGGTTTCAGTAATGAAAGATGAAAACGTTCTAGATATCTGTTGTACAACAGAGTGATTATAGTTAACAATGCTGTGTTGTACACTTAAACATTTGCTGAGAGAGTATATCTCATGTTATGTTTTTCTTCCTAGAAACACACACACAATAAAATCTCACCAAGACAGAAAGCTGGAAAATCACCAACCAATTCTCAACAATGAAAGTATATGCAAATATCTTAAGCAAAATATCTGCAAACTAATTTCAAGAGTATATGCAAAGGATACTATATAATGACTGAGTTGGTTTTCTCCAAGGGATGCAATGTTGGGTTAACATTCATATATCCACCGAATTAGACTAAAGAAGGAAAAAAAAATCATACAATTCTTTGAATATATGGAGAAAGTGTTTTTGGTTAAGCTCAACTTCTTTTAACTTTTATAGGAAGTTCAGTTCAGTCACTCAGTCGTGTCAGACTCTTTGTGACCCCATGAACCGCAGCATGCCAGGCCTCCCTGTCCATCACCAACTCCTGGAGTTCTTCCAAACCCATATCCATTGAGTCCCTGATGCCATCCAACCATATCTCATCCTCTGTTGTCCCCCTTCTCCTGACCTCAATCTTTCCCAGCATCAGGGTGTTTTCAAATGAGTCAGATCTTTGCATCAGATGGCCAAAGTATTGGAGTTTCAGCTTCAACATCAGTCCTTACAATGAAGACTGAGGACTGATATCTTTAGGGTGGACTGGTTGGATCTCCTTGCAGTCCAAGGGAACTCAAGAGTCTTCTCCAATACCACAGTTCAAAAGCATCAATTCTTCAGTGCTCAGCTTTCTTTATATTCCAACTGTCACATCCATACATGACCAGTGGAAAAAACCATAGCCTTGACTAGACGGACCTTTGTTGGCAAAGTAATGCCTCTGGTTTTTAATATGCTGTCTAGGTTGGTCATAACTTTCCATCCAAGGAGTAAGCGTCTTTTAATTTCATGGCTGTAATAACCATCTGCAGTGATTTTGGAGCCCAGAAAAGTAAAGTCAGCCACTGTTTCCACTGTTTCCCCATCTATTTGCCATGAAGTGATGGAATTGGATGCCATGATCTTAGTTTTCTGAATGTTGAGCATTAAGCCAAGAATAAGCTTTAAGTACCCCCTCTTTCATTATCATTAAGAGGCTCTTTAGTTTTTCTTCACTTTCTGCCATAAGGGTGGTGTCATCTGCATATCTGAGGTTACGGATATTTCTCCTGGCAATCTTGATTCCAGCTTGTTTTCTCCAGCCCAGCATTTTTCATGATGTGCTCTGTATATAAATTAAATAAGTAGGGTTACAATATACAGCCTTGACGTACTCCTTTTCCTATTTGGAACCAGTCTGGTTTTCCATGTCCAGTTCTAACTGTTGCTTCCTGACCTGCATACAGACTTCTCAAGAGGCAGGTCAGGTGGTCTGGTATTCCCATCTCTTTCAGAATTTTCCACAGTTTATTGTGATCCACACAGTCAAAGACTTTGTAATAGTCTATAAATCAGACATAAAAGTTTTTCTGGAACTCTCTTGCTTTTTCGATGATCCAGTGAATGTTGGGAATTTGATCTATGTTTCCTCTGCCTTTTCTAAAACCAGCTTAAACTTCTGGAAGTTCATGGTTCACGTACTGCTGAAGCCTGGCTTGGAGAATTTTGAGCACTACTTTACTAGTATGTGAGATGAGTGCCATTGTGCCGTAGTTTGAGCATTCTTTGGCATTGCCTTTCTTTGGAATTGGAATGAAAACTGACATTTTCCAGTCCTGTGTCTACTGCTGCATTTTCCAAATTAGCTGGCATATTGAGTGCAACACTTTAACAGTGTAATCTTTCAGGATTTGAAATAACTCAACTGGAATTCCATCACCGCCACTAGCTTTGTTCATAGTGATGCTTCCTAAGGCCCATTTGACTTCACATTCCAGGATGTCTGGCTCTAGGTGAGTGATGAAATTTCATAATACTTATTAGAAAGGAGATGCCAAAATCTACTTCAAAATTACACTTTTATGGCACAGTGAATGGTTTTAATTTAAGATAGGGAAAGACAATGAAGCCTTAAATTAGAGGTCCTAGACTGCTCAATAAGGCAAGAAGACGGTTAACTTGGAGATAATTCAACTGAATAATACTGTGAATAAATAATGTGAATTGGTTTAAAAGGTATTAGAAGTCTGAAAAGGCAAATTAATAAAACTGCAATAACAAGAAACTAATTATAGGAACAGATACCACCCTTAGGGCTTGGAGACAAAGGAAAGAGGTTAGGATTGTGGAAACCTAGAATCTTGGAAGGAAAACCTCGAGAAGCTGGGATATGTTTACCTACAAGGGCTGCTGCCTAGCTAACAAAGGTACTCAGGAGGTTGAAGGGGGCCTCATGGAGCTGGGATTCAGATATTGGAGAAAGGTTACTGCCGATATCTCCAACTCTTTTTAATATCTCCAAGAAAGCACAATGAGGCTGATTTAGGGACTATGGAAAACTATGAGACATTGAAAACAACTGCTACTAGAACCAAATGTTATTTCTAGGGTAAAATACCATTGTTGGAATGATGCTCATTCCAACAGAAATGTAAAGAGAAAATTCTGTTTACCTTTTCCTAACCTTAAAATCTCCCTTTAATGCTGAACTTATTTACAGAACAGAAACTGACTCACAGACTTAGAAAACAAATCTATGGTTACAGGGAAGAGGTTGGGGAAGAAGGATAGATTGTGAGTTTGAGATTGACATGTACACATTGCTGTATTTAAATAGATTGAAATAGATAACCAACAAGGGCCTGTAGTATACCACAAGGAATGCTTCTCAATACTCAGTAATAACCTAAATGGGAAAAGAATCTGAAAAAGAATAGATATATGCATAACTGAATCACTTTGTTATACACAATACTGTTAACCAACTATGCTCCAATATAAAATAAAAATGTTAAACAAAAAAATTAAAAATAAATCATCTAATATAGAACCAGTTTGCAAATAGAAAAGTACTCTATTTTAGCCCTAGCACCACAAAGATAATAGAAGGGTGAATTTGGAACAGAAAGACCATAGCTTAATAATTGGTAAAAAGTGAAAATGATGAAGATTATTTTTTATTTCAGCATTTTCTTTGGTAATAACTCCGATATTTCAGCAACATTTATTTCTTGCTCACATTACATGAAGATTGTGGGTTGGGTACAGTTCTACTCAGTGCTGCTACATGTCTTCTTATTCTTAATACCAGGTTAAGCACCAGTCCCTATCTGGGATACATTCTTGTTCAGAACGAGGTCACATCTAAAGCCTAAGCCTTGAGTTGCATTTATCTAATAATTAGTGATGTTGAACATATTTTCATGTGCTTTTTGTCCATCTGCATATCTCTTTTAGAGAAGGGTCTGATTTTGTCTTACACCTATGGAGAAATGCAAATAAAAACTACAATGAGGTATCACCCCACACCAGTCAAAATGAAAAGCATCAAAAATTCTACAAACAATACATGCTGGAGAGGGTGTGGAGAAAAAGGAGCCCTCCTACACAGTTGCTGTAAATGTAAATTGATACAGCCACTATGGAGAACTGTATAGATGTCCCTTAAAAAACTGAAAAAAGAGATATTACATAATCCTGCAATCTCATACCTGAGCATTATCTAGAGAAAACCACAATTCAAAATGATACATGCACTCCAATGCTAAATGCAGTGCTGTTTTTGTACATCAACAGAGGAATGAATAGAGAAGATGTGATACAAACATATAACAGAACATTACTCAGCCATAAAAAAGAATTAAGTAGTGTCATTGGCAGCAACATGGGTGGACCTAGAGATTGTTATATTCACTGAAGTAAGTTAGATAGAGAAAGACAAATATCACATGATATTTGTTATATGTGGAATCTAAAAAAAAAGGTAAAACTGAATTTATCTACAAAATAGAAATAGAGTCACAAATGTAGAAAACCAACTTAGCTTTACCAGGGAGAATGGGGGTTAGGGATAAGCTGGGAGATTGGAATTTACACATACACACTACTATATATAAAATAGATAACTCATAAGGACCTACTATGTAGCACAAGGAACTCTACTCAGTAGTCTCTAATGACCTACATGGGAAAATAATATAAAAAAGAGTGAGTATATGTATATCTATAACTGATTCACTTTCCATATAACAGAAACTAATACAACAATGTAAATGAACCATATTTCAACAAAAATTTTAATAAAGAGAAACCCTAAGCCAATCCACAATGTGGCATTTCAAGCTTTGCCTCAAACATGGCAAACATATTAATTCATGTGTCACCGGCCAAAGTATATCATATGTCCAATTCCCAGGTAATAGATCTGAGAAAGGGATACACAAGCAAGTCACATGACAATGGTCTGGGTTATATAATCTTAATGTGTAGTGGTAGAGAGTGGTTGGCAAAAATAATGCAGCATTCTACATGTTTGAAATGAATAAGAAATATTATTTATAGGTAATATGGTTGTTTACCTAGAGTTTTTTTTTAAATTTATATACAAAATGTTAACATGCACAAAAGAGTTCAGGAACATTAATGAAAATACAACAAACTGAAAAAAAATCACATATTTCTCTACAACAGCAACAAATGTTTCTAAAATAATGTTTTTTAAGAGTGTCCTATATAAAAATTCAATGAATAAAAGGGAAAATTTCTACATAAAATATTTTATTGATGGAAATCAAAGACCTAAATTATATACAAATATTATGTTTATGGATTAAAGACCCCATGTGGTAAAAGCATGTCTAAATTCAACAAAATTCCAATCAATATGCCAATAGGAATTTTGTGATTGTCGATAAGATTATTCTAAAATTCATATGAAAATACAAAAGGATAAGAATAGACAAGACATCCTTTATGGTGAAAAATAAAATGCAATAAGATTATTGACAAGATTCATAAAGTTGTAATAATAAAAAAGATATGCTACTTGCACAAAAATACACAAATAGACCAATAAGACATATTGAGGATCTTGAAATAGACCAACACTTATAGGACTCTTTGATTTATGCAAAGTTAACTCTGTAAAGTAGTCTTTTCAATAAATAACATTGAGTAAATCAAGTATACATCTCAGTAAAAGGGAAATTGGAGCTCTACCATTATAGACCTAAATGTGAACCATGAACAATAAAATTTTCAGATAGTATAAGATAATATCTTAATGCACACAAGATAAGAAAATATTTTAATACACAAAAAGCATGAACCATAAGAGTAAAAATGAATAAATTTGACTTTTTAAATTAAGAGTTTATATACATTAAAGAATGCGAAGGAAATGAACAAAATCAGAGACTAAAAAAGGGATCCTTTTCAGAACACAGGAGGAATTACCCCAGAGTCATGAGAAAAAGCTGGAGAAGGAAATGGCAACCCACTCCAGTACTCTTACCTAAAGAATCCCTTGGACAGAGGAATCTGGCAGGTAAGGGTCAGACACAATTGAGTGACTAAACCACCACCATAAGAAACAGGCAACTCAATAAATACGTGCAAATGGCTTAACAGGAACTTTATATAAAATAAGCTTCACCTTGGCTTCCCTGGTGGCTCACATGGTAAAGAATCCTCCATCAATGTGAGAGATTTGGGTTCATTCCTTCAGTTATGAATATCCCTGGGAGGAGGGCATGGCAACCCACTCCAGTATTCTTGCCTGGAAAATCCCTACTGACAGAGGATCCTGGCGGGCTACAGTCCAGTTCAGTTCAGTCTGTCAGTCATGTCCGACTCTTTGCAACAGCAGGCCTCCCTGGCCATCACCAACTCCCAGAGTTTATCCAAACTCATGTCCATTGAGTCAGTTATGCCATCCAACAATCTCAGCTCTGTCATTCCCTTCTCCTTCTGCCCTCAATCTTTCCCAGCATCAGGGTCTTTTCAAATGAGTCACCTCTTAGCATCAAATGACCAAAGTTTTGGAGTTTCAGCTTCAACATCAGTCCTTCCATTGAACATCCAGGACTGATCTCCCTTAGGATGGACTGGTTGGATCTCCTTGCTGTCCAAGGAACTCTCAAGAGTCTTCTCCAACACCACAGTTCAAAAGCATCAATTCTTAGGTGCTCAAACTTCCTTATAATCCAAATCTCACATCCATACATGACTACTGGAAAAACAATAGCCTTGACTAGATGGACCTTTGTTGGCAAAGTAATGTCTCTGCTTTCTAATATGCTGTCTAGGTTGGTCATAACTTTCCTTCCAAGGAGAAAGTGTGTTTTAATTTCAGGGCTGCAATCACCATCTGCAGTGATTTTGGAGCCCCCCAAAAATAAAGTCAGCCATTGTTTCCACTGTTTCCCCATCTATTTGACATGAAGTGATGGGAGTGGATGCCATAATCTTGTTTTCTGAATGTTGAGCTTTAAGCCAAATTTTTCACTCTCCTCTTTCACTTTCATCAAGAGGCTCTTTAGTTCTTCTTCACTTTCTGCCATAAGGGTGATGTCATCTGCACATCTGAAGTTATTGATATTTCTTCTGGCAATCTTGATTAGAGCTTGTGCTTCCTCCAGCGCAGCGTTTCTCATGATGTCCTCTGCATATAAGTTAAATAAGCAGGGTGACAATATACAGCCTTGACATACTCCTTTTCCTATTTGGAAACTGTTGTCCCATGTCCAGTTCTAATTGTTGCTTCCTGATCTGCATACAAGTTTCTCATACCAGGTGGTCTGGTATTCCCATCACTTTCAGAATTTTCCACAGTTTATTGTGATCCACACAATCAAAGGCTTTCGCATAGTCAATAAAGCAGAAATAGATGTTTTTCTGGAACTCTCTTGCTTTTTTGGTGATCCAGTGGATGTTGGCAATTTGATCTCTGGTTCCTCTGCCTTTTCTAAAACCAGCTTGAACAATTGGAAGTTCATGTTTCACATATTGCTGGAGCCTGACTTGGAGAATTTTGAGCATTACTTTAGTAGCTTGTGAGATAAGTGCAATTGTGCAGTAGTTTGAGCATTCGTTGGCATTGCTTTTCTTTGGGATTGGAATGAAAACTGACGTTTTCCAGTCCTGTGTCCACTGCTGAGTTTTCCAAGTTTGCTGACATATTGAGTGCAGGACTTTCACAGCATTACCTTTTGCTGCTGCTGCTGTTATGTGGCTTTAGTCATGTCTGACTCTGTGTGACCCCATAGATGGCAGTCCACCAGGCTCCCCTGTGCCTGGGATTCTCCAGGCAAGAATACTAGTGTGGGTTGCTATTTCCTTCTCCAATGCATGAAAATGAACTTTGAAAGTGAAGTCACTCAGTCTTGTCCAACTCCTAGTGATCCCATGGACTGCAGCCTACCAGGTTCCTCCGTCCATGGGATTTTCCAGGCAAGAGTACTGGAGTGGGTTGCCATTGCCTTCTCCCACCATCTTCTAGGATTTGACATAGTTCAACTGAAATTCCACCACCTCCACTAGCTTTGTCCGTAGTGGTGCTTCCTAAGGCCCACTTGACTTCACATTCTAGGATGTCTGGCTCTAGGTGTGTGATCACACCATCGTGATTATCTGGGTCATGAAGATATTTTTTGTATAGTTCTTCTCTGTATTCTTGCCACCCCTTAATATTTTCTGCTTCTGTTAGGTCCATACCATTTCTGTCCTTTACTGAGCCCATCTTTGCATAAAATATTCCCTTGGTATCTCTAATTTTCTTGAAGAGATCTCTTGTCTTTCCCATTCTATTGTTTTCTTCTATTTCTTTGCATTGATTGCTGAGGAAGGCTTTCTTATCTCTCCTTGATATTCTTTTGGTACTCTGCATTCAAATGAGTATATCTTTCCTTTTCTCCTTTGATTTCTGCTTCTCTTCTTTTCACAGTTATTTGTAAGTCCTCCTCAGACAGCCATTTTGCTGCTTTGGCTATAATCCACAGGGTCGCAAATAGTTGGACACAGCTGAGCATCTAAGCACAGCCAATAAATATATTGTTAGTTCCTTAACCTTATTAGCAAGCCCTCAGGTGGCATCAGTGGTAAAGATCCCACCTGACAATGCAGGAGACATAAGATACGTGGGTTGGATCCCTGGATATGGAAAATTCCTTGAAGGAAAGCATGGCAACCACCTCCAGCATTTTTGCCTGGAGAATCCAATGGACAGAGGAGCCTGGTGAGCTACAGTCCATAGGGTAACAGAGAGTTGGACATGACTGAAGTGACTTAGCACCCAATACAAATCTGATTAGCAATTCCTTGTGTGTGCAAGCTCATTCAATCAGTCATGTCCACTCTTTGCATCCCTATGGACTGTAGCTCACCAGGTTCCCCTGTCCATGGGATTTTCCCAGCAAGAATACTGGAATGGGGTTCCATTTCCTCCTCCAGAGCTTCTTCCTGACCCAGGGATCAAACTGGCATCTGCTGCATTGCAGGCTGATTCTTTACCTCTGTGCCACCGGGGAAGCCCTATTAGCAATTAGGTAAAAACAATTGAAATCACAAATATTCCTACACATCTTCCAGAATGGCTAAATCTGAAGTCTAAAGAAATCAAATACTGTCAACAGTATGGAGCTATGAGAAGTCTCACACTCTGCCTGTAGTATGGAGTAGAGGTCTTAATTGGTATAACCATTTTGGAAAAGAATTTGGAGTAATACAGTAAAATTGGAGATATTCTACAACTCAGCAGTTCTAATCTATATGACTTACAGAAATGCTAGTTTATGTGTACCAGGACTCATGTAAGCATTTCTATAATATTTTTATAGGCAAAATTACAAACTACATGTCTAATAGCAATAGAGAGAGATGAGTTATAATATACTCACACAATGGAATACTATACAGCAATGTCCATGAATATTCTACAACTAATAAAACAGTGGCTGAATCTCACCAATAATTGTTGAACTAAAACAGGCACAAAATAGCATATACTGTGTGATTACACATATAGTGTTCAAAAGCATATAAAATGAAACTATTTAAGAAGTAGACTTGCATAGTAAAACTTCAAAGGAAACCACAGAATTAAGAAGAACAGTTATCGCTAAATTGGGCAGAGGACTATATTCAAGAAAGAATACACCAAGGACTTCTAGAATATTGACAATGTTTTATTTCTTGACTTTAAAAAGTTCACATGTGAAGTTACTTCAAAACATTTTAAATTGTATATTTATATTTTATGTATGGTCATTCATAATATAAATGAAAATACAAGGCATCTTATAAGTAAAAATAAATTTTACAATGTCTGTTCAAATTTAGAACCTTAAATCTTTGACACATTCTTAAATTTTCTGCACCTCCATTTTCCATTTCTAAAATGAAGCTAATTATGTTTATTTACCAAATTGTCAAATGAGATCTTGGTTATGAAATTGCACTATAGACTATTAAGCATAGTACAAGTAAGTTGCATTATTATCTCTTTGTTTAGCCTACAGTAGATTAGAGAAAAAGAAGAAAGAAAATGAAGTTCAGACCACTACAGGTAAGTATATTTACAGCATTTTTAAAGCATGAATGTCAATAAAAATTTCAAAATGACAGATTTAAAAAATACTCCATCTATCAAGCATATAACTTCTTTAGATTCTGTCACATAAATTACTATTCAAAATATATTGAGTTCTCCCTATATATCCACTTACGTTGGTTTTAGTGCCTAATAAAATACAGAGTAAATGAGAAGAACCCTTAAAGACATTTGCATATAATAAAGGTGCTATATATATACAAATAATCATGCTATTATATTTTAGACTTAACTATTCTCTTGTATATCACATCATATAGCTAAATAAATATAATAGTATAGTATGTATTTAATATGAATATAAAAGTATTTTTTTTTGTTTTTATTGCAACAAATTCAATAAAGTCTTTGTTTGGTTCCAATAAAAAAATAAAAAAACAAAAAATTAACTAGAAAAATCAGGTAAGATCTGAAAGAGTACAGCTTGGAATAATTTTTAGAGGATAGGATAAACACTGCTCTTAATACATCAGTTGGCCAAGGGCATCACTACATAAGTTCAGAACATAAAGATGAGAATTCCTTGTGATTATTCAGGACCACAAAGAAACATGTCAGTTATATTCATTGTAGTCTCCTGAAAGAATCAGAGAATGTAATATAAATT
>ML663483.1:2754333-2781475 GCA_007570785.1 Antilocapra americana | reverse complement strand
TAAATGTGCTGGAGCAAAATATATTTTTTGGCTAGTGATAAAATCAGTTGCCTCCATATTCATATAACTCTGTATGGCAATGTGGTTTTTATCACACAAGGTTTTTATCGGTCATCTTTAAAGTCTTCAATTCCTAAGCCCTTGATATCATTATCAGCTTAAGTAAGCTAAACAAGGCATTTTCTCCAGCAGACTTAAAATTAAAATTCATCACCTCCATAGGTATGTCAGTTAGCACATATATTTGTATATAATTCTATTTTTTAATAAAATAAAACTTCTAATGGATAAAGTTTTAAGCTGACTTCAAAAATACATTTGTAATCTTTGAACAATATATCTCACAAATTGAATTTTATATCCTAAATGCTGCTGCTATAAAACAATGAATGTATAGAAATAATATTTTTGATAAAACCTGAATTTGCCACTTTAAAAGATTTCTAAAGATAAAATCCTTAAAATTCATTTTTAACAATCTATAGTAGATTGTTAATCTATCATATAATAGATTAACATGAGTTTGAGCAAGTTCCGAGAGTCGGTGATGGACAGGGAGGCCTGGCGTGCTGCGGTTCATGGGGTCACAAAGAGTTGGACATGACTGAGTGACTGAACTGAAGTGAACTGAATAGATTAACATCTCTTAATCTGAGAAAAATTTTAGTAAATAGTTTTTATAGAAATATAGCACTAAAGAATACCTTAAAAGTCAACTAATGAAGTTTAATCTCATTCTACCCTCCCCTATTACGATTCAGACCTCACACATTTTGTATTATAGTATCTCAAATGAAGGAGACAGTAATCCTTGTAGATTTACTCCTTAGTGCTAACTCTGTAATATTTTGCCCCCAAATGTTGTTGCTTATTAGCATATAAAATCATCAATTTCAGTGTATTCTTATTGTAAGATAGAGCCACTCAACAAGAAGATAACAACAGAATCTTGACTAGAGAGCAAATACAGACCATAAGCTTAATATTGAACCAGTAAAATTCTATTTTTTCTTTTTGCCACTTTCTTTATTTTTTTAATCGAAGGATAATTGCCTTACAGATTTTTTTTTGTTTTCTGTCATACATCAACAAGAATCAGCCATAGGTACACACATGCCCCCCCCCCCCCAAACCTCCCTCCCATCTCCCTCCCCATCCCACCCTTCTAGATTGTCACAGAGCCCCTGTTTGAGTTCCCTGAGTCACACAGAAAATTCCCATTGAATATATATTTTACATATGGCATTGTAAATTTCCATGTTACTTTCTCCATACATCTCACCCTCTCTCTCCTCCCCCCCCCCATGTCCATTAGTCTGGTCTTTATGGCTGTTTCTTCATTGCAGCCATGAAAATAAATTCATTAGTACCATCTTTCTAGATTCCATATATGTGCATCAGTATGATATTTATATTTCTCTTTCTGACTTACTTCACTCTATTATAGGCTCTAGGTTCGTCCACCTCATTAGAACTGACTCAAATGAGTTCCTTTTATGGCTCAGTAGTATTCCATTGTATATATGTACCATAGCTTCTTGAACTCTGTAAAATTCTTAAACAATTTATTAAATTTTTTGTTAGAACTTAAAAATAACAGGGGGATTATGAGTCATCATAGGTTCACCAAAAACAAGATATGATGAACCAATTCCATTTTTTTCTTGACATTTATTTATTTATTTTTTAACATGGTGGGTTTTTTAAATTATTTTTTATTTTTTTTAATTTATTTTTTTCTGGGAAGACCCATTTTTTTCAGACAGAATTACTAGAAGAGACTGCCATGCATGTGGTGAATTTTTGAGTTATTAAACATTTGGGAGAATTCCCTGGTAATTCAGTGATTAAGACTCTGCACTTTCACTGCAGGGAGCACGGGTTCCATCCCTGGTCTGGGAACTAAGATCCCATATGTCATGCAGTGAGGTAACTCCAAAAAATTAATTGATTGATTGATTAATTAAAGTGATTAAAAAATTCATGTTAAGGCCCTGGAATATATGATCATCTAAGGTCCATTTTGACTTCAAAATCTCACATTTTACCTGATAGACATTAGATAAATTTTTGCTGTATGGATTTGTGATTTGATATACAAGTTTTCTTAAAGAGTGCTGATTAATGGATTCTTTGTAAACCTGAACATAAATCTCAAGTAGCAAAACAGTGACTATGTCTTTGACCTTTAGCGTCCTCAACAATACTTTTTCAATGAAGACTAAGATATACAAGAATCTTAAATTTATCCATAACACAGTCCTAAGAAGGACAGTTATTATTTAAGAAAACAAAACCATGATGTGTGTATGTGTGTGTGTGCATGCATACGCCCACAAGATGAATCTAAGAACAAAAAGATCCTAAAAGATTTACAAATAAATATGGGGTCAAGTATAAATCTCACTGTGTTTACAGTATTTGCAAAGTCAACAGAAAAAAATTTTTTTGTAAATTAAGAAACATCCTTAGTGAAGTGAAGTCACTCAGTCATGGCTTTGGGACCCCATGGACCATAGCCCACCAGGCTCCTCCATCCATGGGATTCTCCAGGCAAGAATACTGGAGTGAGCTGCCATTTCCTTCTCCAGGAATGAAACATCCTTAAGATGAAATAATATGAAGCATTTTAAAACATTTATAAAAAGAGAACATAGGGAATTCATATAATAAGTTGAAAATTTTAACACATATAATTGCTTATAAAGTAGTATTACAATTACATTTACAGACATTTAAAAGCAAATAATGGAGATAAGTCACCAAAAGTTTAAATGTGAGTGGCAAGGTTGTTAATTTTTTCATTAGACATTATATATACAACATAAATAGCTACTGGCTTCCCTCATGGCTCAAATGGTAAAGAATTTGCCTGCAACACAGGAGACCTTGGTTCAATCCCCGAGTTGGGAAGATCCCCTTGGAGAAGGAAATGGCAACCCACTGTAATCAGTATTTTTGCCTGGAAATCCCATGGACAGAGAAGCCTAGAGGGTTACAGTTCATGGGGTTGCAAAGAGTCAGACATAACTGAGTGACTAATCTGTTTAAATAGCTACTATTAAACTAAATACAGTTTTAGGTCATAACAGAAAAACTATGGCACATTGTCCAAAAAGAGAAACAGTCCCATTGTTATTTGCACTGCTCAGATCTCACCTGGATTATTTTAGTTCACTACATTCTAAGAGTAACTTTGACTATGTGAGAGTGCTAAGTGTATGTAATAGTGAATAGTGAATATAGTGAATGCTGTGGGCTTAATTGTGTCCCCCTCACTCTAAATTCATATGTAGAAGCCCAGTCCTCCTATATGACTGTATCTAGAGATGTAGTCTTAAGGTGGTAATTAAGCTTAAATGAGGTCATAAGAGTGGGACCCTAATCTGATAGAATTTGTGAAAAGAAGGCCATCTAAAAGTTAGGAAGAAAGCCCTCGTCAGAATTCAACCATAGTGGCACTTCTGACTCAAAATTGTGAGAAAAAACTCTGTTTTCAAAACCACCTAATCTATAGCATTTGTTGTGGCAGACAAATAGAGTGAGAGATCTTAAAACCACTTCAGTGATAAATGGGTGGAGTAGCTGAAGATATTAAGGATGGGGGAAAAAAAGAGAATAAGGCAGGGCAAATAAATTTTTTTCAGATATTCAAAGAGATGTCATTTGGAAACAAATGGGCTTCCCAAACTAGGTTACAAGAATTTGAGGCATAGCTTTCTAACAAAATTCTGCCAAAATGAAATGAGATGTTATTTTGACATGGTGAAGTTCATATCAATAGACTTGCTCCAATAAAGACTATAGGACAATTGTTATGACACCCCACTCCTGTACTCTTGCCTGGGAAATCCCATGGATGGAGGAGCCTGGTAGGCTGCAGTCCATGGGGTCGTTAAGAGTCAGACACGACTGAGAAACTTCACTTTCACTTTTCACTTTCATGCACTGGAGAAAGAAATGGCAACCCACTCCAGTGTTCTTGCCTGGAGAATCCCAGGAATGGGGGAGCCTGGTGGGCTGCCGTCTATGGGGTCGCACAGAGTTGGACATGACTGAAGCGACTTAGCAGCAGCAGCAGCAGCTATAGAAGAGATTTCTGTATTAATTTAGATGACTTTTGAAGTCTCATCTAATTACAATTTCCTCAGTGCTAGCACTTCACACTATTGAAATCTTTCAGAATTTTAATTCTCATACAATATATTAACTTTCCCTGAAAATTCTCCAAGTATATCTTCTATGCTTTTATTTTAGCCCTTCATTAAAAATGAAAGGAGCTCAAGATGGTAGAGTAGAAAATCATGAGCTCATCTTCTCCTTCAAGAACACCAAAATTGCAACTAGCTGCTGAACAACCATTGAGAGGAGGATATTGAAGCCCACCAAAAAAAAAGATACTCCATGTCCAAGGACAAAGAAGAAGCTGAAAAGAGAAGAGGGAAGGGTGCAATCATGTTCTAATGAAACCTCATGCCTGCCAGAGATTCTTGGAGAGCACAAACAAAACCTTGTACACACCAGGACCCAGGGGAAAGGAGTAATGACTCCCACAGGAAACTGAGCTAGACCTACCTATGAGCATTTGAGGGTCTCCTCTGTGGAGGCATGGGTCAGCAGTGGCCTGCCATAGGGCAGAGGCACTGGCTGCAGCAGTCTTTGGATGTAGGGTATGTGGCATAAGTCCTCTTGGAGGAGGTCACCATTAGCCCCACCACAGACCCTGGAGTCCTACCATAGAGCTGCCAGATAAGTGAAACAAACTGAGAACAATTACACCAAAGAAGTTCTCGCACCACTGTGACGGTTCTAGGCCACACATCAGACTTCCCTACTAGGGGATCTAGCAAAGGGACTGGGAATCCCAAGGGAATCTGACTTTGAATGTCAGCAAGATTTGATTACAGAACTTCCACAGGACTGGAGGAAACAGAGACTCTGCCAGTGAGTATGTGGGAGTCTCCTTTGGAGGTATGGATTGAGAGAGGCCTGTTGCAGTGACAGGAGCACTGGCAGCTCAGTCCTAGGAGGTACAGAGGAGGTGAAAATCAGCCTTACCATAGAGTCAGTAGCCCTACCAGAGAGACTGCAGGCTCCAGCACTGAGCCACCTCAGGCCAAACAACTAATCAGGGAGGGAACACAGCCTCATCCATCAGCAGAAAATTAGATTAAAGATTTACTGAGCATGACCCTACCCACCAGAGTAAGATCCAGTTTTCCTCACAGCCAGTTCCTCCCATCAGGAAGGTTGCATAAACCTCTTATCCTCATGCATCAGTGGGAAGACAGAAGAAGCAAGAACTACAACCCCATGGCCTCCAAAAAGAAAACCACAATCACAGAAAACTAATGAAAATGATCATATGTATCACAACCTTATGCAACTCAGTGAAATTATGAGCCATGCCATGCAGGGCCACCCAAGAGCAGCGGATCATGGTGGAGAGTTCTGACAAAATGCGGTCCACTGGCAAAAGGATATAACACTGGAAATCCCCACATCAGTAGGTGTCCAATATGCTACTGGGGAATAACAGAGAAATAGCTCCAGAAAGAATGAAGAGGCTGAATCAAAGTGGAAAAGTTACCTAGTTGTGGATGTGTCTGGTGGTGAAAGTAAAGTCTGATGCTGTAAAGAACAATATTGCATAGGAACCCAAAATGTTAGGTACATAAACGAAGGTAAATTGAACATGGTCAACAGGAGATGGCAAGACTGAATATCGAAATTTTAGTAATCAATGAACTAAAATGGATTGGAATGGGCGAATTTAATTCAGATGACCATTATATCTACAACTGTGGGCAAGAATCCCTTAGAAGGAATGGAGTAGCCCTCATAGTCAACAACCAAGTCTGAAATGCAGTACAATCTCAAAAACAACAAAAAGATCTTGGTTCATTTCCAAGGCAAATCATTCAACATCACAGTAATCCAAGTCTATGCCCCAACCAATAAGGCTGAAGAAGCTGAAGTTGAAGGATTCTATGAAGACCTTCTACAACTAACACCAAAAAATATGTGCTTTTAATCATAGGGAACTGGAATGCAAAAGTAGGAAGTCAAGAGATACCTGGAGAACAGGGAAGTTTGGCCTTTGAGTAGAAAATGAAGCAGGGCAAAGGCTAACACAGTTTTGTCAAGAAAACACACTGGTCATTGTAAACATACTCTTCTAGCAACACAACCAATGACTCTACACATGGACATCACCAGATGGTCAATGCTGAAATCAGATTGATCATATTCTTTGCAGTCAAAGATGGAGAAGCTTTATACAGTCAGCAAAAACGAGACCTGGAGCTGACTTTGGTCAGATCATGAACTCCTTATTTCAAAATTCAGACTTCAGTTGAATAAAGTAGGGAAAATCATTAGGCCATTCAGGTATGACCTAAATCAAATCGCTTGTAATTGATAAATAAATTAAAGGGATTAGAACTGAAGAATTATGGATGGAAGTTTGTAACATTGTATAGGACACAGTGACCAAAACCATCCCAGAAATAAAGAAATGCAAGAAAACAAAGCAGTTGCCTGAGGAGACCTTTAAAAATAGCTGAGAAGAGAAGTAGAAGGCAAAGGAGAAAGGGAAAGATATATCCAATTGAATGAGGCATTCCAGAGAATAGCAAGGAGAGATAAACAAGACTTCTTAAGTGAGCAACGCAGAAAAGAAAAAAAATGAAAACAATAGAATGGGAAAAACTTGAGATCTCTTAAAGAAAATTAGAGAAAACAAGAACATTTCATGCAAAATTGAACACAATTAAAGACAGAACCGGCAAAGATCTAACAGAAGCAGAAGAGATTAAGAAGAGGTGGGAAGAATACACATAAGATCTGTACAAAAAGGTCTTAATGACCCCGATAATCATGATGGTATATTCACTCATGATGGTGTATTCACTCACCTAGAGCCAGACATCCTGGAATGTGAAGTCAAGTGGACCTTAGGGAGCATTACGGTGAACAAAGCTAGTGGAGGTGATGGAATTCCAGCTGAGCTCTTCCGAATCCTAAAAGATGATGCTATGAAAGTGCTGCATTCAATATGCTAGATAATTTGGAAAACTCAGCAAAAGCCACAGCAGCACATGCTTAGTCATGTCTGACTCTTGCAATCGCATGAACTGTAGCACACCAGGCTTCTCTGTCCATGGGAATTTTCAAGCAAGGATACTGGAGTGGGTTGCAATTTCCTCCTTCAGAGGGTCTTCCCCACCCAGGGATCGAACGGTGTCTGCCTGAATCTGGCAGATTCTTTATCTACTAAGCCATTGGGGAACTAGAAAAGGTCAATTTTCATTCCAATCCCAAAGAAGGGCTATGCCAAAGAATGTTCAAGCAACCATATAGTTGTGCTCGTTTCACATGTTAACAAGGTAATGCTTAAAATCCTTCAAGCTGGGCTTCAACAGTACATGAACTGAGAACTTCCAGATATACAAGTTGTATTTTAAAAGTAGTAGAATGAGAGATCAAATTGCAAACATTCATTTGATCATGGAGAGAGCAAAGGAATTCCAGTGAAACATCTACTTCTGCCTCACCGACTACATGAAAGCCTTTGACTGCATGGATGACAAGGAACTGTGGAAAATTCTTAAAGAGATGGGAATACCAGACCATCTTACATGCCTCCTGAGAAACCTGTATGCAGGTCAAGAAACAACAGTTAAAACCAGACATGGAACAAAGGACTGGTTCAAAATTTGGAATGGAACACGTCAAGGCTGTGTATTGTCACCCTGCTTATTTAACTTATATGCATAGTACAGCATGTGAAATGCCAGGCTGGATGAAGCACAACCTGGAATTAAGATTGTGAGGAGAAATATCAACAACCTCAGATATGCATATGATACCACCCTAATGGCAGAAAGGGAAGAGGATCTAAAGAGCCTCTTAATGAAGGTGAAATAAGAAAGTGAAAAAGCTGGCTTAAAACTCAATGTTCAAAAAACTAAGATCATGACATCTGGTACCATCACTTTGTGGCATATAGATGGGGGAGAACGGAAACAGTGGCAGGTTTTATTTTCTTGGGTTCTATGGTGTTTCCATTAGTCATATAGAGATGTTAAAGTTGGACCATAAAGAAGGCTAAGCACCAAACAATTGATGCCTTTGAAATGTGGTGTTGGAGAAGACTCTTGAGAGTCCCTTGGATAGCAAGGAGATCAAACCAATCAATTCTAAAGAAAATCAACCCTGAATATTCATTGGATGATCTGATGCTGAAAGTGAAGTTCCAATATTTGGCCACTTGATGTGAAGAGCTGACTTGTTTGAAAAGAACCTGACACTGGGAAAGACTGATGGCAGGAGGAGATGGGAATAATAGAGGATGAGATGTTTGTATGGCATCACTGATGCAATGGATATGAGTTTGAGTAAATTCTGGGAGACAGTGAAGGATAGGGAAGCCTGGTTTGCTACAGTCCATCAGGTCGAAAAGAGTCAAACACAGCTTAGCATCTGAACAAAAACAACCAAAAAATGAGAAATGTAGCAAGATTTGACATAAAGTTCTATTACACTAGGAAATTGATTCACTACCCATTAATTTTTACATGGTACAATTGTTATTTATGTGACAATTTTTGCTCATTTTCTATGCCTGTACCTGTGGTATATGCTTAAAATTCACTTTAATATCATTATCTTCTCAGATAAGTTGACATTCTCACCTCAGCTAATCTGACTAACCTAATTTCCTGCCAGTGTGAATGGTAACAATGAAAACCATGGTAAAATAAGAATTTTAAAAAATATAAATCTTTAATAAAAACACACTGTTTCTACACAAAAAGCAAAACAATCTAAACATTGCAGAGTGTTTATAGTACCAGGCTTTAACTGTTATTTATAACTTTGTATGGAACAGGATTTCTGAATTTAAACTCAGGACAGCAAGACACCATCTCTTTCCACTTCAGTATTAGAAACAGACTCGATCTTGCCAGATAATAAGTGCATGTGTGCTAAGATGCTTCAGTCGTGTCCAACTCTTTGTGTCCCTGGACTGTAGCCCACCAGGCTCCTCTGTCCATGGGATTCTCCAGGCAAGAATATTGGAGTGGGTTGTCGTGCCCTTCTCCAGGGGTCTTCCTAACCCAGGGATTGAACCCTCATCTCTTACATCTTCTGCATTGGAAGGCGGGTTTTTTGTTTGTTTGTTTGTTTGCTTGTTACCACTAGTGCCATCTGGGAAGCTCAGAGATAGCAAGATTTGTGCTCAAATCATACTCTTGTCACAGTTTCCCTGAAAGGGGGTTCCTGGATGAATTCCATGGAAAGGAAACAGCATACAGGTGCATTGGTTACAGAGGAGACCCCACATGCCAAGCATAGAAGTTAAAATATTTGGGAAAACCCACAGGGGTTCTTATATTAAGGGGAGAGGTTTTCATCAGTGATGACTAGATTCCAGAAGAAATGTCACAATACAAAGCAAGAAAACATGATTTAGGGTGCAGAAGGGGGCAATTATGATGGCATGTGAGGGGTATTAGGGGTACTAGTGATAGTAGTTTCTGAGTAGTATAACAGGGCTCATATTCATACATGGCTGTTCAAAAACTCCATGTTGGGAAAGACATGCCGTGTGGAATTGATATTTAAATAAAACCAAATTAAAACAAACTATAGAAAGCTCACAGTAAAATAACAGCAATTATTTATTAATATAGTTAACACTTATCGAGTATTACCATATGTCAGGTACTATGATAAGGGTTTTATATGCATTATGTCATTTAATTCTTATAACAATTCCATGAAGTAGGTTTTAATGCTATCCTAATTTTCCTAAAGGGTAGTCACAGTCTCAGAAATGGTATGGGATTAAGGTCACTTATTAAGTGATGAGTCTGAGATACATACTTGGGTCTGCTTAACTCACAGCTCAGGTCAATTAAACTCTATTCTGTAAAGGCTTCCATATTTAGGCCCAAAGGCTTGTCACAAATAGCATAATAATTTATACATTGAAATATTTACTGATAATAAGTGAACATCTTTAGATTTCTATTTGAAATAAACCAAAGTTAGAATATCTATTTTTTTTTAAAAATCATTTTGTATCTCTAATTTATTTATTAGACATCCCTGCCATCATATGCATCTATATTTTTGATAGATGATCATACACATATATTTTTCAAGGATGAAATTTAGTTTACAAGTTCTGCAATTGTTCTCATTAAGAACTAAGAAATATACAGCTTTTATCAATGACCATATCTTCTAATTCAAGGAAACTACAGTCAGTCAGTGTTGAACATTTAAAAGTACGTTTCAACACTGAATACTGTCTATAAATCATTTCATTCTTTCTTTGCCCCTCAACATTTGATAAAACATTTTACTGTAAACAAATTTGGGGCCACTATGTGATTATTCTCAAATGGAAAATGTACTGTTTCCCCTCCATGAAACTAGAACAGAAGGTCTGAGAGAAAGGAAATTATTAAGCATTCTACTGAGTTTTTCCCCCAACAAAAACTAAGATAGAGGTCAATGAATAAGTATGTGCAGACTGGAACTTGAATCCTCTAGGGTGACTGTAGGCTAATTAATAATTAATGCCAGAGTCATGGTGTTTGAAATGCAGATGTGATAACTGGAGGCCTGGCAGTGCTGTTCAGAGGAAGCAGATTTAGATGCTATAGGGAATAGGCACTCCCTTGCCGGCTGGCTCAGAGAGTCAGCCTGGGTGCAAAGCAGGGCCTATGGTTTAGATTATATTCCCCTCAGCTGTTAATTACCTGAACCTACTTTGAAGTTTTTCTCTTTTTATCCTCTGCATGAAAAGAGATTGGTTCAGCCAAGGGACTTAGAGAAATGATCAAATACATTGGATGGAGGGAAGGGGGGTGGAAATAGAACTTCAGATATAAGAAGATAAAGAAGAAAAACACATAGTAGAACATACAAGAACATACATTATTAGAAAATATTGATTTATGGCTCATTGTTTCAAACACATTGTATTTCCCTCAGTTGTTATAATGAAGTTGATTTTAAGTAAATATGTAAACTTTTTCTAAACAGGTATAACAAAGAATTTTCATCTGCATTACTATATAAAGTAGTGATGTGACAAGAGACACATGTTTTGTAATGTCATGTTTAATTTAATAAACTTAAACATCTTAATATTTGTACTTACTGATAAGGGCAATGTTAATATAATCAGCCACAATTGCTTCTGTATAACCTGTCTGTGTTCAAATGACTGATTCTCACAACACAAATAGATGCCATTGCTCAGTGAGAAAAACTATAGGATATTAGAAAATTGTGGAAATATGCTGCAATTGAAAAGAATCTGAAAATAAATGATGGTACAGGTTTAACTGCACTAAAAAGCAGTTTATTTTCAACTGTGTGTATATACGTATGCAATTGAAGAAGCACGGCCACTAACTCACTAATAAGTGGATTACAGTATACTTGGATTAGATGTAAATTCAAAGTTTGGAGTTTTTTCTCCATTTTTAATTGTTATTTTTAGTTCAACTACTCCAATAAAAGCATCTGAGATACACACTACTCACATAAGAAAAAAATTTCTCTTTCCTGGTGAAAGAGCATGAAGTTATGAAATAGCTAATTTTCAATTGTGAGAAGTATCTCTATCTTTTTGACAAGAAAATGGCACCGAAAGCACCATCAAAGGAAAATGTGTACTTATATTGAAATTAACACCTGTGGATGCAATATCTCCTAGCTAAGGTGACATCAGATGCATACAACCAAGTGAGTCAGTAATGGACATTCAGCTCAGACAGAACACATAGACCATGCAGTGATCTAGATCTGGAGTTCTATTTTCTGTACTGTTCATTTATGTTTAAAGTGGCAATTTTGTGAGCAAGGTCCTTAAACTGTTAAGTCTAGAGGAAAAACTAAAATTTTTCTCATTAGAATATATTTCTCAGAATGCAAATTCCAAAAAGAAAAATGTAGGGCTTTCATCACTGTAGAATTTTTTTTTAATTTTAATATTGTTTTATTGTTCTTTTTTTTTCTTGGCTACACCACCAAGTTCTCACAACTTGAGATTGAACCCATGCCCCCTGCATTGGGAGTTCAGAGTCTTAACCACTGGACTGCCAGGGAGGTCCCCATTGCACAATTTAAATTTCCTTAAGCAAGTAAATAGTCATGTAATTAAAGGTCTCCTATCAAAATAAATCACAAAGGGAATTTTTACAGTTTGTCTGTAATACAGCTTTCCCAGTTATAGTTTTTATTCTAAGAACATATGTATAACCCTAAAATTGTGGCTCAGATGGTAAAGGATCTTCCTGCAATGTGGAAGACCTGGGTTCAATTCCTGGGTTGGGAAGGTCCCCTGGAGGAGGGCATGGCAACATACTTCCAGTATTCTTACCTGGAGACTCTCCATGGAGAGAGGAGCCTGACTGGCTACAGTCCACGGGGTCGCAAAGAGTTGCACACGACTGAGCAACTAAACATAGCACAGCACAAGATTATGCAAAAATAACAAAAAGAAAATCCATCTTCATGCAATTTCAATTTTGATATACTGACATAAGGCCAGAGTGCCAAGTCACACAAAGTAGAGTCTCCTTTCATACTGATTTTTATCACCAATCAGCTGTCTTTGCAGTATTATATTGTTAGAGTTCAAAGTGTTCATGACTATGTAGCAGTTTTTTCAGGCTTTACATATAAACTTTGTATGTTGAATTCCTGCCACTAAGAAAAAGGAAAAATAAAGGAAGTTCTTGAAAGTGTAAGCTGAAAACCAGAGGCAAAATATTTAAAAATTAACCACTTAGATCCACACCTAAGATTTTCATGCCCATAGCTCTTTTCCCCTATGGGCATTCATGATTATTCACCTGGAACACAATTTTATTTTAGTTTTTTTTTTATTTTGATAAAAACAGTCCCACAGCATTTATTGTCATCTGGTAATAACATAAGGGTGAGCAGAACGATATGAATACATGTTTTAAAACTACATCTCTAACAAAGGACATCTAAAAAACCAACTGTATTGCCAAACAATTTCTCACTTCATTGATCACTTCTAGTTGGAGACACTTTGGAGCAGAGTAATGTGCATGATCCGATACAGTTGTTTTCTTGACTTTGTTTTAGAATGAATCTCTTCTGCATCATCTTATATGAGGTTCATATACTCATCAAAACCAATAATATAGCCCTCTATCCACATATTCACTTGCTCATAAAGCCACACCTGAACCCGAGATCTATTTTGCAAGTATTTGAAGATGAAATTGATGGGCTGCACCATCACCTTCTGCACCTTCTGGCCCTGGCCCCAGTACGCCATGCTGGAAGCTCACAAGCACCACACCACTCCACTGGAACACAATTTCAAAACATAAACACAGAACAAAACACATTTCCTACACTAGAACTACAATCATCTTCCAAATTTGAATTTAAAACTTTCAAATCATTGTTCCTCTTAGCAAATGAAAGTATATTTAAGACTAGTGTCATTCAGGCTTCATTTATGCATTTTTAATTTATATTTTTGTTGTGTTAAAATATGCTAATTAATCAGTAGATGTATATAAACTTTCTATTTTGTTTTTACCACTTCTATCGATTTATCAATTCAGTTTAAAGAGAAAGATATTTGAAAACATTATCTCCAGCTTAATTTCGGTGTGAATAAATTTTAGCTTAGAGTTAATATGAAAAGAAATATAAGCTAAAGAGCACAATGGTATCACCAGGAGAATGAAGTAAAGCTTTCCATTTGTTTCAACCTGTATGTTTACATACTCACCTCCCTGATACCCTACATTACTATTTCCTAACACTAACAATTGCCTGTTTTGTAAAGATTTATTCAATTTCTTAAAGCACATTTTAAAAAGTTTTACTGTAACGTATTAGCAAAACGTTGCCTTAATCTCAAGGCCTTAATTTATTTTAAAAGGCAATGTGAAAAACAACTCTGCCTAACCACCAATATTTAAGTCATAGAATTTTGAAGACATAATTTGTATGCTTTTATATTAACTGGAACAACTAAAGCATTCTTCTGTGTCAAATCTATTTTAAATATTTTTTTGATAATATGCTTTCCACAGTACAGTTTTGATCATATGTTCAGGTTATAAAACTGCCTTTGACTAGAGGCTTCTAAATATGTGCACAATATTCTGACTCTCTCCACTGAAATCTAAAATGGGGTTAGATGATCTAGTTCGCTTTGTGTCCTTTTCACCCGAAGCTACAGAGAGACTGAAATGAAATTCTCAGCTCTTTATTAGTAAAAAGCACTGGAAAAGTGAAAAGATCTTGACAGAAATACTTTTCTGCCTCCAATATGAGTAATGCATGCTGCATAAGCTATGCACTGCAAAGCGGAGGAAGACTTCTTTGCCCTGCAAAAGGAAAAGTAAAATATTGAAAATGGATTTTAATGAAATCATAACATTAAAATAGTTTTATATTAAATCCTGCTAATTTTCTATGTGAAGGCTGTGGAGTAAATGTGAGGAAACATTAAAAGGGAATTGAATTTGCATTCCTTATGTTACAGGCACATGTTTACATGACCTTTAAAACAGAATTAAAGCTGTATCATCAGCAGCTGTAGGCAATTCACATTACTAAGGCAATCAAATCAGAATGCTAAACTAACTATAAAACATAAATTAAACTGATAGAGAATGATCTCAATTCGCTAGGTTTACTGCAATATACTTACACACAACTGGTCATTTTGAAGCAGTTTGCAGATCTACCAAGCCAGAAATACTCACACATATTTGAAAACAGAGTGTCCAGCTATAATTATATAAACTAGGGGCATTTAATTTTTCTCGGGAATCATTCATCAGAACTAGCTTATTTATGATCATTATTTACTTTCAATAATCACCTCCAAAAGTAAGCATTTATCTCATAAAGACACAGTTAGCTTTTACATATTTTACATGACAGAGATAATATTTATTTCCAAAAAAGTATTTGGAAGAGTTTATAAAGAATGTTTAAAGGTTACTAAAAAGTTCAGTACACTTCTTTCTGCTTTAAACTTCATTGCATTGTTCTACCATTTCTCCACAATTTCCAGTAACTATGTTCTGATTTACTATCATAGTATGTACAGATATGATACCTTTTAAAATATGGTAGGGTGGATAATTAAATAGAGTTCTGAATCTGGTTTTTTGGGATAAGACTTGCTCTAAAGACTTGCGAAGAGATGAGTAAATATATTTATAATGCAAGACTTCATCTTACTGGAAGTGTTTTAAGAAAGCTTTGTCTCTACATTTTTAGTAGTACAATCTCAGGAAAAAACGCATATTATATTTTTACCAAAATGTTTCTATTTGTGTGATATGACTTATTTTCCATCTTTTTAGAAAACTTTGTAGACTCCTCAGTAATATTGAAAACATATAGGATGTGTTTGAAAATGCAGTTCTTCAGTTTGAAGGGCAAAAACAGAGGAATAAATCAAATGCTTCTTTCCCTCATTAATGTGGGTGTTTATACAGGACAAATTTCAGTTTTCTATAAAGCGGTCCACTAAAAGTTAAAAGAAAATCAAACTTCTACAGTTCTAAGGCTCAACTTCTGCAAAGTTCAGATCCATACACAGAGACACAGAGTTCAGGTCATTTTTGAAGTCAATTTACACTCAAATAAGTTTGTTCTTCAGTATGTAAAGTTCAGCCATGGAATCTCTCTCTCTCTCTCTCTCTCTCTCTCTCTCTCTCTCTCTCTCTCACACACACACACACACACACACACACACACACACACACACAAGGTATACATGATCCATTTAAGGGGGAGTGCATATCTAATATTTACATCAAGCACCTAGGGGAATACTGCATCTAAAGGTAAAGATGAGAGCATATATGATTGAATTATTGTTTAACTGGAAATAGGAACCCCCATCTCTCTCAGAAAGTACAAGTAGCAAAAGGAGGGTAGGTGGGGAAAATGAGATAACCTCATTCTCACAATGATTTGAGTATGTTAAGAGAAATGTTTAGGATATTAAAGAAAGAATTTAGTGTTATTTAGATTGCCCTAAGTGTATTTCCTTAGAAGCCTGTTTCTCTTGCCCTGGTCAATTGTTATAAATAGGAAATTTGTTCTTTTTATAGAGGATTAAGGAGCTTTAAATCCTGACACCCTCAATATGATCTGAGTTAACATTTTTGTGCCTGGATAAAATATTTTAAGTTGACTATCACCCCCAATGCATACACACACAAGAAGAATCATGGGGTGGGTGCTTTTCTATGCACACCCCCAAGGGATAGTGTCACTGAGGCAGAATTCTGATAACATAAAATGTCCAGCAGTAAAGGGGCTGGGATGTACCTCCAAAGAAAGGGTTATGTTAATTATCTTACCTTTGTTCAGGCCTAGAGAGGGAGACACTGGGCTTAGAAATGTTTAAGGGGCCCACAGCGCAAAGAACCAAGAGACAAGGATTCTCAGCCTAGGTCCAGGGGATCCTGAAAAATTAATTGCCTGCTGGGCCTCAGACTCACACAGCTCATACAGCTGCCCTGGCACCAGCTCTTCTAGATCCCGGCCACCTCCCTCCACTTCAGACCTGGGAAACTCAGCTTCCTCCTTCCTATGGAACCTGTTCCAAATAGAGGATAAGAACCTGGGGAGGGCAGGGCAGTCAAAGCCAGGAAGCTGACAAAATAAGCCTCTCTCAATAGCTGAGTGTCAGAATAGGACCCATTCAGCCCAAGGAATTTTCATCTGCCAACTTAGCTTAACACAGAATCTCTCAGTTGAAAGCCCCCACCCCTGTCCTGGCCCAACCATCTCTATTTAGGAAGTATTTCAGAGACTAAAGCAGGTCAAGCCGCTGGGTTTCACCCAAGCATTTTAACCAGGCTACCTGGCCGAGGTTAGGAATACTGTTGCTGTCCAGATCACGTCCCCTCCCACCAAGATCTTGTTCAGGACTTTGGGACAGCTCTTTGATTCTCTCTGTCTCTGACTCTCTGCAGGTTGGAGCTAAGGGACTTGGGTTCATAACAACACCAAAATTGAAAGTGGACTAGCTGCAGAGTTGTGGTCAAGGGACCCAAGAGGAAAGACTTGATAAGCTCTGAGTTCTTTTGCTGGCCTCCTGAGCACTTAAACATTGAAAAAAAATTTTCAAAAACTTCTTGGGTATAAAATTGACACACACACGCACACACAATGGCATGAATCCATAAGCACCTAGAAACTGAAATACTAGATCAAATAGATCTCTTTCCCAAGCAAGCAAGCCAAACTGATTCCCCCAATGGAGAGTGGAGCAAAGTACAAAAGAAGTGACCCTAAAGAAAGTTACAGGATATACAGATTTTTAAGAGCATTCAGGAAATCAACACCCCTCCCTGAGAACTAGCGCAGCAATCACAACAGAGGAAGCTCTTATATTCTTGTAAAAAATGGGTTCCCCAAAAGTCTTTGCAAAGTGGACTATTCCCCAAACACTTCTCTCTCATGTATTAATTACATATTTATATTTGATATAATACTTGATTTTAAAATACTTTTTAATACATTTTTCTCTTAATCATCAGCCTGTTTCCCTACCAAATCCCTCTGGGAAAAAATAATCGCAATTTCTGAATAAATGATAGGAGGTTAAATCTGGTCGTTTGCTTACTTTCAAATATGATATAGATTCTTGCCCATCATGGGACCCAAAAAATAGTAACATGAGCCCTGAATACTCAGCTGATTACTTACTAAAAGCCTTTTCTTAGAAGGACCCCATATTTCAATCTATAATCAAGTTTTCATAGTTCAATCACTTCACGGGGGGGGGCACAGAATGCTAGCCTTTTCAAATAAACAGTATTCACTAGATAAGGGAGATGCAAGTGCAGAGAAAACACAACCTCAGTTATGAATGAAACTGGAGGCGCATTCTTACAATTTTGTATGTTAAAACCTTAATCTGTCCATGAAGAAGGAAGTGAATTGCAATTTGGGGCTGCTCTATTAACTAATAAAGTGATTTATAAACAGCCTCTAATGTTCAACTAGATGGTTTTATTGATGTTTCATATATATATATATATATATACAGAGTTTAAAGTAATAGATCATCTCTACAAGATCTCTACAAAATTAATTACGCAGCTGAAACTATTTTTTCCATCTTTAAATGCTCCTACCACTTTTGTTCTAAGAAAAAAGTAAATATAATAATAAAAAATTTAAAAAACACCACAATTTATAAACACTCTGCCACTTCACTATAGACACACACACACACACACACACGGGGGTAATTTCACATTGGATCTGTATTTAAAAAAAAATTAACTGTACTCCTAGAAACTAGTCTTTATTTGTAGTACAAAAAAATGTGACTGGCAAATACCCATAATGATTCTAGACACCCTAAATCCTAGTACTGGGAAAAATGATAGATACATAGAATATTGCACAATAGTTCTGTCCCTATAGAGTTATTTCCCTGGGATCCTGTAAAATCTGGCAATGCCAAGGGAAGAAATAAACTGTAAAGTCAGAAGAGAAACTAAGAAAGGATCAACTCGACCTTGCCTTCACAGTGGCTCCGGTGGGAGCCAGTATTGGGTCTCTATTGTCCCTATCTATCTTCTAACCCTCCTCTCTCAGCCCTAGACACAAGATACCTCAGCACTTCCCCCAATGACAGTCGATTTTGCTAGGAAATGACTAGCATTCTTGAAGATTGTGATGATTATTATATTTTATAAATAACCCTGTTTCTGCTGCAGCATTTGCTGTATGTTGTCACTCCATCCCTTCCCTTTCTCCTTTTCTCTAAATATCCTTTTCTTCATGTTCAAGGAATGCCAACAGAGATATTTTAAAAATGAACTAGTTGAGCTTGAATCAGTATTGGCTCTTGTCTGCTAACGCCGTCTAATTTTTTAAAAGTTCTCCCTCGGAATATTACAAGCCCTTTACCTTCCTTCCTCAGGCAGTTTTCCAAGAAGAACAACAACAATAACAAGAATGATAAGAGCAGCTGCAGTAAACTGGCGCTTTGAAGGGCAGCTGTGTCTCACATTGAGAATGTCTCATGAGCTTGGTGTACAGACATCAGGGAAAAGGTTTCTTTTTCTGTTGCTTTCAAGAGGCAGTTCAACTGTTTTCCATCCCTCAGGAGCTCCCTGGTTATAACAAGAATATGTGTACTTCTCCCTACCAAGCCCAATCTAACTCTCTCTGCTTCCAAAGTGAATTTATGTTGAAATTAAAGTTTTCAATCTTAGGTCATGCGTATGTACTACGTCCTATCATCTGGAGCTCCAGTCTGCATTATACACATTGAAATCTGGCCATTTGGACTTCTTTCCTTAACCCCATCCTCAATCTCCACCAGCTCTAGCCCCAGATAATCTCCCCTTTTCCAATTTGTACTGAAAATTAAAACACTTCATAATCTACAGTCAAATATGAAATCTACAAGGGGCAGAGTTTCCATGGCAGGGGCACTTTCTGAACCAGCCTGGGCACAGGCTTCCCAGCCACAACCATGCTTGGATGCTTCCACAGGAGCAGGGAATCTGAACTACTTCAATCTGCTTAATTTCTTTTGTGAGTCCTTCCTTACTTAGAAAGAGAAAGGTGTGGGCATGGGGTCTGTGAAGACTTTCAGGAGTTGTTTTATATCCTTAAATCTTGTGAGAGAAGAAAGTCACTGTGAACCCCCACGTTACAGATAAATGAGTACACGTAAATCAAGCTGATCTGACTAGCTTTTGAAAAATAACTGATTTGCCATCTTAAAAACCAACTAAGTTCTAAGTAGGGTGGCATAATGAGTTTGGGTATGAAGGCAATCCTAGGAGGAATGAAGTTGATGCTGTGTCCTGGTCAGGCATGGTAATTGAAACCTGTGTTGCCTTGCTGGAGATAGGTGTGTAGACTTGCTAAAATTACAGTTCCTCCAATTCTAAGTCTGGCTTCTCTCTAGGGTGACTTTTAGCTGCCCTAGCCTGACAGGGTTCGACAGCCATTATTATATTCAAACCACAGCTCTGGAGCGGGTGGAGTAAATCAGATCCAAGGATCTGGCAGTGGACAACTAGATCTCAGTAAGAAGAGCACCAAGCTGTGTATTTATCCCAGCTATCCAAGTGAGCAGGTTTACCAGTGGTAAATTTTGAGTTTAAGGCAAAATATAGTCTACAAAAAATAAGTTACCAGCTCTTTGCAACAGTAGCTTCACATGGACTTATTTTTCTCCCATGTCCAGACAAGGTCCTCTATTGAATGAGGCTCTTTTATTTCGCATGGGGCAGGGGATTTGTGACCATGGTCCCCCCTTTTATTCCTCTCTCTATGGAAACCCAGATCATGGGGAGAAATATGCAAAGCTGAATAAAGAGAAGCCGCAGAAAGGAGCGCTTGAGAGCGGCATCTGTTACACTTGGGAAGTTAGACTGACAGGAGAGGGCGAAGGAAACCTCTCCAGTAGATTAGTTAGAACAGCAAGAAGATTTGACTATATGCAGATATTTTCTTCAAAAACAAAGAACCTTGCCATCTTGTGTGCAAGAAATTCTATCTCAACTGCTAAAGGACATGTTTCCCTCTGAATTCAATAGGCAGTATCAATATTCATGGGAACTAATAATTAAAACGAAGAAGGAAGAAAGAAAAAGGAAAGGAAATAATGGAAATAGAAAGACAACTAACATCGTTTTTTTTTTTTTTTCTTTTGCTCTTGACAGAAGCTATTCTTGTATTCAAAGACTGCAAAGCAACGGTGTGGAAAAACCTGTCGCTGGGTGCAGATGCCCACGTCCTTGACACCTCCCCCCTCAACCAGCCTCGGGGCAAAAGGTCTGAGCTACTTTTTCGCCCCTGGTCAAGCCCCTTCGCCCAGAACAGAAGCCACTAGCAAGAGGAAGGTAGATTGTAAGAACTCAAGCGAGTCAGAATTGAAAGAGGTCCCCCTTCTTCTGCATGCAAAAGTCTTATCAACTGATAATTGCCTTAACTCCTAGAATGACCAGGCTAAGATTTGAAACTCTTTCACCAAACACAGCTGCGATTGCAGGGATGGAGAACCCACAACAACCTGAAAATGATCATGATCTTTTTGTTCCTATGGTTTCTTCAATGTATTTCCCTCTGACCTCTAAACTGGACTGGCAAATGGATCCTTGAACAGGCAGTCTAACAGAATACCTGAAAACTTTTATTTCTGTTTAATTTTATAAAGTTTTTTTTTAATGAAGCAAAATTTTAGGCACAAATGAAATTGCATTATTGCAAAGGAAAATATACACAATTGGCAGTAAATAAATGACATTCCTGGGCAGAAAGAGAAGAGGAAAGTAGAGGAGAGGAGGGGAGGGGAGCGGAGGGTTGAGGAGTGAAAGGAAAGGGAAGGGAAAGGAAAGGAAAGGGAGAGAGGAAAAATCAATTTCTAGGTTAAAAGCAGATAAACCTTTATAACAAGACACCACCAAATGAAAACACAATTTCAATGGGGGAGGAGAAGGGGGAAGATGGCAAATGATCCTCTCTGCCAATAATTACTAAGTGCTTATCCTTTTTTTAAGAGAAAGAGAAAGAAAAAAATAGATCTCAACCAGATGCCAGGCTTTCCTGCATAATAGGCACCGTTCACATTTCCTAACATAAGCTCTTACTGCTCTGTGCTATCATAAGAAATTACTCATTTCACAGGAAATATGCACTCTATAGCTACATAAAGGAATGGCAGAATAAGCTCACCTTATTTATATTTTTTCTCATTTTCTTGCGTTTTCTTCAGATCTGTCTTCTTAGAGAAACTAATGCCTTGATGACTTTCTGGTAGCTGCAAGCCTTCTTTTATTTCTGCTAAATATATGAAAATGTATGCAAATTTAAATCAAGCTTAACCTAGGAGCTCTTGCAATATATTTAATGGAATTTTAAACCAATAAGGGAACTCTGATGCTGTCTTCTGCAAGTGCAAATATAATTACACAACTAGGTTATCTCCAAAATTATGCAATGAAAAGTCATTTTTTAACTTCAAAGATAATGCTAGGTATCTGATGTTGATGTTGCCTTTTCTTTGCTAAAGCAAATCTAAAATCTTTGCATTTCACCCTACTCTGCTTACAAGCAATACCTTTGCACTGGGCTGTGGAGCACATAGACTTGTCTTTCCCCTAACTTATAAAAGCTTAGGTGGAGTACAAGTCTTTCCTCTATTTTCTTCTAACTAATATGTAAAAACAGTCCCATCTTCCCAATCTGAAAGTAAATTCAAGCTTGAAGGGAATGTCGGGGATGGGGGTGGGGGGTTGGGAGTTGGGGGAGGCGGTACTTAACGCCAAACAGACCACCAGCCATCTCTCTCTCTCTCTCTCTCTCTCTCTGAATTTCCAGGGAGCACTAAATGATTTCCGTTTTCTTCAATTTGTGTGGGATTCGGGGTGTTTTGAAGATGTGTGTGTTAAAAACAATTTTCCTAGGGGACAACACTGGGCGCCGGTAATCAGGAACATTCGTCTGTGTACCTGCTGGGAGTGGAAAGGCTCGCAGTGTGTCTGGGGTGAATGTATAGGAGGGTTACCCTCTTCAGCAAGAGTTGCCTCTGACAAAAATTGTGAGAACTGTGATGGGAGCCGACACGGAGCAGTAAAAAAGCAAGTCTACTAATTAACCAACTAATGGGAGACAAATTTCAAAATAACTGATTTTTGCCGATATCACATTAAATTTTACTTTCTCGGAATTTTCCAGTGCTTCATGCCTTAAATCAATGTGTTTTTGTTTGTTTGTTTGTTTGTTTTCCAGAAGATTTTGAGCATTTTTTTCTTAGATGCTTTTTGACTTGGTATCGAGTTTCTTATAAATTAAAAATGAAATTAAATACATTGAAATATCTCTTATTGGGATCATGGGCTTCGATACTACAGATTTAGAGTCATACTGAAGATGTTCCTTTGCTCAAAGCCTGGAGCAGGGTTTTGTTTTTCACTCTCTGGCACCCAATTAACCCAGAGTGCCAAATTGATCTGAGAAAAATCCCTACCCGCTAAGATCTGGATGGCATTTAAACTGGTTGCATTGTTTTCTTAATATTCTTCTTTATTTAGGTTAATCTAAACCTAAAAGAGTTCTAAAATCATATCCCACACCACACACACACAGCTAAACCTAAAAGAGTTCTAAAATCATATCCCGCACCACACACACACACACAGGCACACACACACACTCCCTCTCATCCTTCCAGCTCCTCTACAAATATCCGTGAAGTCCGAGAGTGAAGGGAGGTTGGGGGAAGGGTTAACCAAATGAGCTCCTGCCACTCAGCGACAGGCAGCCAATGGAGCCAAAAGATTGATTCACTTCCTGCTTGGGTCTCACCGAAACTCGCAAGCTTCGCCCGCCTGATTTGGAAAGCTAGCTCGGCCTCCCGCTCTGCCATTGGCGGAGTTCGCGGCAGGCCAGGCCAAGACGCGACGCAATTGGCCTCAGCAGGTGCCGGTAACTCGCTCTCGCTGCTTTGGCTCCCGGCACAGTAGATGTCAAAGGCTGAAGCTGCTCCTTTAGCCACATTATAACTAGTGGAGGATTTTCACCGACCATGGCCACAGCTGCCTCGAATCCCTACAGCATTCTCACTTCCAGCTCTTTAGTCCATGCGGACTCTGCGGGCATGCAGCAGGGGAGTCCTTTCCGAAACCCTCAGAAACTTCTCCAAAGTGATTACTTGCAGGGAGTTCCTAGCAATGGGCATCCCCTCGGGCATCATTGGGTAACCAGTCTGAGCGATGGAGGGCCATGGTCCTCCACACTGGCCACCAGCCCCCTGGAACAGCAAGACGTTAAGCCTGCGCGCGAAGACCTACAGCTGGGCGCGATCATCCATCATCGGTCGCAGCATGTCGCCCACCACTCTCCGCACACTAACCATCCGAATGCCTGGGGAGCGAGCCCGGCTCCGAATCCGTCCATCACGTCGAGCGGCCAACCCCTTAATGTGTACTCGCAGCCTGGCTTCACTGTGAGCGGCATGCTGGAGCATGGGGGGCTCACTCCACCGCCGGCCTCTGCCTCAGCTCAGAGCTTACATCCAGTGCTCCGGGAAGCCCCAGACCACGGAGACCTAGGTTCGCATCACTGCCAGGACCATTCGGATGAGGAGACACCAACCTCGGATGAGTTGGAACAGTTTGCCAAACAGTTCAAACAAAGAAGAATCAAGTTGGGCTTCACGCAGGCTGACGTGGGGCTGGCGCTGGGCACATTGTATGGCAACGTGTTCTCGCAGACCACCATCTGCAGGTTCGAGGCCTTACAACTGAGCTTCAAGAACATGTGCAAGTTGAAGCCGCTGCTGAACAAGTGGCTGGAGGAGGCTGATTCATCCACAGGGAGCCCGACCAGCATTGACAAGATCGCGGCACAGGGTCGCAAGCGGAAGAAGCGAACCTCTATCGAGGTGAGTGTCAAGGGCGTACTGGAGACGCATTTCCTCAAGTGTCCGAAGCCTGCGGCGCAGGAGATTTCCTCGCTGGCAGACAGTCTCCAGTTGGAGAAAGAAGTGGTGCGTGTCTGGTTCTGTAATCGAAGACAGAAAGAGAAAAGAATGACTCCACCAGGGGATCAGCAGCCACATGAGGTTTATTCGCACACGCACACGGTGAAAACAGACACGTCCTGCCATGATCTCTGATTGCAGGAAGCCAGGAAGCGGCCAGCCGCACTGGAAGCAGCCCGGATTTCTCTTTCAATTCCACTCTCTTCCTTTAATTCCAGCTTTATTATTGCTTTTTCTCTATCTCTCTCTATCTCTTGTTTGTTCTTTCTTTTCTCCTTCCCTCCACTTTTTTTTTTATTTTTTCAACTGAAGATTCTAACTTACGTTAAGAAAGGAAACACACGTAGGCATTCAGGCTTAACGCGGATACACAGTTGCATTAAGCATCCAGGCAGCGAACTCATATCCCCTGCGTCAAGAAAAACACTTCCCTCCAACCTTTTCTGCTGATCAATATACGCTGTTTACTTTAAGTAAGTTTTGTTTCTTTGTTTTGTTTTTTGGTCGCTCCTCTCTAGGAAGAGAAAAGAGTGGAGTAACTTGGGGGCGGGATAGGGATGGGAAAGAGGGTGGGAAGACAGATGTGTGCCTCTGAATAACCTTTCAGCGCCTTGGTTATAGCAGCTGTATTTCAGGTGAAATCTGTTTTACAATAGGCTAGTTTTGCATTTTTTAAAACTTCTATAGCGTTTCTAAATGTCTGCGGTGTTTTACTACAAACTGTACACAATATTTGTGAAATGATTTGTATCTAATCGACCACTTCATATTATTATCGCTATTATTATTATTCCTTCATTGAGCTGATGGTTTTTTAATTGCTTAGAATAAGAAGGAGGGAGAGATGTCTATCCATCCACCGATCTCCTATCCGAAATCTTTATGGAGAAGAGAGGATACAGTAAAGAGAGTTGTTGATGATATCTTATATATATATATATATATATATATATATGTTTATTTTGTTTTTTTCCGGGAGACAGAGTTCCTAGGGTAGGCAAAATAGGCAGCCTATTCTGTTTGCAAACCAGCGCACAGGAGGAAAGGCGATTTCGAAGGTTTCTGCCCTGCTTCCCGCGACTATGGAACCCCCACAGGCTTCTACAGTGCACCTGGATGCCCTAGAAGGATTCCGCTGCGGCGACAGGCGAAAGAGGTCGGCTTGAGGAGCGGAAAGTGCTCTTCACCTCCCGAAGTCCGGGGATGCCTGCACTTACTCCGAGCTCCCCACCCGCGCCGCGCCCTGCCAGGCCAGCTGCTAGTGCGACCATACTTTAGCTCTTATAGGCAAAGGTTTTTGCTTTTATACGCGATTGCTTTAGCCGGAGACGACGACCTGACCGGGACACTCTGGCGACGGACTGGGTCAACGCTTTACAGTTCGTTTCACGTCCAGTTCACCGCCTTCTCCGTGAGTGAGAAACCCTCAGGGAGGGGTGGCGAGGGAGTGGTGGACAGGCGTTCTCTGCTCTGTGCTGAACGTCAGTGAAATGATAGGCAAAGTTTACAGGGATTCTGATCTAGCCACGTACCACCTCCTCTTGTGTATATACCACTGCCTCTGAGTGGACTCCATGGGGAACCATCTCCGTGCCTCCAAACCACAGCTGGTAGTAGCCCATGGCGAAGACTGAGTTAGCTAGCGAGCTGCTGGGCGGCTGAGTTTTTTCCTCTTCATCTTTTTGTCTGTATGTGTGTGTGTGTGTGTGTGCGTGCGTGTGCAAACGTGTGTGTGTGTGTATCGTATTATTATTTACAAAGAAAAAAAACTACAAAAAAATCTCACTGTTCTGTGTAGAGATCCAAAAATTATGCAGTTTCTGTGGCTATTGCTAGCTGTCATGTCTACATGCCAGGTCCACAGGCGCACCTCATTCCCAAGGAGCACACATTCTGGACCAGACATGCACCCATGCACCCAGTCCTTGCTAACCAGACCTTGCTGGGGGCTCGGTAAGTCTGGGCCTCAGCCTAGCCTGACCTCCAGAGAAAGCTGCAGTATACAAAGCTTCAAACTACCTATAAGGACCTGAAAGCCTATGGCCCCCTTTTGAGGATCCCTAGTATGGGCTGTCAGGGCCCTGGTGCACCACACTGTGTCTCCCCCAGCTGCAGGTCAAAGAGCATGTTTTAATTCGAATCCCAGACCTTTTCTTTTTCTGCTAAGCTTCTGCATTCTGTTGGTAGTTGGGTTTTAGTTCTGGATTTTTTTTTCCCCACAAGGAGTTCATGTTTTACAACTGTTAGGGTTTTCTTTGTTTCGATTTTCTTTTTCTTTGCAGTTAAGTGCTCTGGTTCAAACCTGAGTTAACCCAAATATTACTGCCAACTTTATAATTGTACAGTTTTGTATAAAACATTTCTGAAGTTATTAATTTAAAGAAAAATCATTTAGTTTATTCATTTAGTATCCAATGTATAATAAACGCTATTTTCATTAAGAGTTGCTTTTTCAACTATTTTATTCAAATTGCCTATTGAAGTTGCCAGCAATTATTTATTTTCAATAAATTCTGCATTGTGATTAGAAGGAAATTCTTTCAAAGATGAGTTGGGTGTCAAAAATAAGACGAT
>ML663483.1:2737651-2754233 GCA_007570785.1 Antilocapra americana | reverse complement strand
ATGTTTGATGTGAATGGTTTCAGTCAAGGGGTTTATATTGACGCAATATTTTATTGTTGTAAAAGATTTAAAAGGTTTAAATAAAACATTTTTCAAAAAAAATCTGTCTTTTTCTCGTGGCTTTTATTGTGTGGCACATGAAGTGAAGCATTTAAATAAGAGCAGGTTCTGGATAAGCATCACATTCGCTTTGCTAGAGGTTAGAAATCATTAGTCATTTTTTTTTTTTATTTTTTATTTTCTCTCACTGACTTTTGGCCTTTCATACACTCACACAACATGACCTGTTTTCATACCCAGGGTCATACAAACACACCCCCAAATATTGGGGAAAGTTAGTGGGACAGGGGGTTCATTTCAGGAGGTGAAATCTTGTTAACATTCTACAAAAGAAGTGTGTATCTCTCTTGTCCAGTACATAGACCCTTCTCTGGAACTCCCCTTCATGAAACTGGACCCAGACCTTCATTGAGGCTTTCATTTCACCTAGCTGCAGCCGCCCCCTCTTCCTCTTCTTCTTCATTCCTATCTGGTGATGCCCTTCTGGTAGGTGAGCCCCCATTCTTCTGATGAGAAATGGAAGTGCTCTCCTTCTTAAGGCTTTCCCTGGGCCCAGAAACTTGGGTAAACTGTTGTCCACTTAGTATTGCCCATTAAAGGCTGAATTCTGTCTATTCCTATGTGAGTTTGGAGGGAAGAAAAATAGATTACGTGGAGACATTTGGAGTAAAAATTTGGTGAATTACTCTTCTTTTCACTCATACATAACATTTCACCTCTATTGTTTTATCACAAGGCCTTAAATAAAATAAAAGACAGCTACCTGTAGTGATGGCTGAGGACTAATTTACTAAATCAGAAGCAGTTATATTTTAAAGCTTTGTATGTACACATACATATGCCTTATACAACATTTTTGTAGATTAATTTTAAAGTAATAGAAAAGACATTTAACTATAATTTTCCAATAGTAAAATCCTCTTCAGTTTATACTCTAAAGTGTTTTTTGCTAGACAAAGAAAATTACTTATTTTAATAGATAATGATTATAATTTTTTCAGATTGCCTAATAAATTACAGTTTCACAATGCACCATACACATATAAGTGTTGTATATGAGATATGCTACATGTTATATGCATACTAATAGGCCTATCTCTCTATAAATGATACTGGTTTTATAGAGATGTAGCTACAAGTACAAAAGCCTTAGTCTTAAACCTGTTGGTTCTGTTTCCATTCTTACCACCTAATTTCTTTCTCTTTCAACATCCTATGAACAATTTTGAATTGATTAAAAAGTTATACCTCTGCTTACTAAAGCATACAGAAATCAACTAGCAGTATATTCTGAACTTTTTAATGGAATCACAAGCAGATATTTCAGGAAATACTTGTATAAATATATACATATAGACACAGTATTTTATCAGTATTTTACTAGTTATTATTGATTACATATATTTATGCATATTTATGAGACTTGGCTCTTCTACTGCCTTTCTTCTCTTAATATATAACTAAGCCCTAGTTGGCTTTTCTGATGACCTCCTTATCAACCTTGTTATATCTTTAACATGACATTTTCACTAAAATTCAGGGGATGTTGGTGCCTCTGCCTGGGATATTTTTTGTATCAAGATTGATACCACCCAACTCCAAACCAAGACCTTTGTAGGAGAAGCAGCTTTAGCCTCAGTTTCTCTCAGTTCTTCACAGCAGTGTCTCTCCCTCCCATAATAAGAATCCATTGGTGAAACAAGAAAAATAATAGTTAATTATATTTAATGGTGTGAAAGCAAACATGTTTCATTTCATTACCTGGTTAGAGCATTTTCATTTCCATTGCCTGGTTAGCACATCTACCGTTCTAGATGTGAAAACAATAATTGTTTAGGTGTTACAGATAGGTAAACAAAGTTAAATATGTGAATTAAGTGTGCATTTCTATGTAGACATAGGTTGATAATCTGTTTGACTGGATTTCTGCATGCATAACAAATTTCTGCATGCATACTAAATTCCAGCATATCTTTCCAACAATAAAAGAAGAGAATATTATACCTGAAAATTCGTTTATCTTTAAAACAAAAAGAGTAAGGGAAACTATTGCCTAAATTAGTACATAAGCTATGTTGTTGTTGTTGTTGTTGTTGTTTTTAAATAAAATCAAATACTGCTCTCTTGGAAGTATTTAGCGTTCAGATATTTATTTCTTTTGCTCCCAAGTCAGGATGCTTTTGTTGATTTAATTGCCTATAAGCTATACGTAGAAACATAATTTTCTGTTTTTATACAAAATATCTTTTTAGTAAGGAGAGAGAAGGGGAAAATACAGAAGTAGAAAATGGTCAGAGGTTAAAACATAGTTTTCCAAAGGAAAGAATGTGTTTTTCTACTTGTCAGATATTTTTAAAGATGCATATAGAACCTCAGAATTGTGAATGTTATCTCTATGACTTGATATTTAAAAAGCCAAACATGTGACTCTTGAAGAAAAAGTAACAATGTAAAACAATACTATGTGAATTGACACCACTCATCTCTTCTGTAAAATAAAAGGGTAGAACATTCTTTATGGATGTCCTAAAATAGTAGTTTCAAAAATAGCAACCTTTCAACTTACTCATTTGTAGATGTTAACATTTAAAACACTAAAAACAGTGAATATATATTGAAATTAAGACTTTTTTGTAAGATGAAATAAAAGTATCTCTTCTTTTTTATGTGACTTTAATATATATATATATTTTTTTTTTCTTTACATTATTGTGTTGGTTTTGCCATACATTGACATGAATCAGCTATGAGTATACATGTGTTCCCCTTCCAGAAACCCCCTCCCACCTCCCTCCCGATTCCATCCCTCTGGGTCATCCTGGTGCACCAGCCCTGAGCACCCTGTATCATGCATCAAACTTGGGCTGGAGATTCATTTCACATATGATAATTTACATGTTTCAATGCCATTCTCCCATATCATCCCACCCTTGCCCTCTCACATAGAGTCCAAAGTATCTCTTCTTAAGGGCACTCTTGATGAGACATTTCCAAAATGAGAGGATTATTTAAAGAAATGCAATCTTGAAAACAAAATCCGGTTAACTTCTGCTACCTCTAAAAAGGTGGAGACAGAAGGATCACATACAAGGACCCTAGACTATTTTTCTTGTAAACAGAATCCACGAAATTAAACCTTTGCAGTTTCCAGTGAAAAATACATTAGATCACTATGCTTTCTTTCATAGGTATGATTATATCAGTAGAACTTATACCTATTCACACATTATCTTACTCACTATCTGTAACACTGGGTTCTCTTATCAAGGAAGATTGAGTATAAGATGAGCTCATCTTGAATACTTTACAAGTCAGTTCAGTTCAGTCGCTGTCATGTCCAAGTCTTTGCAACCCCATGGACTGAAGCTTCCCAATCCATCACCAACTCCCAGAGCTTGCTCAAACTCACGTTCATCTAGTAGGTGATGCCATCCAACCATCTCATCCTCTGTCGCTCCCTTCTGCTCCTACCTTCAAACTTTCCCAGCATCAGGGTCTTTTCCAATGGGTCAGTTCTTTGCATCAGGTGGCCAAAATATCGGAGCTTCAGTTCCATTTCCTCTAGGATTGATTGGCTTGTTAATTATCAAAAAGGCCTTATTATGAGGTGGCTTCACTCTGTAAGGGAATCATGGGACAAGTTGCTTGTGGTCGAAACGCTACAATATTAAATACATGTGCATATACACATACAACTTAAAACATGCCTCGTCTCCCCCATACCCTTTGTTATCCCTGCACTTGCATGCAGACAAGGTGATTTAACAGAAAAAAAGACTGTGCTCAAAGACAGGAAAGAAATTAACTCATTGACCAACTCATTAAGTAGGTCCTTTCATCTTTCCAACTACTCAATGTCCATACTGTTCTGGTATAGCCAGTTGAAAACAACAACAACAAAATCACTCTTTATCAAAATTTTCTTTTGTTGTGTTTTTTTTAATAATATCAGAAAAAGACTAATTTGAGTGAACTTCCCATAAACCATGGCATACACACACTGAACTGACCTCTTGCTCTTTCATCGTGTAAACAATGTCTTTTATATCAAAAGAGATTCTTGGGAGGAATAGGGGTCATAAACATTTTTCATATTGATTGCTTCTCATCTTCCCAGTCATTTTTCACATACAGGGGAATCTCATTATAATGTGACTGATTACCTTCCAGATTTGACCAGATCTAAGACCAATCTTTGCTCTGCCCCCTTTCATAAACATGGAAAACTTCCTATAAAAGTGAGCTTGGAATGTAATGTCTGTATCTCCCCACTAGACCAACATTAAAAAGAGATTTGTTATACAGAATGTATATCTGGTAAAAGATTATCTCTTCCCTAATACTTGCAATCGAGCACAGAAAATCACATGCATACACATTCCACGTGCTAAAATCCCTGCCTGATGTCACATTTTTAAAGCACAGAAAATAGAAGACTGGACCAGGGGCAGTTGTTTATTTGACTTCAAATGGCATACGATTCCAAATTGCAGAAAGAAAGCTATCTAAGTGGACATGTTTCACAGAGATGTGTGTGTGTGTGTGTGTGTGTGTATACTTATATATGTGTGTATATGTACACATATATAAATGTCTTACAATCCACAGTCTACTTGTGGCAGTGTTGGTAATATTCATGTTTAATTAACATCAGTTTTTTTCTTTATTGCCACAGAAGTGCATGTATATACACATGTAGAAAAAATCAGAATCAAAGACAGGTCTGTCTTGAACCTGTGATGGCCTACAAAAATAACAAAAAAATAATCATATCTGTTTCAATAATCAGGGGCTATGCTCGAAATAGAGTACAATAGCCACTGTTGAGGGATAAGGATTGACTTGCTCAATAGTAAACAGCAATATTCTACAAATGAATTTATTTCATCATGGGAAGAGGAGCCAAGAACATTTAACACAAAATTCTGAGCCTTTAAGGTGAGAGGGGTTGAAATTCTAGATAAACATATTTTCCTTAATAACCTGCATTTTTAATGTTTTATCCTGGGAGAGAAAAGCCTAACTTATCCAGATTTTACATTAAAAGTGAAACTGCAGTGACTTTTCAAAGTAGCTCTTTCATCCACTCTGAGTTCTCCCTTCATCCCTGTCCATGGATTAGTGGATGATATGGGCTCTTTTTGGTGCGCCTCACTAACCTCCTTAGGGCAGAACTAAAGAAAGAGGTATAGAAGGGACTGCAGGAAAAAGGTTCACACTGAGATTTCCAGTCTCATCCAGAGTGAAATTTCAAGTCCCATTTTCCCTTCTCCCCCTTAGTTCTCTGCATCTGCATATGCTACTTTGATGTTGTCTGTCAAATTATAAAATGAACTGTTTTCAATGGATTAAAAATACTTCTACAAGTGGATAATTTCAACATTGCTGATTTAAAATAATTTTACTTCTTGGAGTTTTCTCTGCACATATGATTTGCACTTTTTACTGTATTTATGCATGATTTAGAAGACTCACAAATAGAAGCATTTAAAATAAAGATAATAATAATCTTTTCAATTTATGTACTACTTTCCCCTGTAAAGATCCCTAGGCACTTTAGAAATGATATATACACTATACTCTGCAGCAACCAATATGCAAATCACAATAAAATGACCACTTCAGGCCACATAAAATGACTATAGTCAGTTCAGGCGAAAACTCATTAATATCAATAGAAGTTCTGTGCACAATTGAAGGGAAGTATATGCCTGGGTCTCATTCATTGCTGTACTAGAGTATGAAAGTATATGGGCTCACACTGCAGAAGAATAAAGTCTTACATTTTAAACTTGTGTCTTACAGAAGTAAAAACAGATAAAAGTAATTTATATATATTTGATAATTGTTGGTTAAATTTGTTTTCAAGAGTTGAATAAAAATAAGCTATTCAGTAAATGAAAGACCAGTGATACTCAAAAGTAATTGTGTGTTTAAGATGCATAATATTTCAAATTAAAATTTTTATTCACATTTGTTAAAAATGCTTAAATAGAAGTCTAACCAATTTTAAAATCACAGTCTCTTGGCTTCTTGTAATTATTCACAAATGCGAGCACACACGCACACAGTTAGAACACACACTCTGGAGTAACTGTTTTAAAAGTAGCCATTGAAATTGTTCTTAAGCTTACAATCACCATGGCAGTAACTCCTTCCACCCCTCCACTAACACCACACACATTTAAGTCTGCATTTTATAAGAGTGACCAAGCTGTTCAGACACAGAGAGGTGGATTTGATAGGTCTTAAATATATTAAAGGATACTTTTAGGACAAGATCCTTAATACTTAAATAGAAAGTGATTTATTTTCTGGCTCACTTTTAACTCTTTTGACATGAGATATGTGATATAAATGGCAACCTTTTTTTTTTTAGTAAAGGCATCACAAGCTATATTATCATTACCTTCTGATAGTATGAAAGAATTTTTGTTTTAAATTTTCTGGAAAACACACCAAAAATAATCAACCTACCTGAAAAGAAGCTGTGTATTTACTGGAAAATATGTTATTCTAAACTCTTTGTGCTTTTCCTGACCCTGTTCCATGCCTCTGGCTGTCAGAATTGTGCACTGCTTGCTCAAAGCTCAATGTCAATTTAAAAAGTGACAAGAATGAGGCAGCATAATAATAGCTTAAAGCTATTCTCCACCTTTCAACATACAAACATTTGAATTTCAAAACCCAGTAATTTTTAACTGAATAAATATTTTCAGATTTTATATGTAAGTTGGTATAATAAAAATAGGGACAACATCAATTTAACAAATATTTTATTGAGTGTATACTATTTGCAAGGCATTTTATTGTTATTGGACAGCACTGTCCTAGTGGAAACATTTTATTTGCAGATCAATTTCTGGGACAAAGGGGTATGAAGGGTGTGGAGTAAGTATGTACCTTGCTTTGAGGAGCTAATAATCTCTAAGAAAATAGAAATAAGACAGAAATACACACAATTAACTATTAATTAAATGAGAACTGAGAGTGCTGCAGATATGTACTATTGCTAAATTGGGTGCTACTCTGTATTTTTATTGTTATTTTTTGTAGTACCCAATCACAGCAGTTATTTGTGCTATTTTGATAATATTGTGCATCTTTGTTGAACCCCAGTAAATGCAATTGTTAGTTTATTTACATGTATAGACACTGAGTGTCAGCATTATTTGCAAATTTCTAAAACTGAATTAAATTCTGATGAGCTTGAATTATTTTTATAAGGAAATTTTAATACAGGTATAAAGTGCAGAAGGAAAAACACATTGAAAGCTTCTAAAATCTACTTTTTGTCCCTCCTCTACACAATGAAAACCTGGGATAAATGGCAGGTAACATGTGCAATGCAAAACATTTCCCTACTCTTATTTTCATCACTTCGAATATTAGAGGATTAGTCTACCCACAGTTCAGCAACTTGTGCTTGAGTTAAAAAGAAGTGAAAGTCTCACAAGCAGGTTCTTAAAATCGTACTTCAAAATGAGATTCTGTGCAACCATTCTACTCTCACTATGGATTTCATAGTATGAGATTAATGACATGGTAAAAACAATAAGCAAGAGCATGGAAGATACATTTTTCAGACTGGAAATTTCTGTTGGTAAATTTAAGGATATGGTGATTTAAACAGGGAAGGAAAGAAAAAACCCACAAGTGTGGTAAGCACATTTTGTAATCAAATTATTCCCAGCTAAAACCAGCCTCATTGAGATTTTCTGTAGTGTCTTTGGGTTTATGAGCAGTGGAAAAAATCATTTTTATGAATTCAGAAACCTGTAGGGAAATGACACTGATGTTTAAAGTGTGACTGTTTAGTTGACTTGTTAGGATGATTTTCAGTGTGAAGAAATCTGAATTTAACAAAAACATATTAAGTATGAAGTCCATTGTCTTCTGCTTTCTTAAATTCATTTTCCTATCTTCCAAATGCATTCAGCAAAGTTAAGTTTGTAGCACTATTTAAAATTTTCATTTATCTAGAGGGAAGTATGGTCAGTGTAAAATATATTCCCTAACACTGATTAAATAATCAGAGGACCAATAAAATTATTCTCAGTGGTTCTACATTTGTACTCTCAAATAAGCACAAATTAATGGGAGGCAGGAGCATAATTATCTTAGGGGAAAGGGCTGAAAACAGTGCATAATCTCAAGACCATGCTCTTTTCCTACCTAAGTCTTTTTTTTTCTTTTTTTTTATTGTAACAAATTCAAGAAAGACATCTTTCTTTAAATATTGTGTTGGTTTTGCCATACATTGAGATAAATCTGCCATGGGTGTACATGTGTTCCCCTTCCAGAATATCCCTCCCACCTCCCTTCCAATTCCATCCCTCTGGGTCATCCCGGTGCACCAGCCCTGAGCACCTTGTATCATGCATCAAACCTGGGCTGGCGATTCATTTCACATATGATAATTTACATGCTTCAATGTTGTTCTCCCATATCATCCCACCCTTGCCCTCTCCCATAGAGTCCAAAAGACTTTCTATACATCTGCATCTCTTTTGCTATCTCGCATATAGGGTTATAGTTACCATCTTTCTAAATTCCATATATATGCATTAGTATACTGTATTGTTGTTTTTCCTTCTGGCTTACTTCACTTTGTATAATAGGCTCCAGTTTCATCCACCTCATTAGAACTGATTTGAATGTATTCTTTTTAATGGCTGAGTAATATTCTATTGTGTATATGTAGCACAGCTTCCTTATCCATTCGTCAGTTGATGGGCATCTAGGTTGCTTCCATGTCCTGGCTATTGTAAGCAGTGCAGTGATGAACACTGGGGTACATGTGTCTCTTTCAATTCTGGTTTCCTTGGTGTGTATGCCCAGCAGTGGGATTGCTGGGTCAAATGGCAGTTCTATTTCCAGTTTTTTAAGGAATTTCCACACTGTTCTCCATAATGGCTGTACTAGTTTGCATTCCCACCAACAGTGTAAGAGAGTTCCCTTTTCTCCACATCCACTCCAGCATTTATTGCTTGTAGACGTTTGGATGGCAGCCATTCTGACTGGTGTAAAGTGGTACCTCATTGTGGTTTTGATTTGCATTTCTCTGATAATGAGGGATGTTGAGCATCTTTTCATGTGTTTATTAGCCATTTGTATGTCTTCTAAAAATATGGAATGCTTCACAAATTTGCATGTCATCCTTGCGCAGGGGCCATGCTAATCTTCCCTGTATCATTTCAATTTTAGTATATGTGCTGCCGAAGCTAGCACACTACCTAAGTCTTATAGGACACACTGCCACAGTTGTTCATGCTCTTCAGGGAACAGAGATAAACTTTGGGTAGAGTCACATAAATGCAATGACAAGCAATTCTTCAAAGGGACCCTAATTGACCAAACAAATGGATTTTGAGTTTTTTGAAAGTCAATCCAGATACATATATGTAAATATTGATTATGATATTGCAGTATAGTTTTGCATATCAAATATTGTAGGATGAAACTAGTTTGTGGGTACACCAGTCTTTCTATAGTATTTCTTACAACTTCATGTAAAACTTGAAAGTGTTAGTCACTCAGTCATATCTGACCCTTTGCAACCCCATGGACTGTAGTCTGCCAGTTTCTTTTGTCCATGGAATTCTCCAGGCAAGAATATTGGAAAGGATAGCCATTCCCTCTTCCAGATGATTTTCCCAACCCAAGAATCAAACCAGGGTCTCCTACACTGCTGGCAAATTTTTTACCATCTGAGAAATCAGACAAACCCACAACTTCATGTACATCTACAATTATCTCCATAAAAATTTTAATTTCAACAACCAAGGCACAATTTTCATAATTAAAAAAAAAGTTGGTACAAATTCTATTCCTGTCATTCAGTAATTTTCATGAATCTAAACTTTGACTTCAATTTTCTTTCTCTTTTTTGGTACTGAGGTTAGCAGCGTCTGAATAAAACTTGCCTGTTCTGAGTTTTCTTTAACCAGAATTAGGCTCCTGTCTTTGGTGCTTGCAGTGCCTCTAAACATATACTCTAACTATGGAAACTCTGGTTATCTACCTGGGATGTTTTCTGGTTTGGTTTACAATCTTCTCCTGTACAATGCTTGCTTACAAAATCAGACCCAGAGCTTACCCAGGTAAAGACAAGGTAATTAAGTGGGTACACAAGGGATGATTCCTTAAAAGCTAGGTATGGACTTCCTGGGGAGATATGTTTTTAATGACTCAAAACTTATTCATTAGCTCAACAAACATTTATTGAGTACACTCCACATCCAAGAATTTTAAAATCACTATTGCTTTTAGAGATTTTTTTTTGTATTCTGGATTTTGAGATGTTGAGTTCTTAGTCTGAAGATTAACTACCTCTAGGATATTGAACAAGTCTTTTAACTTGTGTTTAATTTTATCATTTATAAAATCAGAATAATAATAATTGCACATATCTAATAAGGTTGTTATTATGCTAAATGCTTACCTTAGTTCCTGACACATCAGAAATACTCATTAGATACTAGCTCTTATTGCTTTGTTCATTTCTCCTAATTTTCCACATTCTATACCAGAAATGTTTTAATATGATTGAAATGTATCTAAACAGAGTGAAAAAAAAATTCCCTTTTTAGTATCTACTATTGCAGTGCTTTAACCCCCATTATAATACACGTGGCAGTTGACACTTAAATGAGCAGATTAGGTATAATTCCCTGGATGGTAACTATAATGCAAGAACTTAAGAGCGATATCATCAAGACAACCTGGAATCTATTCTGATTTGTTTTTTAAAGAAGCAAGTAATTCATATACTTTGATATTACAACTACCATTAGTAACATTCTTTGTGACACCCCTCACAGTACATGGAAAAAGAGTAACATCTTTTCACACTGATTTTGAAAATTGCCTGCACACAGAGATGTGCGAGGATTTCTTAACCTAAGGCATAGGCACATTACACTGCTATTCTCTTGGCTTAAGTATTTTAATCATTAATATGTCTTATTCTCATTAAAGAAGAGAATTCAAAAGTAACTCCACTATAATAATGCAAGTGTTCCTAGAAAAGAGGGCTAAATATCTTCTTTGTGCTCACCATCACTTAAAAATATCACATTATTCTACGTCTATATTCATCTCCAATTAAATCCAAGAAAATTTTCCCTGAAATTGTGAAGCCTTATATATTCCAGGTGAAAAAATAATTCTGACCTTTTCAAGGTTTGTGCAGTTTGATTCACTATCCATACTTTTTCTTCCTGCTTACAGTCTCAGTAACCTGAAAGAATAAAGTAGTACGAGTAGCCAATCAAAATGCAGAACATTGAAAAGGTTGAAGTTTGTTTTTATGAGTTTATTAAATGTTTACAGTCTTTCACAGACTGAACTGGGTTTTAAAACTATTGTATTTTATTCTGGCCATAAACATTGCAACAAGAAAGAATTGGGCAAAACAATTCCATTCTTAAGGCAAAATTTGTAATGAGACAATAAAATGGCATAATGTGTGTTCATTTGTCCCCATAACAACAACTTTACTTTTATGGAAAATAGTACACACCTAAACAGTGATTATGGTGGAGACAGAAATTATTAAGGAACTGAAAGAAAATCACGGAGTCTAGTCACTAGAGAAAACTTGTATCTGATGCTTTGGGGAAAAGTAAGATACTTCTTAACTTCCATAAATGCATAGCCATGAGCCAACTGACTCCTTTCTAGGCAAAGACTGATAACTGATCTGATTTTCTTTTGTCATGCAACTAATATAGTTGAATGTGCTATTATTTGCATGTCTCTTTTATATTTGGAAAATGTTTCTGTTTGCCTGGATGAAATCTGGCCACATCTAGAGTTTCATAACTTAATTATATGTTATGTAAATACATGTTTTTGTCTTAACATTAGGTCAAATACTGATTTTAATGAAAAATCTCCTATATATTATATTCATTCAAATCAACTACATTTAGGCCTCTTCCTTCAAGTAATGCTTAAAACATCTTGTAAATAAAACAGACTGCTAGATGTCAGCTGTTGTCATATTGGTCTTGGTTGAAATATATTAATCCATCTCTTTTGCTCTGAAAGTGAATTTAGTAAGATTTTTCAATATTACTACAAACCTCAGCAAAACAATCAACAGAAAAACACTGTTATAAGTGAAGTTACTTATGCCAAAGAGAGAGAAATAAAGGAATATTTTAGGTTCTCTGGAACTATGATTTTATTATATAAGACTAATGAAACGTATGTTAGCAGTTTGACCAACACACATGTAAAATTATGTCATTTTTAGGATATCATTGCTATCCTCTTTCGTTTTGGAAAAAAATGAGTACTGAGCATTTAACAGAACTTAGTCTAATGCTTAGCATGTAATTTCAAAAGGTAGTAATCTAAGCTGCTTTTAAATTTTGTCATTTTTTTTCTGTTTCCAGCAGTTTTGGAGACAACCACTCAAGTCAGAATAGAAGTTGGAAAGAAAATGAAAATGAATATATGACTATCACAATGACACAATTTTAACACTTTGTTGTCTCCTAAAACAAGACCGGGAGCTGACTGTGGCTCAGATCATGAACTCCTTATTGCCAAATTCAGACTGAAATTGAAGAAAGGAGGGAAAACCACTAGACCATTCAGGTATGACCTAAATCAAATCCCTTACGATTATACAGTGGAAGTGGCAAATAGTTTTAAGGGGCTAGATCTGATAGAGTGTCTGATGAACTATGGATGGAGGTTCATGACATTGTACAGGAGACAGGGATCAAGATCATCCCAAAGAAAAAGAAGTGGAAAAAAGCAAAATGGCTGCCTGAGGAGGCCTTACAAATAGCTGTAAAAAGAAGAGAAGTGAAAAGCAAAGGAGAAAAGGAAAGATATACCCATCTGAGTGCAGAGTTTCAAAGAATAGCAAGGAGAGAAAAGAAAGCCTTCCTCAGTGATCAGTGCAAGGAAATAGAGAAAAATGATAGAATGGGAAAGACAGAGATCTCTTCAAGAAAATTAAAGATACCAAGGGAATATTTCATGCAAAAAAGGAGTTAATAAAGGACAGAAATGGTATGGGTTTAACAGAAGCAGAAGATATTAAGAAGAGGTGGCAAGAATACACAGAAGAACTGTACAAAAAAGATCTTCACGACCCAGATAATCACAATGGTGTGATCACTCACCTAGAGCCAAACATCCTGGAATGTGAAGTCAAATGGGCTTTAGGAAGCATCACTACAAACAAACCTAGTGGAGGTGATAGAATTCCAGTTGAGCTATTTCTAACCCTTAAAGATGAATCTGTGAAAGTGCTGCACTCAATATGCCAGCAAATTTGTAAAACGCAGCAGTGGCCACAGGACTGGAAAAGGTCAGTTTTCATTCCAATCCCGAAGAAAGGCAATGCCAAAGAATGCTCAAACTACTGCACTATTGCACCCATCTCACACGCTAGTAAAGTAATGCTCAAAATTCTCCAAGCCAGGCTTCAACAATACATGAAATATGAACTTGCAGGTGTTCAAGCTGGTTTTAGAAAAGGCAGAGGAACCAGAGATCAAGTTGCCAACACCTGCTGGATCATCCAAAAAGCAAGAGAATTTCAGAAAAATATTTATGTCTGTTTTATTGACTATTCCAAAGCCTTTGACTGTGTGGATCAAAACAGACTGTGGAAAATTCTTCAAGACATGGGAATACCAGACCACCTGTCCTGCCTTTTGAGAAATCTGTATGCAGTTCAAGAAGCCACAGTTAGAACTGGACATGAAACAGCAGACTGTTTCCAAATAGGAAAAGGAGTATGTCAAGGCTGTATATTATCACCCTGCTTATTTTTATATGCAGAGGACATCATGAGAAATGCTTGGCTGGATGAAACACAAGCTCATATCAAGATTACCAGGAGAAATATCAATAACCTCAGATAGGCAGATGCTACCACACTTATGGCAGAAAGCAAAGAAGAACTAAAGAGCCTTTTAATGAAAGTGAAAGAGGAGGGTGAAAAAGTTGGCTTAAAACTCAACATTCAAAAAACTAAAATCATGGCATCTGGTCTCATCACCTCATGGTAAATAGATGGGGAAACAGTAGCAGACAGGGTTTTTTTTTTTTTGCTCCAAAATCACTGTAGATGGTGACTGCAGCCACAAAACGAAAAAACACTTACTGCTTGAAAGAAAAGTTATGACCAGCCTAGACAACATATTAAAAAGTAGAGACATTACTGTAACAACAAAGGTCCATCTAGTCAAGGCTATAGTTTTTCCAGTAGTCATGTGTGGATGTGGGAGTTGGACTATAAAGAAAGCTGAGCACCAAAGAATTGATGTTTTTGAACTGTGGTGTTGGAGTCCGTTGGACTGCAAGGAGATCCAACTAGTCCATCCTAGAGGAACTTGGTCCTGAATATTCTCTGGAAGGACTGATATTGAAGCTGAAACTCTAATACTTTGGCCACCTGATTAGAAGAACTGACTTATTTTCAAAGGCCCTGATGCTGGAAAAGATTGAAGTTAGGAGGAGAAAGGGACAACAGAGGATGAGATGGTTGGATGGCATCACTGACTCAATGGACATGAGTTTGTGTAAACTCTGGGAGTTGGTAATGGACAGGGAGGCCTGGCATGCTGCAGTCCATGGGGCTGCAAATCATCAGATATGACTGAGCAACTGAACTGAACTGTTTCCTAGAACACTTCCAACTTTAGAAGCTTCATTCTAATAGAAAAAAATATTTAGTATATTGAATGAACAAATAGCAAAATTTTCATACTAAATGCCAATAGATTCCCCTGAGAGTGGGTACCAGTGGGGAAACGGAAAGGAGAGGGACAATAAAGGGATATGGGGTTAAGAGATACAAACATACCCCTTTATTGTCCCTCTCCTTTCCATTTCCCCACTGGTACCCACTCTCAGGGGAATCTATCGGCATTTAGTATGAAAATTTATGACCCAGCAATCCCACTGCTGGGCATATACACAGAGGAAACCAGAATTGAAAGAGCCACGTGTACCCCAATGTTCATCACTGCATTGTTTACAATAGCCAGGACATGGAAGCAACCTAGATGCCCATCAACTGACGAATGGATAAGAAAGCTGTGGCACATATACACAATGGAATATTACTCAGCATTAAAAAAAAATTCATTTGAATCAGTTCTACTCAGATGGACGAAACTGGAGCCCATTATCCAGAGTGAAATAAGCCAGAAGCAAAAACAACAATACAGTATATTAACACATATATATGGAATTTAGAAAGACGGTAACGAGAACCCAGCATGCGAGACAGCATAAGGAACACAGATGTATAGAATAGACTCGTGGACTCTGTGGATGAGGGTAAGGGTGGGATGATATGGGAGAATGGCATTGAAACATGTTAATTATCATATGTCTAATCAATCACCAGCCCAGGATTGATGCTTGGGGCTGGTGCATTGAGATTTCCCAGGGGGGAGGGAAGAGGGAGGGGGGTTCTGGAGGGGGAGCATATGTAAACCCATGGTGACATCATGTCATTGTATGGCAAAACTAATTAAAGAAAAGAGATACAAATGACAATGTAGAAAATAAATAAGCAAGAAGGATATATTATACAGCACAGGAGATTGTAACCATTACCTTAATAACTTTTAATGAAGTATCATCTGTAAAAATGTAGAACCACTATGCTGTACTTATGAAATTAACATAATATTGTAACTCAACTACACTTCAATTTTTCAGATCTTTAAAAAGTTATTTTTATGACCATATGTTGACTTATTTTTTTTAATGTGAATATACTTTCAAAAGAAAACTCTGGTAAAGTATGAGTGTACATGCATCCCAGTTACACCAAATACAGTTTCTTTTTTTTTTAATTTTCTTTACTTTATTGTGTTGGTTTTGCCATACATTGACATGAAACTGCCATGGGTATACATATGCTCCCCCTCCAGAACCCCCCTCCCTCCTCCTTGCCGATTGCCTCCCCCTGGGTCATCTCGGTGCACCAGCCCCAAGCATCAAACCTGGGCTGGCGATTGATTTCACATATGATAATTTACATGTTTCAATGCCATTCTCCCATATCATCCCACGCTTGCCCTCTTCCACAGAGTCCACGAGACTGTTCTATACATCTGCGTTTCCTTTGCTGTCTCACATGCAGGGTTCTCATTACCATCTTTCTAAATTCCATATATATGCATTAGTATACTGTATTTTTGTTTTTCCTTCTGGCTTACTTCACTCTGTATAATAGGCTCCAGTTTCGTCCACCTGCGTAGAACTGATTCAAATGAATTATTTTTAATGGCTGAGTAATATTCCATTGTGTATATGTAAAAATAAGTCAACATATGGTCATAAAAGGGATCAAATATGGCTGTATTCTTAAATACATTTTCTAAATCACAATATTCTACTTTGACGGAGAAATATGAGTGGGCAAGTGGCATCAACATTGGGACATATAGATCAAGATTCCTCCCAGTTGCATGAACCTGTGGTTGACCAGCAGCCCAGTGTTGAGCAACCTCAACAAGAGGAACCATCAGCTGAG
>ML663483.1:2668959-2737641 GCA_007570785.1 Antilocapra americana | reverse complement strand
AGCAGCCCAGTGTTGAGCAACCTCAACAAGAGGAACCATCAGCTGAGGTTCAGGATATCACACCTGGAAAGGAGGAAGTCAGTGTAGATGATCCAGTGAATAGTGATGAAGGGAAGCAGAAGGGTACCTCTGGAGATCTGGCCTGGAATCTGATTTCCAGTAATTGGCTCTGGCAAAGACTGGGGGTAAAGCCAGAGATGATCCTGATGTCATGGAGGCAATTGCATCAAATAGAGAGACTGTTGAAATGCCAGAAGCAGGTGAAGGGCAATCATTTCCTTGATAGAAGATAAACAGAAAGCATCTATGCTGTCCTTATGCTGTATATTTGTCTGTTAAAGTTCTGTCAATAAAGTTTCATTTTCTACTAGCAAAAAAAGTTATTTTTAGAGAGTAAAATTCATTTTAGTCACTTACCTCTGGGCTTATTGAATGGTTACTCTTGAGTGCCCAAGCCTTATACTAACATGCCAAGGCCTATCACACAAATGTTTCTTCCTGTCTCCTCACCACTCCATTGAAAGACAATCCTCTCATTGGATCTACTCATCATCTTTGAATCAGATAGCCTATTAGTATTATGCCCATTTTCAAGGAGGATTTTCTATATCTTTCTGCCCCTGCCTTGCAAGCCCACCTGCTCTCCAATTAGGAATAGTCAGAAAAGATTTCTATGTTTTCAATTTAATATCAGATATTTATCAAAGGGTTGCAAATTTAGTTAAGTCATGTTGTTGCTGTTCTTTAGTCATTGAGTCTTGTCCAACTCTTTGGTGACCCCATGGCCTGTAACCCATCAGGTTCCTCTGTCCATGGGATTTGCCAGGCAAGGATATTAGAGTGGGTTGCCATGTCCATCTCCAGGGAAGCTTCCTGACCCAGGGTTCAGACCTGCATCTCCTTATGCATCTCCTGCATTGGCAGGCAAATTCTTTACCACTGAGCCACTAAGGAAGCCCAGTTAATTCATATATACCTTATAGTTCTTATATAACCAACAATAATAGCTGTGCTTTCATAACACATTATGAACCATTAAGCACTTTACATATATTGATTTATTTAATCATCATAACAATCCTAGAATGTAGGCATTATAAATACCATTCTCATTTTACAGGAAACAGAAACTTATGTTATAGGGACTGTAGAAAATACCTAAGGTCATATAGTTAATAAATGCTAGAGTGAGCTTCAAACTTGGACATCTGGCTCTATAGTGAGTGCTCATAAGTATTGTACTATATTGCCTTCCTACAGTTAGTGTACTCACACAAACTAGATGAGTTCGGTTTGAATCAACTGTCCCTGTTGATTTTTTCTTTGAGTGGTGATATTTTCCTCATATATGCACATTAGGTGTGTATATGTGCTTCCTATAATATACAGTATCCTAAATTTCCAAGATTGAGAAGTGATGCAGTGAATTAAAATTAGAAAGTTCTTGTGCTTGAGACGTATGACGCTGACCCAAAGCTTAGAAGCTGGGGGTTTCCCAAAGTCTATTTATGTTGTATCTTGAATTAATTGAACAATTTCAAAACTTCCATTTGAATTTTTAGATTTGGAAGATACAAACATCACATTTAATAAATCTCTTTTTTAAATGATTAAGTAAATATGATCTAGTTTTATTTGTTAAAGAATTATTTTTAACTTCTCATCAATGCTAAAACAAAAAAGTTTCAGTTACCTGTCTCAAATTAAATAATCAATACTAGATCTGAAGTAACTTATTTCTCCAGAATCTAGAGTCATGACTGAGTCACAATAGATATACATAATAGATACTTAATAACTACACTTAATAAGTATATTCAATAAGTACACTGAATAACAAAACAATGTTCTAGTAATGCTTCCTACCTAGTATTGGTCACTGTGCAACATGATTTAGATGCATCATATTGAATCCTTTAACAACCTAAATATAAGCTAGTTATCATTATCTTCACTTTAGAAATTAAAAAATTGAGGTTCGGAGTTTAATTTATATATGCAAAATTTAATTGGCAGAAAAATGAAAGTCGGTCAGTCGTGTCTGGCTCTTTGTGACACCGTGGACTACAGAGTACATGGAATTCTCCAGGCCAGAATACTGGAGTGGGTAGCCTTCCCCTTCTCCAGGGGATCTTCCCAATACCAGGGATCAAACCCAGGTCTCCCTCACTGCATGCAAATTCTTAACCAGCTGAGCCACAAGGGAAGCCCTTAATTGGCAGAATCATCATTCAAGTTTACATTATATTCCAAAATCTGTGTACTTCTTGTGACATTATTTTGCAAAGGTGGATGAATGTCTAAATGATCAATTTTCCTCCAATCTGGATGAGCAGGTTTTGACCAAGTTTCTTGTCTTAGTTCTGATTCTGAAATACTTCTCAGTTCTAAATAGATATGGAAGATGAAAAGAGAAAGAAAAGGAATGAAGTGGAAAATAAAACAGATAAAGGTTGTTGGGGATTCTCTAAACTAAAAAAAAATGTTTGGTCATGTTAATAAGGTAATTCTAGCTAAATATGTGAATGACAGCATTGTGTTAAACTTTCTGAAATCATGAAATTTGCATTTTATTTCCGCTTTTCCACAACAATGACTTATAAGTAGCAGCAGCTCAATAAATGCTTGTATAAAATCTAAGGTCCTTAAAAACATTTCTCTCCCCTTGCCTATTTACACTTTAATAGGAGAACAAATGTGTTGGGGGAATATTCCAAGATACTGTTCTTGTGATATTAACATCATAATACAGTTTCCCTGAATGCTGGGTATTATGAGCAGAACAGAGTGATTCAGAATTACATGATAACTTACTTTCTGTCTCCTAAAAATAATGCACAACCTTGTGAGACTTGTGAGCTAAGTTTTTTTTTTAATTGATTGATGATTGGTTTACAATATTGTTTTGTTTTCTGTCATACATCAACATGAATTAACTATAGGTATACATATGTCCCCTCCCTCTGAATCTTTTTCCTACTCTTCTACGTTATTACAGAGGCCCCGTGTGAATTTCCTGAGACTTACAGCAAATTCCCATTGGCTATCTCTTCACACATGTTAACAGTTATGAGCTAAATTTTATTTGGGGCAAATTGAGGACAATAGCCTGGGAGACAGCATTTCAGATAGATTTGAGAAACTGCTCTAAAGAGGCAGAGGAGAAAAGTCAGCAGGTATGTGATTTTGGTGAAGGAAGAGTATATGCAATCAAACACATATTTTTTTAAATTAATTTATTTATTTTAATTGGAAGATAATTAATTTACAGTATTGTGATGATTTTTGCCATACATCATCATGAATTGACCGCAGGTATATATGTGTCCCCCCCTCACATCCTGAACCCTCCCCACCCCATTCCTCTGGGTTATCACTGAGTACCAGCTTTGGGTGCCCTGCTTCATGCACTGGTCATCTATTTTACATATGGCACCCTATTAAATAGAATGAAATAAGTCATAAAGAGAAAGACATGCTGCATATTAACACATATATGTGGAATTTAGAAAGATGGTACCAATGATCTTACATACAGGGCAGCAAAGGAGACACAGATGTAAAGAACAGACTTTTGGACTCGATGAGAGAATGCGAGGATGGGATGATTTGAGAGAATAACATTCTCTCAAAAAAGCACATATTTTTTGTAGAAGGCTTCTGCTAGTCTCTTGAAGATTACTGCTAGTCACAAGGAACATACGTCACCATAAATGTTTTTTTTTTTTTGGTCTTTCTTTTTTTAAAATTTTATTTATTTATTTATTTTCTTTACATTATTGTGTTGATACATTGACATGAATCCGCCATTGGATATATGTGTGTTCCCTTCCAGAATCCCTCTCCTACCTCCCTCCCGATTTCATCCCTCTAGGATACAAGAGTTGTGCTGTGCTGTGCTTAGTCACTCAGCTGTGTCCAACTCTTTGCAGCCCTTTGGACTATAGTCCATCAGGCTCCTCTGTCCGTGGGGATTCTCCAGGCAAGAATACTGGAATGGGTTGCCATGCCCTCCGCCAAGGGATCTTTCTAATCCAGGGATTGAACCCAGGTCTCCCGCGTTGCAGACAGATTCTTTACTGTCTGAGCCAGCAGGGAAGCCTATGATGGGATACAAAAGCTAGGCTCATAAAATTGACTCCTGAATATCTATCTGAAGACCTGACTGTTTTTTACAGAGCATGGAGTGCCTCATTTCTGATCTCCACACTGAACTCCTTTCAGGGAGTGTTGAATGAAGGTCAGCAGCTATAGCAGTTCATAATTTAATCCTTGTGGAGGTAGATAGCAGGTGTCAATATGCAGGTGGCACCTCTAATAACCCAGAAGCTTTAGATGTACTGCTTGTAATTACAGGTTGGTTGTCACATTAGTCAAGATTTTAGATTAAATTAACGAAGGGACCAGTAACAAAGCAACTTTTGTTTCTGACACTTTTAAATTAATTTTTTATTATTTATTTATTTTTTTTTTTGTTTACATTATTGTGTTGGTTTTACCATACATTGACATGAATCCACCATGGGTATACATGTGTTCCCCTTATAGAACCCCCCTCCCACCTCCCTCCTGATTCCAACCCTCTGGGTCATCCTGGTGCACCAGCCCTGAGCACCCTGTATCATGCATCAAATCTGAATTTTAAAGAAGCCCATAGCTTCTCGAGTGCCTCCTTGTTCGGTTTTATGCTCTATATAACACTGTAAATATTTTTTTCAAGCCTTCTAAATGAAATGAAAAATAGGTTTTATTCAATATCAAAGGGCGGATGGATAAGAGGCAAGAATATGCAATGAAGGAAGGACAGCCTCTTCAATAAATGGTGATGGGAAAAATGGACAGCTACATGCAAAAATGAAACTGGATCATTTTCGTACACAGTATAAGAAAACGAACTCAAAATACATTAAAAATTTTTATACAAGATGTGATACCACAAAACTTCTAGGAGAAAACATAGGCAGTATGCACATCAGCCTTAGAAATTAATTTCTTGGATCTGTCACTTCAGATAAGGGCAAGAAAACCAAAGCTTAACAAGTGGGCAATGTCAAATTAAAAAGCCTTTTTACAACAAAGGAAACCATTAACAAAATGAAAAGGCAAGGCTTTGGTTAGGAGGAAATATTTACAAATGACACATCTGATAAGGAGTTAAAAACCAAATTATGTAAAAAAATCATATAACTCAATAAAAAATAAAATTTAAAAATGGACAAAGAATCTGAAGAGATATTTCTCCAAAGAGGACATAAAAATGGCCAATGGATGTGAAAAGATGCTCAGTATCACTAACTGTCAGGGAAATGAAAATGAAAACCACAATGACATATCACCTCACATCAGAAAGACAACAAATAACAGGTGTTGGTGAGGGTATGGAGAAAAGAGAAGCTCTGTGCATGCTTGGTGGGAATGTAAATTGGTGAAGCCTCTATGGAAAACAGTACAGAGGTTCCTCAAAATATTAAAAATAAAACTATCATGTGTGTGCTCAACAGATCAATATGTCCAACTCTTTGCAGCTCAATGAACTGTAACCCACAAAGCCCTTCTGTCCATGGAATTTTCCAGGCAAGAACACTGGAACAGGTTGCCATTTCCTACTTGAGGGGATCTTCCCGACCCAGGGGTCAAACCCATGTCTTGCCTCTTGCATCTTCTGTATAGATAGAAAAGTTCTTTACCTCTAGTGCCATCTGGGAAGCCCCAAACCACCCTATGATCCAACAATTTCACTTCTTACTACTTGCCTGAAAAACACAAAAAGACTAATTTGAAAATATATATGCCCCTCCTATGTTCAGTGCAGAATTGTTTACAATAACCAAGACATGAAAACAATCTAGGTTTCCACTGATAGATGAATGGATAAAGAATATGTGATCTATAAATGTAAATGTAAACATAAATATAAACAAACTCAGCCATAAAAAGAATGAAATCTTACCATTTGTAACAACATTGATGGGCATACAGTGTATAATGCTAAGCGAAATAAGACAGACAAAGAAAATGCCATATGATCTCACTGATATATGTAATCTAAAACATAGAACAAATGAGTAAACAAAACAAAACAGAAAAAGATGGCAGATCCAGAAAGCAAATTGATAGTTACCAGAAGGGAGGACTGTGAGAGGTTGGGTGAAAAGAGTGAAGGGGATTAAGAATTCAAAGCTTCCAGTTATTGAAAAGATAAATCAATAGGTTGTGCTATACAGCATAAGAAATATAATGAATAACATGATAATAATTTTGTATCTGACAGATGGTTATTCAACTTATAGTGGTGACCATTTCATAATGCATGTAAATGTTGAATCACTACATTATACACTTGACAATAACATAATATTGTATATCAACCATATTTTGATAAATAAAAAATAAGAAGTAATTAAGTAAAATAATACTCCTTTCTCTTTCAAAGTCCTTAATATCTCTCTACTGTTTTATAATGTCATACATTCCAAAGCAGTAAATGATTACAAACAATGATCTTTTGTGGATGTGACTGGTGATGGAAATAAAATCCAATGCTGTAATGAACAATATTGCATAAGAAACTGGAATGTTAGGTCCATAAATCAAGGTAAATTGGAAGTGGTTAAGCAGGAGTAGGCAAGGGTGAACATCAAAATTTTAGGAATCAGTGAACTAAAATGGATCAGAATGGGCGAATTTAATTCAGATGACCACTACCGTTACTACTGTGGGTAAGAATCCCTTAGAAGGAACAGAGCATCCCTCATAGTCAACAAAAGAGTCCAAAATGCAGTACGTAGGTGCAATTTCAAAAATGACAGAATGATCTCTGTTTCCAATGAAAACTGTTCAGTATCACAGTAATCCAGGTCTATGCCCCAACCAAGAAAGCTGAAGAAGCTGAAGTTGAATGGTTCTATGAAAACCTACAAGATCTTCTAGAACTAACATGCAAAAAAAGATAATCTTTTTCATCATAGGAGACTGTAATGCAAAAGTAGGAATCAAGAGATACTTGAAGTAAAAGGAAAATTTGGCCTTGGAGTACAGAATGAAGCAGGGCAAAGGCTAACACAGTTTTGTCAAGAGAATGCAATGGTCATAGCAAATACCCTCTTCCAACAACACAAGAGATGACTCTGTACATGGACATCACCAAATGGCCAGTACCGAAATCAGATTTACTACATTCTTTGCAAAGGAAGATGGAAAAACTCTACAGAGTTGGGAAAAACAAGAGAGGAACTGACTGTGGCTCAAATCATGAATTCCTTATTGCAAAATTCAGACTTAAATTGAACCACTAGACCATTCAGCTATGACCTAAATCAAATCCCTTACCGTTTTACAGTAGAAGTGACAAATAGATTTAAGGGATTAAATCTCACAGAGTTCCTGAAGAAGTACAGACAGAGGTTCATAACACTATACAGGATGCCGTGATCAAAACCATCCCCAAGTAAAAGAAATGCAAAAAGGCAAAATGGTTGTTTGAAGAGGTCTTACAAATAGCCTAGAAAAAAAAAATAGAACTGAAAGGCAAAGGGAAAGATATACCCATCTGAGTGCAGAGTTTCAAAGAATAGCAAGAAGAGATAAGAAAGTCTTCCTAAGTGATCAGTGCAAAGAAATAGAGGAAAACAATAGAATGGGAAAGACTAGCGATCTCTTCAAGAAAATCATAGATACCAAGGGAACATTTCATGCAAAGATGGGGACAATAAAGGGAAGAAATGGTATGGACCTTACAGAAGCAGAAAATATTAAGAAGAGGTGGCAACAATATACAGAAGAACTGTACAAAAAATATCTTCACGACCCAGATAACCACAGTGGTGTGATCACTCACCTAGAGCCAGACATCCTAGAATGCAAAGTCAAGTGAGCCTTAAGAAGTATCACTACAAACAAAGCTAGTGGAGGTGATGGAATTCCAGTTGAACTATTTCAAATCCTAAAAGAGGATGTTGTGAAGGAGCTGCATTCAATATGCCAGCAAGTTTGGAAAACTCAGCAGTGGCCACAGGACTGGAAAATTTCGGTTTTCATTCCAGTCCCAAAGAAAGGCAATGCCAAGGAATGTTCAAATTACTGCACAATTGCACTCATCTCACAGGCTAGCAAAGTAATACTCAAAATTCTCCAAGCTAGGCTTCAACAGTTCATGAACAGAGAACTTCCAAAAGTTCAAGTTGGATTTAGAAAAGGCAGAGGGACTTTATGTTTTAAAGTTTTCAGTGTACATATCTTTTATATCCTTGTTTAAGTTTATTGTTATTTTTTAATGGGCAAAAGACCTGAATAGTTATTTCTCCAAAGAAGAGATACCAATGATCAACAGGTATATGAAAATATGTTTAAGATATCTAAACATCAAGGAAACACAAATCAAAATCTCAATATCTCCTTACTACTATGTCATAGAAATGAAAACTGGTACAGCTTTTACGGAAATTGATATGGAAGTTCTGCAAATTTAAAAGCACGACTGGACTTACACCTAAATATCAAACTCTGTATCTCAAAGAAATACCTACACACCTATGTTATTGCAGCTTTATTTACAATTACATTGGCAAAAAACTTGGGAAGAACCTAAATATCCATCAGCAGATAAATGGATGACTAAAACATACATATATACAATGGAATATTATACAGCCATAAGAATGAGAAAATTCTTCATTTGCTGCAAAATGGATATTTATCTCCAAACTCATTGTGATGTATTCATTAAATATGTACAGCTCTTTTGTATGTTAGTCATACCTCTACTTAAATGAAAGATAAACTAAAGACTGTCACACATTAAGAGTGACTGCTGTAAAAGAAAAAAAGCATTCGGTAAAAAGAATAATGAGATCTACTAGCCTATACTATACCTAGGTTCTGGACAACTGTGGCTATGCTCAGCAGTCAATCATTGGAAGTCTTGGCTGGTTAATTTTCTTACAGTACTATGTAAAATACTGCCTCTGAAACTCAGTGACTTACAATGCAAGGATGTATAGTTCTCACTCTTGGATTTGTGACTCATTGCCAAGCTTTGACTAAGACTTTGGGTTGATTGAGCTTCCCTGGTGTCTCAGATGGTAAAGCATCTGCCTGCAATGCGGGAAACCCGGGTTTGATAACTGGGTCAGGAAGATCCCCTGGAGAAGGAAATGGCAACCCACTCCAGTATTCTTGCCTGGAAAATTCCATGGATGGAGGAGCCTGGTGGGCTACAGTCCATGGCATCGCAAAGAGTAGGACACAACTGAGTGACTTCACTTTCTTTCACTTTGGGTTGATTTGGCTTGGTTACATTATGGATTGCATTTAAGTCTGCTCCTCATCTTCTCTATTTTTCTTGTTGGACTAGCAGATATTCAGGGCATATAGTTCTCAAGACATATCACAGGAAAGCAAGAGGACAAGCTAATTCATGCCCATACTTTTTGTACATTTACTGGCATAAATTCCAGTAAACTTTCATTGGCCAAGGCAAACCACTAAGCCAAGTATACTTCACCCATATTAGGAGGATACTATGAATGTACCTGGCAAAATATGTGGATGCACGATTCTATTAACAAGAAAAGGAAAAATCAGAACCAATAATCAGATATATTATAGTTGGTTACATCACTATCAACTCTGCTTAATTACAGTATCACTAGAAGTTTCAAAACAACCATACACGGGATTGTTGAAAGAACTGAATTTTTGTAGTTTTCACAAGGTAAAGCCTGTTAGAGATGGTAGGAAAGGAATTCCAGTTTGGGGCAAAATTTTGTATAAAGTAAGAAATCAGTTCACACCTGGTAGAGTGGCTATTGCCAAAAGATAAGAGATAATAAATGCTGACAATGATGAATAGAAAAGGAAAACCTTGAGTATCACTGGTGAGGATGTAAATTGATATGGCCACTGTGGATATCAGAATAAGGATCATTCAGAAAATTACAAATAGAAGTCAATGAGATTCAGCAACCCCACTACTGGTTACTTACCCAAAGAAAATGAAAATAAGATATGGAAGAGAATCAGCAATCCCATGTCCAGTGGTTCTTTATTCACAATAACTGAGATACAATAATGACCATAGTTTCTGTCTACATATGAATGGATAAGGTAGATGGGATATGCACGTGCACTCACACACACGCACACACACACACACACACACACACACACACACACACACACACACACACACACACACACACACACACACATGTAGTCTGTGGAATGTTACTAAGCCATGAGAAAGAAAGAAATCCTGGCATTTGAAGTAATGTGGATGGACCTTGAGGGCATTATGCTTAGTGAAATAAATAAGAAGATACTATATGATCACATGTAAATGTGGAATCTAAACAAAGACAAACTCATAGAACCATAAAATTGTTATTAGCAGGGGCTGAGTTTAGACTACCATACAATTGCATTCATCTCACATGTTAGCAAAGTAATGCTCAAAATTCTCCAAGCCAGGCTTTAACAGTATGTGAACCTAGAATTTCAGATGTTCAAGCTGGATTTAGAAAAGACAGAGGAATTAGAGACCAAATTATCAACATTCATTGAATCATAGATAAAGCAAGACAATTTCAGAAAATCATCTATTTCTGCTTCATTGACTATGCTAAAGCCATTGATTGTATGGATCACAACAAACTGTGGAAAATTCTTCAATAGATGGGAATACCAGAGCACCTTACCTGTCTCCTGAGACATCTGTATGCAAGTCAAGAAGCAACAGTTAGAACTAGATATGGAACAATGGACTGGTTCCAAACTGGGAAAGGAGAACATCAAGGCTGTATACAGTCACCCTGCTTATTTGACTTATATGCAGAGTACATCATGGAAAATGCTAGGCTGGATGAAGCACAAGCTGGAATCAAAATTTCAGGGAGAAATATCAATAATCTCAGATATGCAGATGACACGTCCCTTATGGTAGAAAGTGAAGAGGAACAAAAGAGTTTCTTGATGAAAGTGAAAGAGGAGAGTGAAAAAGCTGCCTTAAAACTCAATATTCAAAAAATGAAGATAATGACATCCAGTCCCATCACTTCATAGAAAACAGATGGGGAAACAATGTAAACAGTGACAGACTTTATTTTGGGGGCCTCCAAAATCACTGTAGGTGGTGACTGAAGCCATGGAATTAAAAGAACCTTGCTCCTTGGAAGAAAAGTTATGACCAACCTAGAAAGCATCTTTACCAACAAACGTCCACATAGTCAAAGCTTTGGTTTTTCCAGTAGTCACGTATGGATGTGAGAGTTGGGCCATAAAGAAAGATGAGTGCCAAATAATTGATGCTTTTAAACTGTGGTGTTGGAGAAGACTCTTGAGAGTCCCTTGGACTGCAAGGAGATCAAGCCAGTCAGTCCTAAAGGAGATTTGTCCTGAACATTCATTGGAAGGACTGATGGTGAAGCTGAACTTCCAATACTTTGGCCACCTGATGAGAAGAAATGACCCATTGGAAAAGACTCTTGTGCTGGGCAAGATTGCAGGTAGAAGGAGAAGGGAATGACAGAGGAGGAGATGGTTGGATGGTATCACCGACTCAATGGACATGAATTTGAGCAAGCTCCAGCAGTTGGTAATGGATATGGAAGCCTGGCATGCTGCAGTCCATGGGGTCTCAAAGATTTGGACATGACTGAGTGACTGAACCACACTGAGCGGTGAGGGAAATGGGAAGTTTGACAAAGAGTAAAACTTCCAGTTGGAAGATGAATACATTTGGGGGATGTAATACATAGTATTGTTTTATAGATAAGAACACTGTACTATATCCATGAAAGTTGCTAAAGAGTAGTTCTTAAATGTTTTCATCTTCCCTAAAATGATAATTATGTGAAAAGTAAAAGTGTTAGCTAATATTTTGATGGTGATTCCATTGCAAAAATAAGTACATCAAATCAAAGTTTTTACACTTTAAACTTACACAATGTTACATGTCAATTATACCTCAATGAATCTGAAATATAAATAATTCCAGAAAGCTAAATTGACAAGATTTTGGCAATTAATTGCCTGCCACAGATGAGTATAGTTATCAAATATTCCAAGCCATGGGTTTTTCATCTCTTCGATTCTCACCATCTTCACTTCCACTTCATTCAATCTATTCATATGTGGGTATAAAAGTTGGATCTTGTCACTTATTACCTTAAACATTAAAATTTCTTTTTCTAACCATAATCCCTTATCCATTTACCTCTTTCATATCTTCCCTGGAACTGAGCCTACTCTCTCTCTCATCATTTGATATTCAGTCCTTTAACTCCTGTTTATTCGACCAGCCTATTAGATCTCTCTTGGCTTCATATCCCTTTATACCTACTCTGAATACCAGGGTTTTCTCTTTCAAATGTGAACCCATTCACTTCCTAATAACCTAATTAAGTTCATTTTAGAATTATATATTCTTATCACCAATTCCTAACATTGAGTAAATTCAACTAAGTGATTTTACTGTTAAGTACCAAACTAGACAGCATATTAAAAAGCAGAGACATTACTTTGTTGACAAAGCTGCATCTAGTCAAAGCTATGATTTTTCCAGTAGTCACGTATGGATGTGAGAGTTGGACTATGAAGAAAGCTGAGCGCTGAAGAATTGGTGCTTTTGAACTATGGTGTTGGAGAAGACTCTTGAGAGTCCCTTGGACTGTAAGGAGATCCAACCAGTCCACCCTAAAGGAGATCAGTCCTGAGTATTCATTGGAAGGACTGACGTTGAAGCTGAAAATCCAATACTTTGGCCACCTGATGCAAAGAACTGACTCATCTGAAAAGACCCTGATGCTGGGAAAAGTTGAAGGTGGAAGGTGAAGCGAAAACAGAGGATGATATGGTTGGATGGCATCACCAACTCAATAGACAGGAGTTTGATTAAACTCTGGGAGTTGGTAATGGACAAGGAAGCCTGGCGTGCTGCAGTCGACAGGGTTGCAAAAAGTTGGACACAACTGAGTGACTGAACTGAACTCATGATCTTACCTGTGTTTGCCATATATGGTTTTCATTATGTTAAAATACATCTCCCTATATATCCATTTTATTAAGAGTATTTTTATCACAAATAGTGATTTAATTTTGTCAAATTCTTTTACTTTTGCAACTATTAACTATAATGACTAAGTGGTTTTTATCCTTTATTTTGTCATTGTGGTGTATCACCTTGATTTATTTGAATGTTTTACCATTCTTGAATTCCTGGAACAAATCCCACTTGATTATGGTGCATGATCCTTTTAAAGTTTTGATTTAGCTTTGTTAATATTTTGTTGAGTATTTTTATACCTCTTTTCATCAGAAATATTCATCTGTACTTTTCTTGTTTCATGGTATCCTTCTCTGGTTTTGATGTCAGAGTCATGCTAACTTTGTAAAATGAGTTTGGAATTATTCCCTCCTGTTCAATGGCTTGAAAATTCAAGAAAGATAGGCATTCAATTTTTGAATAGTTGGTAGAATTCATCATTGAAGTCAATTGGTCCAGAGCTTTTGTTTATTGGGGGATTATTTTTTTAATTACTGACTCAATCTCCCTAGTAGCAATATATCTATTCAGATTTTTCTATTTCTTCATGATTCAGTCTTTAAAAGCTGCATGTTTCTGGGAATTTATCCATTTCTTCTAGGTTGTCCAATTTTTTGGCATATAATTATTCACTGTAATTATGCAATGATCTTTGTTATTTCCTCTTTCATGTGTGATTTATTTGAACCTCCTATGTGAACCACCTTCAGAGTGAATTTAGTTAAAAGATTGTCAATTTTGTTTATCTTTTCGAAGAACAAGCTGATGATTTTATTGATACTCCCACTGTTTTTTGTCTCTATTTCATGTGTTTCTGCTTAACTCTTTATTATTTCCTAACATCTACCATCTTTGGTCTTTACTTATTCTTTTTCTAGCTCCTAAAAGTATAAACTTAGATTGTATATTTGAGATTTTCCTTGTTTTTTTGAGGTAGGCTGGTATCACTATAAACTTCACTCTTAGAACTGCTTTTGTAACATCCAATGGATTTTGAAATGATTCATCTCCATTTTTATTTGTCTCAAAGTTGTTTTTTATTTCTCTCTCAATTTTTCAGTGATCTATTGGTTGTTCAGTAGGATTTTGTTTAATCTTTACACATTTGTGTTTTCTACAGTTTTATTCTTTAAAGTTTTTTTTTTTATGTTGGCTCTTTTTAAAATCTTTATTGAATTTCTTACAATATTGCCTCTGTCTTATGTTTTGATTCTTTGGCCATAAGGCATATGGGATCTTAGCTCTTCAACCAGGGATCAAACCCACACCCCCCATATTGGAAGGCAAAGTATTAACCACTGGACGACCAAGGAAGTCTCATCAGGTTTATTCTTATAATTGAATATCCATATTATGTGGTTAAAAAAAGATGTTTGATATGACTTCAATCTTCTTAAATTTATTGAGATTTATTTTGTGTCCTAATATGTGATCTATCCTGGAGAATGTTATATGAGCAGTTGAGAAGAATGTGTATTGTGCTGCTTTGTGTGGAATGTTCTCTGCATGTCTATTAAATTTATCTGGTCCAATATGTCATTTAAAACTGATGTTTCATTATGATTTTTGTCTGAATATTTATCAAAACATGTCAATGAGGCATTAAAGCCCTAGCTATTATTGCATTGCTTTCAATATCTCCTTTTATGTATGTAAATATTTTCCTTGTATATTTAGAAGTTCTACCAATATATTATTAATAGCCACATCTACTAGCTATTTCTTTGTTTTTAGCTTAATTACTTTTATACATTAATACGCTGGCCAGTTGGATACTAAGAATTTACCAGAAGCAATATTTCTTTGGTAAAGTCACGATGATCCAGATATATCTGGACTTAATTTTGAAGGTTTATAATCTGGACATACTAAGAAGCAAGACAATGAAGAGGAAATAATTGACATACAATAAGTTCTCCAGGTCAAAGCAATCTTGAGAAAAAGGAAAAATAGCTGGAGGCATCACAGTCCCTAATGTCAAACTATAGTACAAAGCTCCAATAATTAGGATAGTTTTGCACTTGTCAAAAATATTAACAAATGAAGCATAAATCAATAGGTAAGAATACAGAGTCCAGAAATAAACTTACACTTGTATGACCAATTAATCTATGACAAGGGAATTAAGAATAAACAATGGGGAAAGGACAGATTCTTAAATAAATTTGGGAAAACTCAGCATTTACATACTAAATAATCAAAGTGGCCTAAATCCCTCACACAATCTAAAAAGATAAACTTAAGATGCATTAACGTCTTAAATGTAAGACATGAAACCATACATTTCTGAGAAGAAAACTTTGGCAGTATGCTCTCTGATAACAGTCTCAGGAATTTTTTTAAAATATGCCTCCTTATAAGTGAAAATAAACAAATAAGACCATCTCAAACTAAAATGTTTTGTGCAGCAAAGGAAGCTATCAACAAAATGAAAAGGTGGTCTGCTAAATGTGACAATATATTTGAAATAATGTATCCACTAAAAGTTTAATATCTAAAATATAGAATGCACTCATATAACTAAACACCAAAATAAAACATTTTTAAAAAATCCAATTTAAAAATGGACAGAGGACCTGAATAGACTGTTTTTTATAGAGAAGATATACATATCACGAACAGACAAATGAAAAATATGATCAATGCTATTAATCATTAGCAAAATGCAAATCAAAACTGCAATGAGATACTACCTCACATCTGTCAGAATGGTTTTCATCAAATAGATAACAAATTACAAGTGCTGGCAAGTATGAGGAAAAAAAGAATCCTTGTGTATTGTTGGTTGGGTTGTAAATGGGTGAAACAATTACAGAAGAAAATATGGAGTTTTTGCCAAAAAGTAACAATAAAAATAGAGTTGCCATATGAAACCAGCAATTTAACTTCTGGGTATTTACCTGAAGAAAATTAAAAATACTAACTTCATATTTATTTATGTATTCATTTATTTACTTGCACTTGATCTTAGTTGCAGCATGCAGGATCTTTAGTTGCAGCATGCAAGCATTTGGTTGTGGTATGTGGAATCTAGTTTCCTGACCAAGAATCAAACCCAGGCCCCCCTGCATTCGGGACACAGAGTTTTAGCCACTGAATCACCAAGGAAGTCTCCAAAACAGCAATTTGAAAATATAGCACAGTAAAGTTTTTACAACATTGCTTACAATAGCTAAGTTATGGAAAATATAATGTCCATTGACAGATAAATGGATTACAAAATGCAGAGCATATAAAATGAAACGTTGTTTATTACCATTAAAAATTCTTGCCATTTTTCACAACACAGATGGATCTAGCAGGTATAATGTTAAGTGAATTAAGTTAGAGAAAAATAAATACCATGTTATTATCTCACTTATATGTGAAATCTAAAAGTCTAAAGAAACATAATCAGCACATTTGTACAGGGGACAAGAAGTTGGTTTCCAGACTGGAGAAAATTTTGGGGGCAAAATAGATGCAAATCTGAGGAGATCACAATGTAGGAGTTGAAGGACATTTATCATACCTCTCTCCGTGAAAATATCAAAAATACATCTATATGTGAAGCAACTCTTACTGAAAACAAAACAGGTGGTAGTAATACTCTTCTACAATCAAGACTGGAAGAAAAAAATATTCATTGAGTCTGGTAGGAAGGGAGGAGAAGTGATCAGATTGGAACATGTGCCTGATGCAGGAACACAGAAGATGAGGGAGCTATCGTGGCTCAGAGACCCTCACTGGTAGCATGAGATTTTGGACACATATTGCTTTAGCCCCATCCTGAGGTCCCACCCTAGGGGGAAGAGTATCATTAGCTAGTTTGAAGGCCATTGGGATTTGCAGGTGGGATGTAAGAAACCAAGACTCCACTCATGAAGAATGTGCACATCTGAGTGTTCATTACTGGGGGAAAAGCACGGGAAGAAGATATAAAATTCCCAGGACTCTGGCCAGTTTTCCATGACCACACTTGCATGAAATCTGACCAGCACTAACTGCTCCAGCCCCTCTTACCTGGGCACAACTTACCGCTTGAGAAGAGGCTACCATTGCTGAGGATATAGCACACTTGACAGGGACAGAGATGGCTTGGACCAAACCCTGCATTTTAATGGTGAATGTTTGGCCAACCCTGGTGCTTCCAAGGGAGGTAGATTGGGAGGGGTCTAGAGTTCTGTATAGCATGCTGGGATTGTCCCGGCATGTACCACATTTTTCACTACATGCCCACTCCAGCACCTACCGCTTCAGTGTTGTTCGCCATAGAGGTAAATGTACTGAAACCAAGAGGGGAGCAAGCATGCACTTAGAAGGAATGGGGCAAACTCAGATTCAATCCAGGTCTTTTGCTCTAGCATCTCATAATATGTAATAGTAGAACAGTAAACGCCACCTAGCATAGGAGAAAGCACAACTATCACCGACTCTGACTTTGGCCTTTCCACCTCTAACTCCATCTCCAACCAAGGTAATAACTGCCAGCACACCCCAGGGAAGACATGACTCATGCTCACTTCTGATCCATCTATCCCACCAAAGACACTGGACAAATGCAGACAGCATAGGGATGCTCCATTAGAAAGACACCTGTTCAAGACCAGAGTAGGTAACAGTAACAGATAATTTCATAGACATAAGGTTAAACAAAATGGGGTTTATTTAAAAACAAAAAGAAAAATCCTTTGAAAAAACATCTAATGCAATGGAGATAAATAATTTACTAGATAAAGGGTTCAAAGGAATGAGTACTAATTGAACTAGGAAAAAGAATACATGAATGTGGTAAGAATTTTAACATGGAAATAAAAAAGAAATAAGATAAGAAGAGCCAATCAGGGGGGACTTCCCTGGTCACCCAGTGGTTAAGATTCTGCCTTCCAATGCAGGGGATGTAGGCTCAATCCTTGGTTGGGGAACCAAGATTCCACATGCCATGGGACAACTAAACTCACATGTTGCAACTACTGAGCCAGTGTGCCTTAACTGGAGCACCTGCATGATATAGCAAAAGATCCTGCATGTGGCAACTAGATCCAATCCAGCCAAAAATCAATTAATTATAAACCTAAAAAAGGACCAGTCAGTGATAAAGACTCAAATAACTGAAAAGAAAAGCATATAAAAGGAGTTAACAGCAAATTAGGTGATGCAGAGAAATGAAAAAGTGATCTGGAAAACAGAATTATGGATATCACCCAATCAGAAGAGACAAAAGAAAAACAGATTTACTAAATTAGGATAGTTTAAGGGACCTCCCAGGCAACATCAAGCATACCAATATTTTCATTATAAGGGTCCCAGAAGGAGAAAACAGAAAGTGGTCAAAAATGTATTTGATGAAATTATGGCTGAAAACTTCCCAAAGCTGAAGAAAGAAACAGATTTCCAGGGACAGGAAGCACAGAGATTCCCAAAGGAGATGAACACAAAGAAGCATACTCCAAGACAGATTATAGTTAAAACTGTAAAAGTTAAAGATAAGTAGAAGATAGGTGTTAGCTCTTCTCTAAATGTTTGGTAGAATTCTCTTGTAAAACCATCTCGTCCTGGTGTTTTGTTTTTGGGGAAACTTTTTTATCAGAGCTTCAATTTCACTGCTTGCAATTGGGTTGTTCATAATTTCTACTTCTTCCTGTTTCAGTCATGGAAGACCGAACTTTTCTAAGAATTTATCCATTTCTTCCAGGTTATCCATTTTATTTCCATATAGTTGTTCATCATACTCTCTTATAATCCTTTGTATTTCTGCATTGTCTGTGGTAACTCTCCTTTTTCATTTCTAATTTTGTTGATTTGATTCTTCTCTCTTTTATTCTTGAGGAGTCTGGCTAAATGTTTGACAATTTTATTTATCTTCCCAAAGAACCAGCTTTAGTATTATTAATTTTTACTGTTGTTTCTTTCTTTTTCATTTATTTCTGGTCTGATCTTTATGATTTCTTTCCTTCTATTAATTTTGGTGGGCTTTTTGGTTATTCTTTTCCAGTTGTTTTAGGTGAGGAAAGACTTATGGACATGTTGAGAGGGGAGGAGAGGGTGAGATGGGTGGAAAGAGCAATATGGAAACATACATTCAGATCAGTTGTTCAGTCATGTCCGACTCTTGCAACCCCATGAACCGCAGCATGCCAGTCCTCTCAGTCCATCACCAACTCCCAGAGTCTACCCAAACCCGTGTCCATTGAGTCGGTGATGCCATCCAACTATCTCATCCTCTGTTGCCCCCTTCTCCTCCTGCCCTCAATCTTTCCCAGCATCAGGGTCTTTTCAAATGAATCAGCTCTTCTCATGAGGTGGCCAAAGTATGAGAGTTTCAGCTTCAATATCAGTTCTTCCAATGAACACCCAGGATTGAGTTCCTCTAAGATGGACCAGTTGGATCTCCTTACAGTCCTGTATATATAAGTTAGGATGCAATATTTTTCTTTCTCTTTCTGACTTACTTCACTCTGTATAATAAGTTATAAGTTCATCCACCTCATTTGAACTGACTCAAATGTGTTCCCTTTTATGGCTGAGTAATATTCCATTGTGTATATGTACCACAACTTCCTTATTCATTCATCTGTTCATGGACATGTAGGTGGCTTCCATGTTCTAGGTATTGTAAGTAGTGCTGCAGTGAACAATGGAATATATGCACCTTTTTCAATTTTGGTTCCCTCAGGGTATATGTCTAGGAGCGGGATTGCTGGATTGTATGGTGCTTTTATTCCTAGTATTTTAAGGAATCTCCATTGCATTTTCCATAGTGGATGTATCAATTTACATTCCCACCAACAGTGCAAGAGCATTTCCTTTTCTCCAAACCCTCTCCAGCACATACTCTTTGTAGACTTTTTGATGATGGCCATTCTGACCAACATGAGGTGATATCTCATTGTAGTTTTGATTTTCATTTATGTAATAATGAGCAATGTTGAGCATCTTTTCTTGTGTATGTTAGCCATCCTAACTTATATATACAGAATTTAGAAAAATGGTACTGAAGAATTTATTTACATGGCAGCAATGGAGAAACAGACATAGAGGAAAGAAGATCTTTTTTGTACAGTTCTTCTGTGTATTCTTGCCACCCCTTCTTAATATCTTCTGTTTCTGTTAGGTCCCTACCATTTCTGTCCTTTATTGAGCCCATCTTTGCATAAAATGTTCCCTTGGTATCTCTAATTTTCTTGAAGAGATCTCTAGACTTTCCCATTCTAGTGTGTTCCTCTATCTCTTTGCATTGATCACTGAGGAAGGCTTTCTTATCTCTCCTTGCTATTCTTTAGAACTCTGCATTCAAATGGGTATATCTTTCTTTCTCCTTTGCTTTTTGCTTCTCTTCTTTTCTCAGATGTTTGTAATGCCTCCTCAAACAGCCATTTTGCTTTTCTGCATTCCTTTTTCTTGGTATGGTCTTGATCTCTGTGTCCTGTACAATGTCACAAACCTCCATCCATAGTTCATCAGGCACTCTATCAGATCTAGTCCCTTAAATCTATTTCTCACTTCCACTGTATAGTCATAAGGGATTTGATTTAGGTCATACCTGAATGGTCTAGTGGTTTTCTCCACTTTCTTCCATTTCAATCTGAATTTGGGAAAAAGGAGTTCATGATGTGAGCTACAGTCAGCTCTCAGTCATGTTTCTGTTGACTGTATAGAGCTTCTATATCTTTTGCTGCAAAGAATATAATCAATCTGATTTCTGTGTTGACTATCTGATGATGTTCTTGTGTAGAGTCTTTTCTCGTGTTATTGGAAGAGGGTGTTTGCTATGACCAGTGTGTTCCCTTGGAAAACTCTTTTAGCCTTTTCCCTGCTTCATGTTGTACTCCAAGGCCAAATTTGCCTGTTTCTTCAGGTGTTTCATGACTTCCTGTTTTTGCATTCCCGTCCCCTATAATGAAAAGGATATCTTTTTTGGGTGTTACCATATGTAAAATAGATAGCCAATGGGAATTTGTTGTATAGCTCAGGAAACTCAAACAGGGGGCTGTTTATCAACCTAGAGGGGTGGGGTGGGGAGGGAGTTGGGAGGGAGGTTCAAAAGAGAAGGGATATATGTATACCTGTGGCTTATTCATGTTGAGGTTTAACAGAAAAAAATAAAATTCTGTAAAGCAATTATCCTTTAATAAAATAGTTAATTAATTAGTTACACGGCTGTTTTTTTTAAATTTCCCTAAGAGTTTCACTCTAGTTTTTCCTTTCTACCTTAGATATTCAATTGTTCATCTCTATTAATAGTCTCTTGGCACAGTCATATATGTATTTACAACCCTGAAGATTTTATTAGCAGTGCCTACTGCTTTCTGCCACTTTTTACAGCCTGAAATCTAAGTTACCCTACTTTCATCTCCTGATCCCTTCTTTATTCAATACAGTGGCTATTTCCATGTAGTACCCCAAATCAGATAGAACTTTAAAAACAAAGGTATTTGCTGACCCCACATGTTTTAGTGAGTTAATTTGGAACTGGCTCGCTGCCTTCTCCAGACCAAGGCCACACTGCATCAGTGAAGCATTCAGTTCAATTCAGTTCAGTTCAGTTCAGTCACTCAGTCGTGTCTGACTCTTTGCAACCCCAGGGACTACAGTAAGCCAGGCCTCCCTGTCCATCACCAGCTCCCAGAGTTTACGCAAACTCTTATCCATTGAGTCAGTGATGCCATCCAACCATCTCATCCTCTATCTTCCCCTTCTCTTCCTGCCTTCAATCTTTCCCAGTGCATCTGGTGGCCAAAGTATTGGAGTTTCAGCTTCAGCATCAGTCCTTCCAATGAATATTCAGGACGATTTCCTTTAGGATGGACTGGTTGGATCTTCTTACAGTCCAAGGGAGTCTCAAGAATCTTCTCCAACACCACAGCTCAAAAGCATCAATTCTTCGGTGCTCAGCTTTCTTTATAGAAAATAAATTTCTTTATAGTGAGGTATTATGCAAAGGTAAATTAAATTTCCCCGAAATTCCCTACAGTTATAAATGTGGCTATTTCTTAATTAGACATTCACTCAAGTATTCTAGACTTTGACTATTTTCTTGATCTCCTATTAAATTATTTTAGCTAGTCTCTAGCTTTAAAAAAAAAACTGTTTTCGTGTGGTAATAAAGGGCTGGGTTTTCCTAGTCTGCCATTTTTTTGATGTTCCATCTAAAAAATATTTTCCTTCTACTCTTATGTTAGGCATCAATAAGTCCTTCAGGGATTCCTTAAAAGCATCATGTCAATTTTCATCAAAAAGAAAGCTAAGTTTTTGAAATTAATATTTTCTATAGAGAACTGGTGAATGTGTGATGCAGCTTATTCCAAAGAAATAGAATTTTTGTACCAGACAGACCTGGGTTTTTTTCTTCCTTGCTGTTTCTTATTAAACAGATATTTGCTTCTTATTCTCTCTCTCTCTCTACGTTTCCATTTCCTTATTATTAATAACAAACTGATATTATTACAATACTGAAATTTTCACTTCTTGAGATTAATGGAGGAATTAATTTGGATAATATGTTTATAATACTTCACACACATCCTGATATATAATAAATTCATAAATAATCACTAACATTTTCAATGATCCATCTATTACTATTTTCTTTTCAGACAAAGAAAATATATGGATCAAATCAAATTGCACATAATGCAGAATAGATTTTTCTTTGTAATCTTTTTCACAATATCATGAATACTACAAAATTAGGCCAAAAGATAATTCAATCTTCCACAGTGTTAACCACAATTGCATCCTATCATTCTTTCTTTTTAATATTTACCTTAATAACTTTATACAGACAACAGACTGTATTTTCTGTACTATGAACAATCATAATTTTTGAAACTGTTTATTAGTTTCAATAGGTTAAATTCTAATCTCTTTTAAATGACTGTTTTATACTTGGTGTGTGTTCAACCAATATTTTTGTGATCACTCTTATTTCCATTCAACATATCAAAACATTTAACTACATGGAGGCATATTTTGAAATTATCTTATTTCAATCTGCTTATGGAAACTTTCTCATTTCTTATGAAATACTCTTGGAAGAATCATCCTTTTGGAGAATATTTTGTTTCCTTTTGAAAATCTAGTTAAACGAATTTTTCCTTGTGCTATCTAAATTCTATACGTGTCATTTAATTCAATGATGAAATTTATTGTTTCCTTTTTCTGTGAATTCTTGAAGACTGACATACTGTCAAATTCAGTTATGAAATGAAAGTGAATTTTTAATAAAAATGCATATTGTTTAAAGAGTAATAACTAATAACAATAAGCCAGCCACATTATTATGTCCATCATTTCTAAATTAGGATTTACCTTAGAATTCATTGTTATTTACTCATTGTTCTTTTTGTACTACATGTTCTGCCTTTTATTTTTAAGGATTACATTTCATTCTTTCATTAGTTCACTTATATAAATGAGATTATAGCCACAGAAACTTTCAGAAGAAGAGATTTACTGTAGAACTCTGCAGTTATGAGAATCTGGCTAAAATCAACATTGCTAAATTATGTTCTAACTCCCGAAGGGGAAAAATCTAGTAACACAGTCAATGATAGGAGAAACAAGACACTTCATAACTAGCTATATTCATTCTGGACCAAAGAAATATTATCACTAATGAACTAGGAAGAGTTTTGACAAATGTATATTATTTAGTTTGTAAAACAATCGACATGAAGAGATGAACAATATGAGTGGAACACTAGGGCAGTAGAAAGCTTTTATGTTTCTCTTTAGTTTTTACTCTGAATAAAAGTGAACTCTCAACTATTAGCTACACATTCATGTTTCAAATAGGTGTCTTTAGAAATGTGAATCCTGTTTTGTTTTTCCCTTTCCCCAAGATATTCAAATGTTGTTTGTCTAAATTTGTGAATGAGAATCTTCATGAAAAGGACATTTTGAATATTTATTAATTGAAGGTTATGGGTAAGCATGACCCCTTCTATGTGAACACAAGGTAATGTTTTTCAAATTATACATTGGGAAGAATCTCTAAGACTGTTTCTCAATATTTTGCATTTGTTTACATTTGAAGTATATTTTATTTGTTTCCTTGCCAACATTTCAAAGTATCCCTCCCAGGCTCCTCTTCTGTTTTAAGATCCTGTTAGGATTGCTTTGATGCTCCTCAAATGAAAGATTTTACACCCTAGAACACATGAGATTTTCAGAATTGGACTTTTTCCCAGAATGAAGGAGATTGTTGGAGGGAGAAGAATTTAAATTGAACTATATCCACTCCATCCTGAACTGTCATTCCTATCATTAATATTTTTAAAAAGTGCTAGCAAGGACAATATTTTTAGTACTAAATCTGAATTACTAAAGCAAACATTGTAACTTACAACAATAAGAATACCATTCTTCTTAACAATCTTTCTTTCCTAGTGACACACATTCTTCCAATAATTTACAGGGAATGTTAAGTGTTTCATATTGTAATTAGTGGATAAAATATCTTAGAACTACAACTAAAATACTGTCTTTATTTATTTACCTCATTGGTCATATTATTAATAACTAAAATATCTATGGCCATATCCTTATGTACAATTTTCTCTGTAATTTCAGAAAATACTTAGATTAATGACCAAAAATATTAAGAAATATTTTAATTGTATTTTTCAATGAATGTGACTAACATTAGTATTCATTGAGGGTGAGGTTTTGTTAATGATTTCACAAAAGTATTAGTTGCTTTTGTTATATGTACCATGGCCCCAGTAATGTATATGAAGTGTTCCTACTTAGAATAAAAGAATTTGCATTTTAGGTTCTGATATCCAGTAGCAAGTGCTATACTGCCCTCTGCAGTTCTCACAGCCAGTTCACATTTTCTTAGTTTGAAACAAATGGAAATATTATTTATTTGAAAAATCAAATGTAAACTGGGTACTGATGAATTGCCTTTTACTGCCTATTTCCAGCTTTATTTCTCACCAAAATTCCTCACATACATTCTTGGTATGCTGAATGTTCCCAGCACTTCTATTCATTGTACCCCTGCTTGTGGTTTCTTCCTCACCAACTGACCTGGCCCTTGGCACCAACTCAGCACCCATCAACACATGGCACACTCTTCCTCTCTGGAGGAAGACACAAGTTATTGTATTAGGGCCCACCCTAATCTAGAAAAACATCACCTTGATTATATTGGTAAAGACATAATTTCCAAATAAGATCAAATTCAGAAGTACCAAATGGTAGGGTTTTCTTTACAGGAAACACAAGTCAACTCACAACAATGTATGCTGGGTTGTCTTCTCTGTTTAAAGTATAGCTCCTATAATTATCTTTTCCTTTGTATCCTCATTTTTATTTCTTTTTAGTATCCAGTCTCAATGAAAGAGTTGACATATAACACTGTGTAAGTTTAAGGTGTACAATGTGATGATTTGTTGCACATATATATTACAAAATGATCATGACATGTTAGTTAACTCCATCACATCATATAATTGCTTTTTCTTTTTTATGCTGAGAACATTATAGGTCTACTATGTTAACAGCTTTTATGTATATAAGATGGTACTGCTAACTACAGTTATTGCACTATTAGATCCCCAGAACTTATTCATCTTATAATTGGAAGTTTGTACTATCTAACATTACCACGTTTCCTACACCCTGCAGCTCTTTTCACAACCACCATTTTACTATGCGTCTCTATTATTTCAACTTCTTTTATTTATCACAAATAAGTTAGACCATATAATATTTTTTCTGTCTAACTTATTTCACTTATTTTAATGTCCTCAAGTTTCATCCAACTGATCATAAATGATAGGATTATTGTTGTTGTTGCTTTTATCATAGCTGATTTATATAACATTTTATATCACATTTTCTCTGTCCATTTATTTGTAGATAGACATTTAGGTTGCTTCCATATACTTGAGACTTGCTTGGTGGCTCAGACGGTAAAGCATCTGCCTACAATGCAGAAGACCTGGGTTCAATCCGTGGGTTGAGAAGATCTCCTGGAGAAGGAAATGGTAACCCACTCATGTATTCTTGCCTGGAAAATCCCATGGACAGAGGAGCCTGGTTACAAGCTACTCTTGGCTACAGTCCATGGGGTCGCAAAGAGTCAGACATTACTGCATGACTTCACTTTCACTTTCATTTCACTTTCACATATACTTGGCTATTGTAAAAATGAAATAAAAGTACTTCAATTAACATGGGAGTGCAGATAACATTTTTAATGTTTTAATTTTATTGGAGTATAGTTGATTTATAACACTGTATGTGTTTCTGGTGTACAGCAAAGTAATTCATTTATATATATATATACACATGTATTCATTTCTTTTTAGATTCCTTTCTCATATAGATTATCACAGAATATTGAGTAAAGTTCTCTGTGCTACACAGCACATGTAGGTCTTTGTTGGTTCTCTATCTTATAAATGGTAGTGTGGATATATTCATCCCTAGCTCCTGACTTATCCCTCAACCCCCCTCAACATTTGACCTTTGGTAACCATAAGATTGTTTTAGATATCTGTAGGTCTGTTTCTGTATTGTAAATAAGTTCGCTTGTATCTTTTTTAAAAAACTATATTCTACATATGAGTGCTTTTATGTGATATTTGCCTTCATCTGACCAACTTAATTTAGTATAATAATTTTTAGGTCCATTGATATTGCTGCAAATGGCATAATTTCATTCTTTCATTATATTTTGTGGTTCAGTAATATTCCATTTTAATATACGTACCACATTTTCTTTGTCCATTCCTTGATTGATAGACATTTACATTGCTTCCATGTCTTGGCTATTGCATTAAAAAATAATGGGACAATAAATATTGGGGTAAATCTATCCTTTTGGTTTATGGTTTTTCTCTGTATATACGCCAAGGAGTGGGATTGTTGGATAATATATTAGAGTAATATATTATATAATAATAATAATAATAATATTACTGGATAATATAATATATTAAGTTTTTAAGCAACTTCTATACTGTTCTCCACAATGATTGTATTAATTTACATTCCCACCAATAGTGTAGGAGGGTTCTATTTTTTCATGTGCTTGTTGGTCATCTGTATGTCTTCTTATGAGAAATCTCTATTTAGAGATTTTACTGGATTTAAAATAAAATTTTAAATTTTTATCCAATTTATTGTATTTTTGAAGGTTTGTTTTTAATTACATGACCTGCTTGTATATTTTGGATATTAATCCCTTGTTGATTGCTTCATTTTCTCTTTCTTTCTTTTTTTTTTCTTTTTTTTGATGATTTCCTTTACTGTTCAAAAACTTTTAAGTTTAATTAGGTACCATTTATTTATTTTTGCTTTTATTTTTGTTGTTCTAGGAGTTGGACCATAAAATATGTTATTACGATTTATGTCGAGAGTGTTCTGCTTATATTCAGTTCAGTTCAGTCGCTCAGTCATGTCCGACTCTTTGCGATCCCATGAATCGCAGCACACAATGCCTCCCTGTCCATCCCCAACTCCCAGAGTCTACCTAAACCCATGTCCATTGAGTCAGTGATGCCATCCAAATTCATCATGATTATACATTGAGGGTGATGACTAAATTAAAGTGATTATGTCTGGGAGACTGAGTACCTAAAGAACTATCGACAGAGATTTGTAACATTGTACAGGAGGCAGTGACCAAAACCATTCCAAAGGGCTACCATACTATCCACCAATTCCACTCCTGGGCATATGTCCATAATAAGACATGATTTAAAATGATACATGCACCCCAGTGTTCATTGCAGCACTGTTGACAATAAGCAAAATATCCAAGTAGCCTAAATATGCATTCACAGTTGAATCAATAAAGAAGATGTGTTACCAATATACAATGGAATATCTCAGCCATTAAAAAGAATTATATAATGCCATTCACAGAAACTTGGATGTGCCTGGAGAGTATCATACTAAGTGAAGTAAGTCAAAATGGGAAAGACAAATATATGATATTGCTTATATGCAGAATCTTTAAAAAATATTACAAACACATCTCTTTACAAAACAGAAACCGAGAACAAACTTACGGTTACCAGGAAGAAGGGTAGGGGTGAGAGATAGTTTGGGAGTTTGTGATTGATATATACACACTGATATACTTAAAATAGATAAAAAGGAAGGACTTACTGTGTAGCACAAGGAGCTGCTCAATACTCTGTGATAACTTAAATATGAAAAGAATTTGGAAAAGAATAGATACATGGTATCATTGAATCACTACTGTACACTTCAAACTAACACAGCATTTTAAATCATCTCTACTCCCATATTAAACAAAATTTTTTAAAAGTAAAAAATAAATTTATTTTACTAATAAACCTCTAAAGCACTTTATTTTTTTCCTTAAACTATTTAACTCAGTCACCTCCATCTGACATCTGCCATGATTATTCTACTTATGTTACTCTTTTGAAAGTTATCAGTGAGCATCTTGCTAAATCCAATGGCTTCTGGTTTATTCCAGTCTTTATTAGTTTCTTTACTAAACTTGACATAGTGGCTCATTTCTTACTGCTTGAAACTGTCTTCTTTTGGCTTTATTGGCATATGTTACCTTGGTTTGCCTTCTTTAAATATTTTTGTTTGAGAACTAAAGAGTTCTTCCTCTTTATCACCAAACAATGGGTACTCCTAAAGATTCAGTCTTTGACTTTTTGTTCTTCCTTCTCCATATTCTTCCTCTCAGTGTTGGTGCATGCTCAGTGACTAAGTCATGTCCCACTTTTTGCGACTCCATTGACTGTAACCCACCAGGCTCCTCTGCCCATGGCAAGAATATTGGAATGGGTTATCATTTCCTCCTTCCGGGATCTTCTCAATCGAGGGATCGAACCCACATCTCCACTGTTTCCTGCATTGTAAGGCAAATTCTTTACCACTAAGCCACCTGGGAAGCCATCTTCCTCTCAGGGTTGTTACTAATTCACTCCAGTTTGCTTGCCATGAGAACCCCATGAACTGTATAAAAGTGCAAAAAGATGTGGCACTGAAAGATGAGCCACCCAGGTCGGAATTTGTCCAATATGCTACTGAGGAAGAGCGGAGTACAATTACTAAGGAGCCTCTTGCTGAAAGTGAAAGATGAGAGTGACAAAGCTGTCTTGAAACTCAACATTAAAAATGCTAAGATCATGGCAGCCAATCCCATCACTTCACGGTAAATAGAAGGAGAAAGGGTGGAAGCAATGACAGATTTCCTCTTCTTGGGCTCTAAAGCCATAAAATTAGAAGACAATTGCTTCTTGGCAGGAAAGATATGACAAACTGAGACAGTGTATGAAAAAGCAAAGGCTCACTTTGCCAACAAAGGTCCATATAGTAAAGGCTATAGTCTTTACCAGTAGTCATGTACAGTTTTGAGAGTTGAACCATAAAGAAGGCAGAGTGCTGAAGAATAGATGCTTTTGAACTATGGTGCTGGAGGAGACTCTTGAGAGTCTCTTGGACAGAAAGGAGATCAAACCAGTCAATCTTAAAGGAAATCTACCCTGAGTTGCTCATTGGAAGAACTGATGCTGAAGTTCCAACACTTTAGCCACCTGATGCAAACAGCCAGCTCATTGGAAAAGACCCTGAGGCTGGGAAAGATTGAAGGCAGAAAGAGAAGAGAGTGACAGAGGATGAGATGGTTGAATGCCATCACCGATTCAATGGACATGAACTTGGATAAACTCCAGAAAATGGTGAAGGACAGGGAAGCCTGGCATGCTGCAGCCTATGAAATTGCAAAGAGTTGAACACAACTTGGAGACTGAAAACAACATCTGTCACCTCTAGTATAAGTCTATGCATTAGATCCTGCATTTTTTGCCAAAATCTAGCTTCCTTCATTCAAACCTCCTCCTTCTAGCTTTATTAAATTAAAGGCTCACCATTTTTTCAAAACATCTAACTTTCAGACCCTAGTCATATTTGACTAACTACATTCTCATAATCAATATTTAAGCTATTCAGTAGTACTGTTGATCCTTCCCTCAAAATGTGTATTATTCATTCTTTTCTCTGAACTCCCACAAGTATTTCTCTAAGGTATTTTGTTATTCCATTTTAAATATATCATGACTTTCATTATGTCATCTTTTCAAAACACACATTGATTTTTAGAAGGGCATACATATATTTCCCAAACAAGATTCTAAAGTTTGGAAAGTTGTTGATTTATAGTTTTAATGCATTTTAGTGAGAGTAACCAATCTTTATAATTTTGATTCCTTGAAAATTTTGGAACTTCCTTGTGAACTATTTTTAAGAACAATCCATAATTTTTTGAAGAAGAGTTATTCTTTGTTGAGTGAACTTTTCTCTGTATTAAATTATTTCTCTATTTTTAGAATTACTGTTAGATAAAAATTAGCACATCTGCATTCTCTGTGTTCATTAACTTAACTTTTAAAAAATATGTTCCATATCTTCATTAATTTGTGCTAAACTATTTTAAAACTGTCTAGCAAAATTGTTTAGATGATTAATTCTCCAGTCTTGTGTGATTATTCCACTATTCAAGCCATCTATTGTATTTTTAACCTCAAAAATTTGAGACATTCCAATTGAAAAAGTACATAAATGCCTTGCTAAGAAGAGCGAAGGGCACTCTTTCTGACCCCTTTCGAAGTCTGTGTCAGAATCTTTCTCTATCCCTTTTCACTTTAATAAAACTTTTACCACACAACGTTCTGAGTGACTGAAGCCACATCTTTGGTCCCAAAGTGAAATTTTCTCCTTTGGAGATCATGAATCCAACACCATTCACCATAGGCTATTGGTATTCAGTATACCAACTTGAAACTCCTGCTCTGTTTCCCAAAATCTTGTTAGTGTTCTTTAATTTTTTTCTGTAACGAGTAGTGTATTAATTGAAAAATAAATATATCATAAATTTAATTTAAATTAATACCTATAAACTCACCAAAAAATTCCAAAAGGACAGGCCCAAGGAATTTATTACAATTCTCCTTTATGTTCCACATAGGAATAGGCACATAGAAGCCACTCAGTGATTATTTGTGTTGATTCATAGATTAATTTTTTCATTTTCAAGATATTGCCTAAAACATTTTCAAATTCTAAATCTTTGGGCAATTTTCTACCTTCATCTAGTTCTGTTCTTTTTATTTATAAAGCAAAGTAGATAATTAGTTGAATTTAAGTTTCACTTTGACTATAGCTTATGTTACTAAAACCAATACTTTGGCAAGATACCATTTAACAGATACAAGGTTTTGTCCTGCATTATCTATTCTACTCCCCCACAACAACCCCACTAACTCTTTGACTCTGGAACAAGAAATCATGTTATTAGAAATTTTTCTGGGAAGATGACTGTCCTGGTGACCTTCATAAGCTGTTTCTCTACATTACTGAATGCAATAAAGAGCAATTTTAGGAGAGAACAATAAAATCATATTGAAATACACATATTAGGCATTGTACATGTATATATCATATGTGAAGCATAGTATCCAATATATGGTAAGGACTCAATAAGTATTATTATTACTACTATTGTTACTATTATTTAAGAAAGTATAGGGCTAGTGTAGTGGTTAAACATATTTGGAGTAAGTAATATTTTCTTACTTTGGAGTAAGGAAAACTTGGACTCTAGTCTTACCTCTTCTATTTACCAGCTATGAGACCTCACATAAGTTATTTAACCTCTCAAAACTTCATTTACTCCATCTATAAAAGGGAAATAATTAAATCTGTGTAAGTTTCCTAGGACTGCCATAATAAATACCAGCAACTTGGAAGTTTAAAACAACATAAATTTATTCTCTCCTACTTCTGCAAGTCAGAAATCCCAAAAGAACTGGCAGGGTCATGCTCTCTTGGAAGGCAATAGAGGTGAATTCTAGCCTGGCTCTTTCAGTTTCTGGTGGCTCCAGGGAATAACTGACTTAATTACTTCATTGCAATCTCTGCCTCTATTTTCACATGTTATTTTGTTTTTTCCTCTGTGCCTGTACCTTCTCTTCCATTTCTTAAAGGGATACCTGTCATTGAGTTTAGAGCCCACTCAGATAAGCAATGATGATCTAACCTTAAAACTTGACACTTAATTACGTATACAAAGACAATTTTTCCAAATAACAGTCACATTTAATAATGTTCTGAAGTTTAGGAAATGGATCTATCTTTTATGTAGCCAAGTTTAATATCTATCTGTGAAATACTTTGTCTCTCACCCTTGCAGCAGCCAATTATCTTACTCTTTTCAGAATAATTCTTTGTACCTCCCACTATAAAAATTGGAAATGCCACATCCACATTTTAAAAGCCTGGGTCATAGACACATGCCAGACAGATATACGTCTGATATTTAAGTAGAAGCTTACTGTGGCCTTCTGGGAAATATTTTCATTATAAATAAAAAATGAGGAATGTAAAAACACAACATGTTCCTCTTTTCCTATCTTTGAATGCTGTTTTGTGAGGACTTGACTTTTGGAACATTTGCAGCTATCTTACACCCATAAGGAGAGGACCAAAAAAGTCATAGAAATAAACTCAGAACCCTGACTTTACTGAGCTGGTAAATTTCTAAAATGTGAAAATTCCTTAGTTCAAGATTTTTTGCTATATGTGAAAAATAAACAAGTATTTTAAGCTATGTTTGCATAGTTATTCTGTTCTAGTAGTTAAAGACATCATAATTCATATACTATACCAAGAAAGTTTCTGGGCGATTAAGTATAAGCATGAAAAATGTTTCACATGTGATGTGCTTAGAATGTAGGAAATGCTTAACATAATTCAACTATTACTATAAATATGTGTAATTAGTGTTGATGTTGTTCAGCCACTAAGTTGTGTCCTACTGAAAGGTTGCTGCTACACGCCATGAACGATGCCAGAATTCTTGGCCTCCAGAGGAGAAGAATTTGATCTGGGGGCAGTGATAAGGCTTGATCACTCTGAGCTTTTTGTGTAATAAAGCTTTGTTAAAGTATAAATGTGATAGAGAAAGTTTCTGACATAGATATCAGAAGGGGACAGAAAGAGTGCTCCCTTGCTATTTTTTAGCAAGAAGTTATATACCTATTAGAAAGCTGCTATTTAGAGAAAGGAAGCACCTCAAAACTGAGCTGCACTAGGCCCTTCACCCACAACATGCAGTTGGAGATAGCATTGGCACAAGGTGAGTCATCCTGGGCCATAAAACAATTGATGTGAATCTTGAAGAAAGGCAGATTTCCAAGCAAGTATATAACTCATCATCATGAGAAAAATGCATTGATTAGCTCAAGGTTAGAGATAATTTGAAGTTCAGGTGGAACTGGGTGTCATCATGACACTGAATTTTAAAAGAAAAGGAAAAATAAAGTCTGCCACTTGCAGTTTTATTTCCTCCTGCTGCTTGGGGATATTAACACTCTCATCCCCTCCTTTCTTTTAGGAGAATTATGTTGTCAAGGGAAAGGGGCAGCGTTCTCATTTCATAACTGCTTCTGGGGCATCATCCCTAAATTTCTGAGGCAACATATTCTCCTTACCCTTGTATTGAGGGTCTCTGATCCAGGGCCCCCAAGTAGTAGTTGGAGGAGGCTGTGGCACTCATAGGAGCCTGAACAACCATTTGTAACTTAAAAGCCATGTGGTTAGAAATAAATCCAGCTACGCAATTACAGATGCAGGGAGAAAACAGCAAAAACAGAGCAATTAGCAAAGTTAAAAGGCACATTATATCCATAGTTAAGGTACAAAATGTTACAGTCCATTTTAGGATTGTTAGATGTCATCACATTAAGAAGAGGCATCACATATGATTGTTGTTGGTGAAGGTAGTACAGGCTTGGAGAAAATCCTTTCCCTGAAGTGGAGACACCCCTGATGAGGTGGGGAGTACACTGCAGACACAGCAATTAATCCAATTGTGGAATGCAGCATTAGAATGAGCCCAGGAAAGAAAGTTGTTGTCTTGAGGGTCAAACAGCAGACTCAGGACTTTAGGAGTCAACAGAAGCAAACCCACATAGATTATCAGGCCTATCTGAAAAGTAAAAAGTAAAAGCATAGAGGATACAGACATAAAATGACATCCCTTAGTTTGGGTCGGGATGCACCCAGCAATCAATTTCTGGCACCCTGACAGTTGTGGGAGAAGAAAGAATAATCTGGTAGGTACCTTCCCAGAGGGGCTCAAGAGATTGTCTCTCAGATCCCAATGTTTTTAGCAGGACCTTGGTTCCTGGCTCAAACAGCAGTTTGTTTGACTCAGAGGCTGGGTCAGAAGTCACCTCCCTGAGTTCCTGTAATGTCCCTGTTGAAAAGCTGTAAGTTGAGTTACATAGTTGATTCCAAGGCTTTAGGAAAACACTGGTGTAAACCTTTAAGAATTTTTCATGGATCATTTTTAGGAATTATTAATCAGATGCTCTCAGACTGTAGCCATCCTTTATCAGTAATCTTTGCTCCTCTTTTCTATATCTTTTAAATTTTTCCTCAGTATATTGTGATTTTTCCTGTTTTGGTTTTAAACTTTCTTTGCATATTATAGCATGAGTGTGTAAAGTCAAATAAGCAGATTTAGAACCAGTGTAGATATTTATTTACTGCCCTTTGCTTAACTCTAGAGCTTGGGTCAGATTCACAAGCTTCAATAGCTGAACATTCATCCCTGAGGAGAGAGACTTTGTTTCTGAAACCTGTCCAGCCATCACCACAGCATAACCAGTTTTCCATTTCCCATCCCAAACAAAAGAACTGCCATCTGTAAATATTTCCATGTCAGAATTGTCTAATGGGGTGTCCATTAAATCTATCTGAATTGCATAGTTTAAGGTTAGAAATTGGGAACAATCATGATCGGATGTTTTATTTTCCCTCTCAGGAAGAAAAGTGGTAGGATTTAAATTTTCACAAAATTTTAGCTTAATTATTGGTCCTTCTAACAACAATGACTAATATTTAAAAAGCTGACTGTCATTGAAATATTAACCTTAGAGTTTAAGATTTTATTTACATCATGAGAAGTCAGTACAGAAAAATTTCACCCATTAGTAAACTTAGGAGCTTAAGGCATTAGCAAAACAATAGTAGCAATTACCCTTAAGGAGGGTGGCAATAGTCTTTTTTTATTCCCCCAGTAACAAACTAAACTCTGATCCTGTGGGCAAGCTCAAACCCTGAGCCTGCAAGAGAGCAGTCTGAAGAGCCTTAACAGCCTTTTGAGTATCTGGAGACCAAACCAGCTTGTTGGTTTGGGCCTGCTGAGTTTCAGTTATAAGTTTATATAAAGGTCGAGCAAGTTCCCCATGGGAATCTGAGTGTGGCAAAAGCCTGTGATGCCCTCAAATCCTCTCAAATGTCTTAAAGTCATAGGGAGGGGATAATTTAGTATAGGATTAATTCTCTCAGGGGCTATGACCCTCCTCCCTTCTAGAAAAGAAAGCAAATCAATGACTGAAAGTCAAATCACTGACTGAAATAATATCTGGTTTGTTCAGAAATTTCAGACAATAGAGTACAAGGATTAGGCACCATGGGGTATAAAGGAACCACAGTCTCATTTATTATTTGCAAATCTTCAACTAGTCTTAATTTATCATTTAACTTTTTTTAAAAATTTTCTTTACTTTATTGTGTTGGTTTTGCCATACGTTGACATGAAACCGCCATGGGTATACATATGCTCCCCCTCCAGAACCCCCCTCCCTCCTCCCTCCCGATTCCCTCCCCCTGGGTCACCTCAGTGCACCAGCCCCGAGCACCAGCCCTGGGCTGGGCGATTGATGTCACATACGATAATTAACATGTTTCAATGCCATTCTCCCATAACATCCCACCCTTGCCCTCTTCCACAGAGTCCACGAGTCTGTTCTATACATCTGCGCTTAACTTTTTTTACACCCAAAATAAGAGTGCTGCGTGGACTGTTAGAGAGAATTAATAGCCCTTGCTTCTTTAAATTCTCAATGGTGGGTTTTAATCTTTTCTTAACTTTGGGTTTCAGTGGATACTCCTTTTTTTAAAATTTTCTTTACTTTATTGTGTTGGTTTTGCCATACATTGACATGAAACCGCCATGGGTATACATATGCTCCCCCTCAAGAACCCCCCTCCCTCCTCCTTGCCGATTGCCTCCCCCTGGGTCATCTCGGTGCATCAGCCCCAAGCATCAAACCTGGGCTGGCGATTGATTTCACATATGATAATTTACATGTTTCAATGCCATTCTCCCATATCATCCCACCCTTGCCCTCTTCCACAGAGTCCACGAGTCTCTTCTATACATCTCCATTTCTTTTGCTGTCTCGCATGCAGGGTTCTGGTTACCATCTTTCTAAATTCCATATATATGCGTTAGTATATTGTATTGTTGTTTTTCCTTCTGGCTTACTTCACTCTGGATAATAGGCTTCAGTTCCGTCCTGAGTAGAACTGATTCAAATGATTTTTTTTAATAATGAGTAATATTCTACCGTGTATATGTACCACTACTTTCTTATCCATTCATCTGCCCATGGACATCTAGGTTGCTTCCATGTCCTGGCTATTGTAAACAGTGCTGCGATGAACATTGGGGTACACGTGTCTCTTTCAATTCTGGTTTCCTCGGTGTGTATTCCCAGCAGTGGGATTTCTGGGTGATATTGCAGTTCTATTTGCAGTTTTTTAAGGAATCTCCACACTGTTTTCCATAGTGGCTGTACTAGTTTGCATTCCCGCCAACAGTGTAGGAAGGTTCCCTGTTCTCCACATCCTCTCCAGCATTTATTGCTTGTAGACTTTTGGATGGCAGCCATTCTGACTGGTGTAAAGTGGTACCTCATTTTGGTTTTGATTTGCACTTCTCTGATAATGAGTGATGTTGAGCATCTTTTCATGTGTTTGTTAGCCATCTGTATGTCTTCTTTGGAGAAATGTCTGTTTAGTTCTTTGGCCCACTTTTTGATTGGGTCATTTATTTTTCTGGAATGGAGCTGCAGGAGTTGCTTGTATATTTTTGAGATTAATTGTTTGTCCGTTGATTCATTTGCTATTATTTTCTCCCATTCTGAAGGCTGCCTTTTCACCTTGTTTTTAGTTTCCTTTTTGTGTGGAAGCTTTTACTTTTAATTAGGTCCCATTTGTTGATTTTTGCTTTTATTTCCAATATTGTGGGAGGTGGGTAATATAGGATCCTGCTTTGGTTTATGTCAGAGAGTGTTTTGCCTATGTTTTCCTCTAGGAGTTTTATAGTTTCTGGTCTTACGTTTAGATCTTTGATCCATTTTGAGTTTATTTTTGTGTATGGTGTTAGAAAGTGTACTAGTTTCATTCTTTTCCAAGAGGTTGACCAGTTTTCCCAGCACCACTTATTAAAGAGATTGTCTTTTCTCCATTGTATATTCTTGCCTCCTTTGTCAAAATAAGGTGACCATATGTGCATGGATTTATTTCTGGGCTTTCTATCTTGTTCTATCAGTCTGTATTTCTCTTTTTGTGCCAGTAGCATACTGCCTTGATGACTGTAGCTTTGTAGCATAATCTGAAGTCAGGAAAGTTGATATCTCCAGCTTCATTCTTCTTTCTCAAGATGACTTTGGCTATTCGGGGTCTTTTGTGTGTCCATATGAATTGTGAAACTTTTTGTTCTAGTTCTGTGAAAAATGCCACTGGTAATTTGATTAGGATTGCATTACATCTGTAGATTTCATTTGGTAGCACAGTCATTTTCATAATATTAATTCTTCCTACCCAAAAACATTAAATATCTCTCCATCTGTTTATGTCATTTTGATTTCTTTCATTAGTGTCTTCTAATTTTCTGTGTACCATTCTTTTGTCTCCTTAGGTAAGTTTATTCCTAGATATTTAATTCTTTTTCTTTCAATGAGAATGGAATTGATTGCTTTATTGTTCTTTCTGATATTTTCATTGTTAGTATATAGAAATTCAAGTGATTTCTGTGTATTGACTTTGTATCCTGCAATTTTGCTAAATTCACTGATTAGCTCTAGTAAATTTTTGGTACTATCTTTCAGGTTTTCTATGTACAGTATCATGTCATCTGCAAACAGTTAGAGTTTTTCTTCTTTTCTCATCTGGATTACTTTCATTTTGTTTTCTTCTCTGATTGCTACATCTAGAACTTCCACAACTATATTGAATAACAGTGGTGAAAGTGGACACGGTTGCCTTGTTCCTGACCTTAGGTGGCATGCTTTCAGTTTTTCACCATTGGGAATAATGTTTGCAATAGGCTTCTCATATATGGCCTTTATTACGTTGAAATAGGTTTCTTCTGTGAACATTTTTTGAAGTTTTAATCATAAATAGGTGCTGAATTTTGTCAAAGGCTTTTTTCTGCATCTATTGAAATGATTCTATGTTTTTTCTTTCTTATATACTTAATATTTTTATTTCTTTTTTTTCTCCCTTTTATTGTTTTTGCCATACAATGCCATGATATCACCATGGGTTTACATATGCTCCCCCTCCAGAAACCCCTCCCTCGCCCTCCCTCCTCCCTCCCCCCTGGGAAATCTCGATGCACCAGCCCCGAGAATCAATCCTGGGCTGGCAATTGATTAGACATATGATAATTAACATGTTTCAATTCCATTCTCCCATATCATCCCACCCTTTCCCTCATCCTCAGAGTCCACGAGTCTATTCTATACATCTGTGTTCCTTTTGCTGTCTCGCATGTTGGGTTCTCATTACTGTCTTTCTAAATTCCATATATATGTGTTAATATACTGTATTGTTGTTTTTGCTTCTGGCTTACTTCACTCTGGATAATGGGCTCCAGTTCGGTCCATCTGAGTAGAATTGATTCAAATGATTTTTTTTAATGCTGAGTAATATTCCATTGTGTATATGTACCACAGCTTTCTGATCCATTTGTCAGTTGATGGGCATCTAGGTTGCTTCCATGTCCTGGCTATTGTAAACAATGCGGTGATGAATATTGGGGTACACGTGGCTCTTTCAATTCTGGTTTCCTCGGTGTATATGCCCAGCAGTGGGATTGCTGGGTCATATGGCAGGGCTATTTGCAGCTTTTTAAGGAACCTCCACACTGTTTTCCATAGTGGCTGTACTAGTTTGCATTCCCACCAACAGTGTAGGAGAGTTCCCTTTTCTCCACATCCTCTCCAGCATTTATTGCTTGTAGACTTTTGGATTACAGCCATTCTGATTCTATGGTTTTTTATCTTTCAGTTTGTTAATATGGTGTATCACACTGATTGAATTCCATATATTGAAGTGTCCTTGCATCTCTGGAATAAACCCAATTTGATCATGGTGTATAAGCTTTTTGATGTGTTGCTGAATTCTGTTTGCTAAAATTCTGTTGATGGTTTTTGCATCTATATTCATCAGTGATATTGCCCTGTATTTTTGATTTTTTGTGTTGTCTTTGGTTTTGGTATCAGGGTGATGGTGGCTTCGTAGAATGAGTTTGGAAGTGTTCTTTCCTCTGCAATTTTTTGAAAGTTTTGGATGGAGAGGTGTTAGCCCTTCTCTAAATGTTTGATAGGATTCTCCTGTGAAGCCATCTGGTCCTGGGCTCTGTTTTGGGGGAGATTTTGTTTTATCACAGCTTCAATTTCAGTGCTTGTAATTGGGTTGTTTATAATTTCTATTTCTTCCTGGTTCAGTCTTGGAAGATTGAACTTTTCTAAGAATCTGTCCATTTCTTTCAGGTTATCTATTTTATTGCCCTATAGTTGTTCATCATAGTCTCTTTTAACCCTTTGTATCTCTGCATTGTCTGTTGTAACCTCTCCTTGGGAAGATAAAACAAGAGGGAATTTTTCCTGGATCATAACAGATTGAATAAGACAGATTAATCAGTGTCCTTTGGTTACTGTTGATAGACCTAGTCCAATAACAGCACATTGAGTGGCCTATCATAGAAATCTTAGGCAGACCTAAGAATAGGCCCTAGCACTGTGGGAAGAAAGAGTCATGAAATGCCTCCCAAAGTATGGTTAAATTTATGACCATCAGGTGGTGGTGGTGATTCAGTCACTAAGTCATGTCAGACTCTTGGGACAATATGGACTGTAACCTGCCAGGCTCCTCTATCCATGGGATTCTCCAGGCAAGAATACTGGAGTGAGTTGCCATATCCTTATCCAGGAGTTCTTCCTGACCCAGGAATCGAACCTGGGTCTCCTGCATTTCAGGCAGATTCTTTTTTTTTTTAATTTTCTTTACTTTATTGTGTTGGTTTTGCCATACAATGACATGAGACTGCCATGGGTTTACATATGCTCCCCCTCCAGAACCACCCTCCCTCCTCCCTCCCAATTCCCTCCCCCTGGGACATCTCCGTGCACCAGCCCCAAGCATCAACCCTGGGTTGGCAATTGATGTCACATATGATAATTAACATATTTCAATCCCATTCTCCCATATCATCCCACCCTTGCCCTCTTCCACAGAGTCCACAAGTCTGTTCTATATATCTGCGTTCCTTTTGCTGTCTTGCATGCAGGGTTCTCATTACCATCTTTCTGAATTCCATATATATGCGTTAGTATACTGTATTGTTGTTTTTCCTTCTGGCTTACTTCATTCTGGATAATAGGCTCCAGTTCCATCCACCTGAATAGAACTGATTCAAATGAATTTTTTTAATGCTGAGTAATATTCCACTGTGTATATGTACCACAGCTTACATCCACTATGGAAAACAGTGTGGAGATTCCTTAAAGAACTGCAAATAGACCTGCCATATGACCCAGCAATCCCACTGCTGGGCATACACACCGAGGAAACCAGAATTGAAAGAGCCACGTGTACCCCAATGTTCATTGCCGCATTGTTTACAATAGCCAGGACATGGAAGCAACCTCGATGCCCATCAGGCAGATTCTTTACTGACTGAGCTATGAGGGAAACCCATCACCATCAGAGGTCCCTGTCAACTACAAATTGGCACTTGCCATTCGCACTTGCAATCTTGTGCTGCTGCAGCTGCTGACCTTCAACATCCCCTAAAAAGAACTCAGAGTGGAGAGCAGAAATGAGGCAATCTATATACCCAGGGAATATCTGTCAAGACAGGTCTTCAGATAGATAATTTCAGGAACCAACTTTATGAGCCCAATTCTTGTATCTCCTCATATCTAGAAAGCACCAAAATCCTTCATGGTGATGACTGTTCCTTTTGATTAGCAGAATGCTTCACAAGACTAGCAGAAACTTTTTGCAAAAAACATGTGCTTGATTGTATGTATTCCTCTTCACAAAAACCACATATATACTGATCGTCCCCATTGCTTCTTTGGAACAATTTCTCAGAGTTATCTGAAGTGCTGTCCCCAGGGTTGCAGTTTTCATTTTGTCTCCAATAAAACATAACTTGCAACTCTCCCATTGTGTGTTTTTTGTAAGTTGACAACTATTTGAGATAAAGGGACAGACACTGGAAGGAGTCATAAACTAGCAAGGAATGTTAGAACAGTTATTATTACATTCTGGGAAAAAAAAGAAGGGGTAAGTGGATAGGCAACCAATAAGGTCTGTCACAGCATTTTTAAGAGGGGTAATAGATATCAAGGGTATTAGGGGACTAGCAGAAAAATGATTGAATGAATAATTCGGATACACATGCTCACCTACTGAAATATGGGAGTTTCATGTTTAGTATTTGTACTGATAAAAACAGCCAAAAAATGTAGTGCATGAGTATTGCTTCTTAAAACTTCTGATTCTGTTGCCTTTTTGATATGTCTCCATTTGAAAAATCACAATAAATATGTAATGTAATGAATTTTGTCAATGATCTTCAGTTGTCTTCTTAAAATTTAACCCCATTTTGTTGTTTGGGAGTCTTACATATAAATATAACATTTAGTCAAGTTTTCTCATCAGCTTTAGAAAATTGCCTTTTTTGAATATGTTCTTCTGATTCTGTGATCCACAATTGTGTGTGTGGATGCATGTGTTTATAGTACTTTGAAAATGAGAATTTCTGAGCACATGTTTCAAATAAGACTATGTAAAGCTATAGAAGACCACAATAATTGCACCACAATACCTACTTTAGCTTCCCTGATAGGTCAGTTAGGAAAGAATTCACCTGCAATGCAAGAGACCCTGGCTCAATTCCTGGTTCAGGAAGATCCACTGGAGAAAGGATAGGCCACCCACTCCAGTATTCTTTGGCTTCCCTTGTTGCTTCAGCTGGTAAAGAATCCATCTGCAATGCAGAAAACCTGGGTTTGATCCCTGGGTTGGGAAAATCCCCTGGAGAAGGGAAAAGCTACCCACACTCTGTATTCTGGCCTGGGGAATTCCATGGACTGTATAGTCCATGGGATCTCAAAAAGTCAGACACGACTGAAAGACTTTCACTTTCACCTACTTTAGTATTAAATGTCACTCAGGAGCTATAAAAATATCCACTTTTGTACTATTTAAGTTGTAACCTCTCAGCTCTTTATCTCTACTAAACTCTTTCCTCCTCATACAGTCTCTTACACATCTATGTATTCAGCAAATCTTTGGTGATCATCCACTCTGAAGCAACACTCTGCTAAGCATGGGAGATTAAATTATGAACAACAACAATAGCAAAAACCAAAACAGACATAGCCAAAACTTAATGTAGGGCTTGGACTTCCCAGATGGTGCTAGTAGTAAAGAACCTGCCTGCCAGTGCAGAAGGCAGAGGAGATGCAGGTTAGACCCTGGGTCCAGAAGATACCCTGGAGTAGGAAATGGCAACTCGCTCCAGTATTTTTGCCTGGAAAATTTCGTGGACAGAGGAACTTGGCGGCCTACAGTCTATGGGGCCACAAAGAGTCCAACACAACTGAACGCATGCATGTGCATGTACACACACGTAGGGCTTGCTTTTCATGTTCCAAGAAACATACGATTGTGGCTCATTTCACATAACACTTTACCTCTTTTAATTTGCCCCAAGTTTATTCAGATTATTGACTCACCTCAAGGTTAAACCTTTAAGTGTTCATCTTCACTTGTAACATCCATGAGTAATTAAAATATAAGAGCTGATGAAAATATACCCAACTCTTTTTCACCTACTGGAGCTTCTTGGGTAATGGTAAGAATAGGTGGAAGAGACATTTCAGATTTTATTTTAACCATAAAGTTATAGTATTAACATTTATCTTCATTACATAGGGTTGCCAATCAGAATGTCTCATCAATATGAAATAGAGATATTACCTTACTGGGCTAATATTTTATATGCAAAACATTCAAATTTCTTTGTTTTACATAGGATGTACCAACACAAGATTCAACGTAATTCCATTTTTGAAATGTGGAATATAGCTCTGGATGACTCTATTACTACCTTCCTAGATCCTTAACATTCATGCCAGATAAACCAGTTATTTGGTCCATCCCTATTACACATTGAGATGCTAGAGGGAATTTATTTAGCTTGTCCAGAGCCATCATATTAGTGACAAAGATCAACATTTGAACACTGTTCTCCTGAATCCCAATTTAATTTTTTTACTTCTGAGTTCTTGTGTGCTAAGTCACTTCAGTTGTGTTTCACTCTATGCGACCTTATGGACTGCAACTTTCCAGGCTCCTCTGTCCATGGAATTCTCCAGACAAGGATACTGGAGTCGGTTGCCATTCCTGCCTCCAGGAGATCATCCTGACCCAAGGGTTGAACTCACGTCTCTTATATCTACCTGCATTGACAGATGCATTCTTTTCCACTTAGGCCACCTGGGAAGCTTTCCTGTGTGTGGGTGTGTGTATGCTCCATCATGTCCAACTCTTTGTGACCCCATAGACTATAGCCCACCAGGCTCCTCTGTCCATGGGATTTTCCAGGCAAGAATATTGGAGTGGGTTGCCACTTCCTTCTCCAGGGGCTTCCAAGTACACCTCTTCAGAAAATTCCCATCTTCATCACCAGCTCAGCTGGGGACCAGTGCAAAGTGGAAATGCAGCATAGTCATAAATTCTGGCTCAAAATAAATGGCCAGCTTGGTTGTATAAGTAGTAGATAACAGAGCCTATGATTACAGAACTTGAACATTTCAGTCTCAGGTTTTAAGTGATTCAGACTTTAATGATGCTTCCATAGTGAAAGAAAGCAACTGAGAGAGCCAACATTTCCTTACATAATAATAGTTTAAATTATATCATTTTTTTCATTCAATAAAAATTTTGCATACCATCTGGGGATACATAAGTAAATAAAATAGAGAAAAAATCACTGTCTTCATGAATCTTATATTCTAGCTGTTAGAGATAAACAATAAATAAGTTATAAAGAATGTAATAAGTGATATGGGGGGAAAATAAGGAAACAGGGTGACAGGGAGGGTCAGAATGGAGGAAAAGGTAGATGAGGTCTTTACTTTCAGTTGAAGACGTGATCTCCTGACAGTCTGCCTGTGAATGTTGTCAAAGAGAGAAACTGATCATTGAAAAAAAAATGATTTTTTCTTCGAAGCTCGAGGTCATACTTGGAGAAGCTCAGAGCCCAGGCGCCAAAACTCATTGTGTACAGTGCATGCATATCCTTTTACTCTTCCTACTTTACTTCCAGGTATTGAGTCTGAGAAAGGCTTGAGGTGGAAAATAGACATCACAAAAGAGAGAGAGAGAACGAGATAATCAGCTTCAATTATGCTTTGATATTGCCTCAATGATTGGGCCCCATATCTTTTCTAGTGTTTACTACAAGGGTCTTCTGTGGTCCTTTTCCCACTCATTTTCTTCCCTATGCTTCAAACTTCAATAAGGATATGTACACAATGAAAAATTAGAAGTTTGAGCATACTCTTCGTAAGCATTAGAATAAGCCATTTACAGCTTTATGTTTTTATAGGTATTACCTAGTTAATACTCCTTAATTAACTAGGAGTTAACTCTTGGAAATTTTGACACTACTTTTTTTGGTCCATTAATGCTGAATTTATATATATTTGACTATTTTCATTGTATAGTATGTTTAAAAAATAAACTATTCATTTATCAAGACTATTTTTAATTGGTTTTACCTCAATAGTTTTTCTAAAGTAATGTTTATTATTTTATTGACCTCAATAATCCAAGAGCATGAATGTTCCACATACAATTTCTATTTCCATTTGCCATGCTTTACATGTATTTCTATTAGTGTATTTTTAGCTTCTCAATATAGATGTACTTTGTAAAAATTTTTAAATGCAAAAGATTATACTAATAAATAAAATTACCCATAATTTTTCTATTAGCATTTTGATGTGTCTACTTCCTTTATTTTCACAATAAATGTATTTGTTTTATGTAGGAGATAGCAAACTATATGTACAGTTTTATGCTCTTGGTTTTTTTCATGTGAATGTTAGTGCTATAGTGATGAATAAAACAGACAAGATTCCTGTGGAATAAAATTAGTAATGGAATTTTAATCTAGTGATTTACTGAAACCACTCCCTAATTTGTACACTTGGAGTGTTTTCAAATTTTAATATTTTATGTAAAACTATAATGAATGCCTTTGTGTGACAATAACGTTACTTAGGATTAGTCATTCCTAGCAGTGGAATTAGTGGACGTCAGGGTAGGAACATTTTTAAAGGCTCTTTATACATAGTTGGTATTCTTTTTATTCCTTTATATAGATATGGTTCATTTCTTACTAAGAAATTGAATGGCTTTGCAATACTTTCCTTCAGAAGGCAAGACTATTTGACAAATTTGTGAAATTTGGCCAACGGAAGGATTCTGAGATATACTGCATACTATTGCTCAAGTAGAAATTAACTTGATGCCTTGAATCATGCTTCCTTCCATTTTATAAAATGAAATGAGTCAGTTTTATATAAGAAACATAAATTTTCAAAAATAAAGAAAAATTTAGAGATACCCTAAGATGGTGGAGGAATAGGATGGGGATAACACTTTCTCCCCCAAAAATTCATCAAAAGATCATTTGAGTGCTAAGCAACTTCCAAAAAAAACACTTCTGAACGCTGGCGGAGGACACCAGGCACCCGGAAAGGCAGCCCTTTGAAAGGAGGTAGGACAAAATACAAAACACAAAAAGACAGACAAAAATTATCCAAAGTGAAGTAAGCCAGAAGCAAAAACAACAATACAGTATATTAACACATATATATGAAATTTAGAAAGACAGTAACGAGAACCCAACATGGGAGACAACAAAAGGAACACAGATGTATAGAATAGACTCGTGGACTTTGTGGATGAGGGTAAGGGTGGGATGATATGGGAGAAGGGCATTGAAGCATGTTAATTGTCATGTGTCTAATCAATCGCCAGCCCAGGATTGATGCTCGGGGCTGGTACAGCGAGATTTCCTGGGGGGGGAGGGAGGAGGGAGGGGGGTTCCGGAGGGGAAGCATATGTAAACCCATGGTGATATCATGACAATGTATGGCAAAAACAATAATAAAAAAAAAAGAGTTAGGGACAGAGACCCATCCTGAGGAGGGAGTCATGAAGGAGAAGTTTCCAAACAGCAGGAAACCCTCTCACCGATGGGTCTGTGGGGAGTTTTGGAATCTCAGAGGGCAACATAACTGGGAGGGGAAAAATAAACCCCACAGATTACAGATCTAACCACAACTCCCAGCAGAGAAGTAGCCCAGACACTCATGTCCACTACCAGTGGTGGGGGCTGGAAAAGGAGACATGGGTTGCATGCTTAGGGTAAAGACTGGGCCTGAATGCCCTAAGGACAATATAAAAGAGCTAACCTGAGATATATATAGAATCTAGAAAGATGGTAATGATGACCCTATATTCAAGACAGAAAAAGAGACACAGATGTAAAGAACAGAATTTTGGACTCTGTGGGAGAAGATAAAGGTGGGTTGACTTGAGAGAATAGCATTGAAGCATGTATATTACCATATGTGAAATAGATCGCCAGTTCAGGTTCGATGCGTGAGACAGGGCAATCAGGACCAGTGCACTGGGATAACCCTGAGGGATGGGATGGGGAGGGAGGTGGGAGGGGGTTTCAGGATGGGTGACACATGTACACCCATGGCTAATTCATGTCAATGTTTGGCAAAAATCACTACAGTATTATAAAATAATTTGCCTCCAATTAAAATAAGAAATTTAATTAAAAAGTAAAGAAAAATTCAATGACAAAGAAATTAGTTAAAAAAAAACTGATGACAATATCTAACAAATTGCTCTTCCTCCCAGGGCCAAAATAATGCTCACTTATATTTATCTAGGACAGATAAGAGAAAATTATACCTGGACACATCCTTACTTACTGCACAAGTTTTCATTTCATATGATGAGAAGTCCACATTTGTAAATTTCCTACCAAGTACAATTTGATAAGTTGTTCTAACATAACTCTGTATATAACCAACAGTTGTGTTCAGATTTGGAGAGGAAAAAAAACCATTTTTCATACTTTTTGCTACTATTTTAATAGGCATTTTACCTTTGTTTAATTTTCATATCTAAGAATAAACTATATTCAAGGTTTTTTTTTGAGGAAAATCTCTGCAATCATATATATAGTTTTGGAGGAAAAGGAGCCTGAATGTAAAGAAAATGTTCACATTACAGTTGCTCTTTAGAGAGGAATATCCTTGTATTTTCCTTTCGGCCCATATAGCTCTCTCATGCACACATACGTATACAGGTACACAGATTTGTGTGGGAAAATACGTGTTCAAAACTCATGTTAAAATAAACTGGTATCAAGCAATTAGATGTTTCTTAAGCAATCAGATTCATTTCTAGTTTAAGTAATCTCCATACTGTTCTCCATAATGGCTCTATCAGTTTACATTTCCACCAAAGATATGGGAGGGTTCCTTTTTCTGTACATCCTCTTCAGAATTTATTATTTGTAGATTTTTTGTTGATGGCCGTTCTGACTGGTGTGAGATGATACCTCACTGTAATTTTGATTTGCATTTCTCTAATAATTAGTGAGGTTTAGCATCTTTTCATGTGTTTATTGGTCATCTGTATGCCTTCTTTGGAGAAATGTCTGCCTAGATCTTTTGCCCATTTTTTGATTGAGCTTTTTTTTTTCTTTCTGATTTTGAGCTGTTTGAGCTGCTTATATATTTTGGAGATTAATCACTTGTCAGTTATTTCTTTTGCAATTATTTTCTCCTATTTTGAGGGTTGTCTTCTAGTCTTATTTACCATTTCCTCTGCTGTGCAAAAAATTTTCAGTTTAATTAGATTCCATTTGTTTGTTTCATTTTTATTTCCATTACTCTATGAGATGGGTCAAAGAGTAAATCTGCCATATGACCCAGAAGTCCCACTACAGGACTCTACCCTGAGAAAGTCACAATTCTAAAAGACACATGCACCCCAGTATTCATTGCATCACCATTTACAGTAGCCAGGACATGAAAACAACCTAGATAGCCATCTACAGATGAATGGATAAAGCAGAGGTGGTGTGTGTGTGTGTGTGTGTGTGTGTGTGTGTGTGTGTGTGTGTATAATGGAATATTATTCAGCCATAAAAAATAATGAATTTGAGTCGGTTCTAGTGAGGTGGATGAACCTAGAGCCTGTTATACAGAATGAAGTCAGTCAGAGAGAGAAAAACAAATATTGTATATTAACACATATATATGGAATCTCGGAAAATGTTATTGATGAACTTATTTGCAGGGAAGGAATGGAGACATAGACTTAGAGAATGCATCTGTGAATACAGTCAGGGAAGGAGAGAGTGGAACGAATGGAGAAAGCAGCATTGACATATATACACTACCATGTGTAAAAAAGATAACTGGTGAGAAGTTGCTGTATAACACATGGACCCCAGCCCGAAACTCTGTGATGACCTAGAGGGGTGGAATAGGGAGAAGGTTGGGAGGCTCAAGAGGGGGACGATATATGTATAATTATGGCTGATTTGTGTTGTTGTAGGGGAGAAATCAGCACAACATTGTAAAACAATTTTCTTCTAATTAAAAAATAAATAAAGATAGATTCAATCAATGAAAAACTGATTCTCTCAGTTCAAACTGTGAAACATTGTGTGTGAGCACATCTAAAGTTATTGAATAGATTTCAGAAGCACTGATGTACTGTAAAATGTAATTACTGTGTCCTATCCCTTTAAGTCCCTGCTGTTTACAGTCTCTTTATGATGTCATCACTCAGCCTTAGCAGTTTGAACTTACATTGCTGAAGTCCTGGCAACCTATAGGCAGGGGAAATGTCTCTTCCAAGATGGTAAGTCTTATTTTCAATAATTTTTAGCGTTTTTAACCGTTAGAATGCTCAATTTAGTTTCATATTCATATTTTAATATAAATAATGTTCCTCTAATAGTAGCTATTATAGATTAAAAGTTTATTTTATTAACATCATGCTCTAACCAACTGAGCTAACTGGCCATGACTGAAAGTTGTATTTTAAACAGAGATACAAGATTTCCATTAACACCTAAAGTGTTTTACTTTGAAATTTAGCTAGTTCAGGCTCTTTCACAAAATAGCTGCATGGTCTTGAATATTTTATCACTTTGAGTGTGTGTATATGTGTATTTATAATCACATCTTATTTTAGGGAGAAAGGAAGTAATATGTGTGAAATCACTTTAAAATGTAAAGCAAAATAAAACATAGTAAGACTTTATTATGGTACTTTAGTATACTTAATTTTATATGTAAAGGAGATTAGGCCATCCTGTTTTTCTGATAAAAAGGAAGACTTTATATTATTGCCAATTAAGACATTATAGTGAGTTGATTTTTAAAGGTATCATTAAGTGGATAATAAAATATTATTCATAGGAATTAAACAAAAGTATTTCTTCAGGATTTAGTGGCTACATCATTCAATGTTAGTCTCTATTTTAAAAGCCAATCTCTGTTAAAAAGTATTACCAACAGTAATACAAAACTTATGATAATGTAAGCCATATTGACTTAGAGTTAATAGCTAATATCCATATGTATTAAGTTGAACCATATAAAACTATCAATATTCAGCCATTTTGACTTACAAAAATGTAAAATTCTTCTGACACAACCTAATTTTAGAAGCATGTAAAAATCAATAACAAAGTTATAGTTAAGATGGAATAGGTAATTTGTAGAAAAGAAAATGTCAAAGATCAGTAAAAATACGAAGAACTGCACAACTTCAACAATAAAAATAAAGTTTAGAAAACCTTTGACTCAGAAATTCAAATTCTAAAAAAAATATAGAGATTTATTCCCTTTTAAAATGATACATTTCTATAATGTTTGGTTTTTTCAAAATGTATGTATTATTTTTAGAATCAGAAAATGCAACAAAGTTTGAAAAAAAAGGAAAAGAATGATTCTATCTAGAAATTAATGATTTAGTTCACTAGTGCTTCTATTTATTTTTTTAAATATTTCAGATTTTTTTCCTTTACATTATTGTGTTGGTTTTGTCATACATTGACATGAATTCGCCATGGGTATACATGTGTTCCCTTCCAGAACCCCCCTCCCACCTCCCTCCCTATCCTAGTGCTTTTAAAATGTATTTCTAGTTTGATGTTGCCTACATCTGCTCTTTCCTCTTACATCACAAAGGGCTCAGATTATGTCACTACTGGACATTATCATCTCTTTGAAACACAGTGCTATAAGTAAATCCCTCTTTAGTGAGAAGTATTTTCTCCCATATCCCCACATAAAGCAGAACTCAGAGGTACTGTAGGTTTGTTTCCTCAGTGGCATTTCCAAATCTTTTCTCTTCTCTATTCTTTAAAAAGAGGTAGCATGGAGTCTCATGCCATCAGATTATGTCAGCTGATAGCTTTCCTTGCTATATTCATCTGTTGATTCCATTGTTGCTCCACTTCATTTTGCCATGATTTTCTTATGTGGCCTACTATCATACAACTAACTGTACTCTTGTCAATTTCTTGTGATTTATCTGTTGTTGCTCAGTCACTCAGTCATGACCAACTCTTTGTGACACCATGGACTGCAGCACACCAGGCTTCCCTGTCCTTCAGCATATCCCAGAGCTTGCTCAAATTCATGTCCATTGAGTTAGTAATGTCATACAACTATTTCGACCTCTGTTGTCCCCTTCTACTTCTGCCTTCAATCTTTCCCACATCAGGGTCTTTTCCATTGAGTCATTTCTTCACTGATGTGGTGAAAGTATTGGAGTTTTAGCTTCAGTATTAGTTCTTCCAATGAATACTCAAGATTGATTTCCTTTAGAATGGAGTGATTTGATTGCCTTGCAGTCTAAGCAACTTGCAAGAGTCTTCTCCAACACAACAGTTTAGAGGCATCAGTTCTTCCATGCTCAGCCTTCTCTCACATCCGTACAGTCCAACTCTCACATCTGTACATGACTACTGGAAAAACCATAGCTTTGACTATAGGGATCTTTGTCATCAAAGTAATGCCCCTGCTTTTTAATATGCTGTCTAGGTTTTCAATGATTTTTTCCTCCAAGGAGCAAGCATCTTTTAATTTCATGGCTGCAGTCACCATCGGCAGTAGTTTTGGAGCCCAAGAAAATAAAGTCTGGCAGTGTTTTCATTACTTCTCCATTTGTCATGAAGTGATGAGACTGCATGTCATTATCTTCATCTTTTTGAATGTTGAGCTTTAAGCCAGCTTTTGCACTCTCCATTTTCACTTTCATTAAGAGACTCTTTAGTTCCTCTTCACTTTCTGCCATAAGAGTGGTGACATCTGCATATCTGAGGTTACTGAAATTTCTCCCAGCAATCTTGATTCCAGCTTGTGCCTTATTTAGCCTGACATTTCACTTGACGTACTTTGCATATAGATTAAATAAGCAGGGTGACAATATACAGTTTCAATGTACTCCTTTCCCAATTTGGAACAAGTCCATTGTTTCATTTCCTGTTTTGTTGCCACTTTATCTGCATACAAGTTTCTCAGGAGGCAGGTAAGATGGTCTGGTATTCCCATCTGCTTAGGAATTTTCCACAGCTTGTTGTGATTCACACAGTCACAGGCTTTGGCATAGCCAATGAATCAGAAGTAGATGTCTTTCTGTAATTTTGCTTTTTCCATGTTCCAACAGATGTTGACAATTTAATCTCTGGTTCCTCTGCTTTTTCTAAATCCAGCTTAAACATTTGGAAGTTCTTGGCTTATGTACTGTTGAAGCCTAGCTTGGAGAATTTTGAGCATTACTTTGCTAGTGTGTGAAATGAGAGTGATTGTGGGGTAGCTTGAACATTCTTTGTCATTGCCTTTGTTTGGGATTGGAGTAAAAACTGACCTTTTCCAGTCCTGTGGCCACTGCTGAGTTTTCCATATTTGCTGGCATATTGAGTGCAGCACTCTCACAGCATCATCTTTGAGGATTTCAAATAGGTCAGCTGGCATTTCATCAAATCCACTATCTTTGTTCATAGTGATGCTTCTTAAGGCACTTGACTGTGGACTCCAGGATGTGTGGCTCTAGGTGAGTGATCACACCATCGTGCTCATCTGGGTCATGAAGATCTTTTTTCTATAGTTCTTCTGTGTATTCTTGCCAACTCTTCTTGATATATTCTGCTTCTGTTAGGTCCAACCATTTCTGTCCTTTATTGTGCATATCTTTGTATGAAATGCTTCCTCAGTATCTCTAGTTTTCTTGAAGACATCTCTAGTATTTCCACTCTTTGTTTTCCTCTATTTCTTTCCATTTTTCACTTAAAAAGGCTTTTTACAACCCTCATGCTATTCTCTGGACCTCTGTATTAAGATAGGTATGTGTGTCCTTTTCTCCTTTGCCTTTTGCTTCTTTTCTTTTATTTCCTCAGCTATTTGTAAGGCACCCTAAGACAATCATTTTGCCTTTTCTGCATTTATTTCTTGGGGATGGTTTTGATCACTGCCTCCTGTACAATGTTACAAACCTCCATCCATAGTTTTTCAAGCTCTTTATCAGATCTAATCCCTTGAATCTATATGTCACTTCCACTATTTAATGGTATGGGACTTGTTTTAGGTCATACCTGAATGATCTATTTATTGTTTTTGCCTACTTTCTTCAATTGACACTAAGGAGTTCATGTTCTATGACAGCTCTCAGTCTTTTTTCAGACTGTATAGAACTTCTCCATCTTTGGCTGCAAAGAATATAATCAATCTGATGTTGATATTGACCATCTGGTGATGTCCATGTGTAGAGTCATCTCTTGTGTTATTGGAAGAGGGTATTTGCTATGACCAGTGTGTTCTCTTGGCAAAACTCTGTTAGCCTTTGCCCTGCTTCATTTTGTACTCCAAGGCCAAACTTGCACATTACTCCAGGTGTCTCTTGACTTTCTACTTTTACATTCAAATGGCAACCCAATCCTGTATTCTTGCCTGGATAATCCCAGGAATAGAGGAGCCTGGTGGGCTGCTGTCTATGGGGTCGCACAGGGTCGGACATGACTGAAGTGACTTGGCAGCAGCAGAAGCAGCAACTATGATGAAAAAGACATTTCTTTCTTTTTTTTTTCGTGTTCTAGAAGGTCTAGTAGGTCTTCATAGAACCATTCAACTTAATCTTCTTTGGCATTAATGTTCGTGGCATAGACCTGGCTTACTGTGATATTGAATGGTTTGCCTTAAAAACAGAGAACATTCTGTCGTTTTTGAGATTGCACCCAAGTATTACATTTTTGACTTTCTTGTTGACTATGAGGTCTATTTCATTTCTTCTAAGGGATTCTTGCCCACAGTAGTAGATGTAAAGGTCATCTGAATTAAATTCATGCATTCCGGTCCACTTTAGTTCACTGATTCCTAAAATGTCAATGTTCACTTTTGCCATCTCCTGTTTGATCACTTCCAATTTACCTTGACTCATGGACTTAACATTCCAGGTTTCTATGCATTATTGTTCTTATAGCATTGGACTTCACTTTTACTATCAGAGACATCTGCAACTGGGCATTGATTGTTTCCACTTTGCCTCAGCCTATTCATTCCTTCTGGAGCTATTTCTCCACTCTTTTCCAGTAGCATATTGGGCACATACCGATTTGAGGAGTTCATCTTTCAGTTTTGTATCCTTTTGCTTTTTCATACTGTTCATGGGGTTCTCAAGAAAAGAATGTGGAAGTGGTTTGCCATTCCTTTCTCCAGTGGACCATTTTTTTGTCATAACTCTCCATCATGACTCATCTGTCTTGGGTGGCCCTACATGCCATAGCTCATAGTTTCATTATGTCAGACAAGGCTGTAATGCATGTGATCAGTTTGGTTAGTTTTCTGTAGTTGACCTATTTATTCTGTTTGCCCTATGATGGATAAGGATAAGAAGCTTGTGGAAGCTTCCTGATGCTAGGTACTGGCTGTGGGTAAACTGGGTTTTGTTCTGAAAGGTGGGGCCTTGTTCAGTAAATCTTTAATCCAATTTTTTGCTGATGTGGTACTGTGTTCCTTCCCTGTACTTTGGCCTGAGGCAAAACTATGGTAGGAATAATGGCAGTAATGGTGACCTCCTTCAAAGGACTTATGCCAGCACCCTGTGGCTCCAAGGACTGCTGAAGTCAGTGCCTCTGACCCTGCAGCATGCCACTGTTGAGCCATGCCTTCACCAGAGACTCCTGGATGCTCACAGGCAAGTCTGGCTCAGCAGTGGGGTCACTGCTCCTTTCTCCTGGGTCCTGGAGTGCACAAGATTTTGTGTGTGCCATCCAAAAGTTTGTCTCCCCAGTCCTGTGGACATTCTGTAATCAAATCCCACTGGCCTTCAAATTCCCTGGGAGTTCACAGTCCCTTTGCCAGATCCCCAGGCTGGGAAATCTGTCATGGGCCCTAGAACTTTTGCAACACTGCAAGAATTTCTTTGGTATAATTTTTCTACAGTTTGTGAGTCCTCTGCTCTGTGGCTCTATGTTGGGGTTAATGGCAACCTCCTCCAAGAGATCTTATGCCACATGTTGTCTGCAATCAGAGACCCTGTCCCTGCGGCAGGCCACTACTGACCTGTACCTCTGCAGGAAACACTCAAAGGCAGGTCTGGCTAAGTCTCCTGTGGGATCCCTGGGTCCTAGGCATGCAAGGCTTTGTTTTCACCCTTCAAGCATCTTTGGCTTGTATAAGGTTTGATTCTAAGTGCAGGTTTTCCCCTCCTACCATCTTGTTGGGGCTTCTTCTTTGCCTTTGGATGTGGGGTATCATATTTTGGTTGGATCCAACTTTCTCCTGTAGATGGTTGTTCAGCAGCTAATTTCAATTCTGTAGTTCTTGCAGGAAAAGGTGAGTGCACATCCTTCTTCTCCACCATCTTTAATGTCCAATTATCTTGCCTTTCATCTGATTTCAGTGGCTCACTTCCATACATATCCCTCCAAAATCTTATTTTCTAGCATTTCACTCTTCAACCACTGTCTCAGGTAACTTTAATAACCCCACTTCAACAATGTTTTCACCCATCCAAAACCTATCATTGATTTACAGTCTTTGAACTGTCACCCATCTATCCCTTCTCCATGGCTTTACTAACATTCTTACCCATTATAAATTCTTCCCTATCTTAGATTCTTACAAGTTCATGGTGAATCAGCACAAATATTTCCCTGCATATATCCTCAATTCCATTTCCCTACTCTTCTTTTGACATCTCTGCTAACAAAACCCCAAATTTTAGTTAAATCCAATTCTCCTATTACTCCATAGTTTTTGGTGGCACTTTTGCAACTGAACATGACTAAGGAAAGACATGTAACCATGATTATTGGCTTCAATTCATATTTATGATTACAAACTGTAAGTGTACTGTTAATGGTACCTGGCAATAATATTAAACATCTATCATCTATTCATAGCTCTCCTATTCTTGAATATGAATGTTCCTCACTTTTTCGTCTCTTCTCAAATCTATAATAGCTACACTCTATCCTACTCTCAGCTAGGGGAAAATTTCACCATCATTACTACTGAATATACTAATCTACAGGCATCTTACAACCCTATTTTCTGCCTTCTCTTCTATTATAGCAAATGCCCTTTTCTTGCTCACGCCTGAGTATAATTTGAAGTGCGACAATTTCTTAGGGCAGTCAAAACAAACAAATCAAGTGGCTTCATTGTCTCACACTTCTGGAAACTTTAAGTCCAAAGTTAAGGTGTCAACAGATTTGGCTCCTTGAGGCTCTGAGGGAGGCCTATGCCTCTACCCTAGGTTACAGCAGTTACTGTCAATCATCGGTATTCTTTGGCTTGTAGATGCATCACTTCAACCTCTGCTTCCAACATCACAAAATTCACTCTCCTTGTGTGTGTGTCAAGTTTCCCCTTTTCATAGTGACACCAGTCATTGTAGTAGGTCCCACTCTAATCCAGAATTATCTCATCTTAAATTGATTACACCTGTAAAGACACTATTTCCAAATAAGGTCAATTTCACAGGGACCAACTGGTAAGACTTGTGTATATCTTTAAAAAGGGCACAAATCAACTCACACCACTGGGTGCTGGATGTTTTCCACTCAAAGTATAGCTCCTGTAGTTGACTCATCTTCTGTATCCTCACTGTCTTTCCTTTTATTACAGAATTTTGCTGATACAATTAGCATGCAACATTATTTAAGTTTAAGGTGTACAATGTGATGATTTGTTATGCATGTATATTGCAAAATAATTACCACAGTAGGATTAGTTAACACTTCCATTACATCACAAAATTACTATTTCTTTTTGTTGTGAGAACATTTATGGTCTACTCTCATGCCAAATTTCAAGTATATAATATAGTATTGTTAATTATAGTCAACACACTGTACAATAAATACCCAGAAATTATCCATATTTTAACTGAATTTTTGTACACTTTGAATGACATCTCTGCATTTCCCCTCACCTCTCTGTTCTTTAAGTATGGCTTCTTTAGAATCCATTTATAAGTGATATTGTACTGTATATGTCTTTCACTGACTTACTTCACTTATTATAATGCTCTCAAGGTCCTTCCATGTTGTCATAAATGGCAGAACTTCCTTCTTTATCATGGCTAAACTAGATAAATGATTGATAGATGATAGATAAGTCTCACATCTCTTCAAGTATGATTTCATTTCCTTTAGATATATGTCCAGTAGTAGAGTTGCTATAAAATAAGGTAGTTTTGTTTTTAATTTTTGAAGAACCTCCCTTTTGTTGCCCACAGTGGCTATACCAATTGACATGTGTATCAAGAGTGCCCGAATTTCCTTTTATCCACAGCCTCACCAATATTTGTCTCTACTCTTTTTGATAAGAGCCATTCTAACAGATGAGATGGTATTACACTCTAGTTTTGATATTAGTTACTCTGGTTATTATGTTGGGCATCTTTTCATATACCTGTTGGTCAATTTTATAAACACTTTAGCAAAGTATCTCCAGTTTCTTTGCTCATCTAAAAAAAATAGGGTCGTTTGGATTATTTCTGCTGATGAGCTGTATCAGTGTCTCATATATTTTGAATATTAACCCTTTATCAGATAGACAATTTGAAAACATTTTGTCTCATTCCATAGTCTTTTTTTGGGTATTAATTCTTTTGCTGTAAAAAGCTTTTCAGCTTATTCATTTCTCTTTTTTTTAGCCTAGACTTTCTTGGTTTCATATCAAAAAAAAATCAGTGACAAGAAAATATTAAAAAGCTTTTTTCCTGTTTTCTTCTAGGAGCTGAATAGTTTCAGCTTCTATGTTGAAGTCATTAATCCATTCCAAACTTATTTTTTTATTTGTATTAGACAAGGGTCCACTTTTATTCTTTTCCATGTGGATATCCAGTTTTCAAAGAAACATTTATTGAAGAGCTATCTTTTCCCCATTTTGTTATCTTGGTATTTCTGGGATCTTGATTCTGTTATAATAGTCTATAATATTTTTTATGCAAGTACATTCTAGTTTTTAAGAGTAGTTTACAATCAGGAACTGTGAGTCTTTACCATCATTCCTTCTCAAGAATGCTTTGGCTATTGAGAGCCAAACATAGTCTTTCGTGGTTTTGTACAAATTTTAGATTTGTGTTTTTTATTTTTGTGAAAAACCCCATTGACATTTTTATGATTGCATTTAAACTACAGATGGCTTTTGGTTGGTAGTCTGGACATTTTACCAATATTATTCTTCTGATTCATAAACTTGAAATGTCTTTCCATTTATTTGTATCTTCTATATTTTCTTTCATCAAAATCTTATAGCTTTTAGTGGGTAGATATTTAACTTCTTTAGCTAAATATATTTACAAACATTTTGTTACTTTTAACTATTGTAAATCATACAGTTTTCTTTATTTTTCAGATATTTTGGTTTTAGTGTATTAAAGTGCAACTGAATTCTATATGTTTTGTATCCTGCAACTTTACTGAATTTGCGAATTAGTTCTAATAGTTTTTGGCAAAATCTTCAGGACTTTCTATATTCAAGATCACATACCTGCAAACAGAAATAATTTGACTTATTCCTAATTTAGATGCTGTGTATTTATTTTCTTGCCTAATTGCTCTGGCTAAGGTTTCCTCTACTATGTTGACTAAGAGTGCAAGAGTGGTCATACTTGCTCCTGATCACAGAGGAAACGTTTTCAGCATTTAAACTTTCAGTGTAATGTAAGATGAGAGTTTATCATTGATGACATTTATTACACTGAGGTGCATTTCTTCTATAGCCAATTTGTTGAGAGTATTGTTTCTATATGGAAGAATGTTATATTTTGTCAATTCTTATTCTGTGCCTATTGAGATAATTATGTGATTTTCAGTTTTCATTCTATTAATATAGTGTCACATTTACAGATTTGTAATCATACTGCATAATATTCATAATATCATAGTGGTTGGAAAAGATGTCTGATATGATTTCAATCTTCTTAAATTTTCTAAAACTTGTTCTTTGACATATGGTCTTTTGTGGAAACTGTTCTGTGTGCTCTTGAGAGGAATATGTATCCCACTATTATTGGATGGACTATTATGTATATGTTTGTTAGGCCCATTTCATATAAAATATATTCCAAATTTAATTATTTCTTATTGATTTTATGTCTGGAGGATCTGTCTGTTGTTGCAAGTGGGTATTGAAGTCCCATACTATTATTGTATTGGTGTATATTTTTGCCTTAAGATCTGTTAGTATCTGCGTAGTATATTTAGATATTCTAATCTTTGCTGAATATATATTTATCATTGTTATATCCTCTTATGAATTGATCTCTTTATCATCATAAAAGGACCTTCTTTTTCTCTGATTGTGGTTTTTGACATAATGTCTATTTTTTCTGGTGAAAGCTCTTTTTTGATTTCCACTTGTATGGAATATATTTTTCCATCATTTCATTTTGAATCTTTATGTGATCTTAAAACTGAAGTGACTATCTTGTGAGTATCATATAGTTATATCTTGTTTTTACATTCATTCATCCACTCCATGTATTTTATTTGGAGAATTTGATCCATTTACTTTTAGAGCAATTATTTGTAAATAAGAACTTACTCATCTTATATTATTTTTTCTGACTGTTTCATAGTCCCCTTGTTTCTTTCTTCCTTCATCTCTTGCTGCCTTCCTTTGTGAATTGATTAATATCATAGTAGGCTGTTTTTATTCCCCTTTTCCTTTATCTTTTGTCTATCTACTATAAGGTTTTGCCTTGCAGTTACCATCAGTTTAAAAAAACTCTTATTAATATAATAATCTATTTTTCACTGATAAATACTTAATTTCAATAAAGTTAACATATAATCATATTAAAGTACTAGAGCATACTGAATTTGACTATATACTCCTTTTCCAAGTGTGTTGAATATACTCATATATTTTCTTGTTACTAGTTATTATCCTTTAATTTCACCTTGAAGAACTTCCATTTCTTGCAAGAAACATCTAATGGTGATGAACTCTGTAAGATATTTTTGGTCTGAGATTTTTTTTTCTCATTTACTTATGAAGTAAAACTTTTGTTAGAATGTTCTTTGTTGGCAGGGTGCTTTTTTTTGTTCAACTGAAAGTTAATTACTTTTCAATATTGTGGTGTGGTTTTTGCCATACAATGATGTGAATCAGTCATGGGTGTACATGCGTCCCCCCATCTTGAACTTCCTTCCGCATCCCATCCCTCTGGGTTGGGCCAGTGCACCTGATTTGAGTGTCCTGCTTCATGCATCAAACTCACACTGGTCATCTGGTAATATGCATGTTTCAATACTCTTCTCTCAAATCATTCCACCCCTTCCTTTTCTAACATAGTCCGTGTGTGTTCTTTATGTCTGTGTCTCTTTTTCTGTCTTGCATACAGGGTTGTGTTATTGTCTTTCTAAATTCCATATATATACATTAATATACTGTATTGGTGTTTCTCTTTCTGACTTAATCTGTATAATAGGCTCCAGGTTCATCCACCTCATTAGAACTGACTAAAATATGTTGTTTTTTATAGCTGAGCAATATTCCTTTTTTTCCCAGCACTTTGAATATATCATCTCACTCTCTCCTGAACTGTAAGATTTCTGACTTCAATAATTCACGAATTGTTTCTTTTGATGGTATCCCATAGATCACATAAGATTTCTTTAGTCTTTTTCATGTTGACTTTTAAGCCAGCATTTTAACTCTCCTCTTTCACCTTCATCAAGATGGTCTTTAATTCCTCTTCGCTTTCTGCCATAAGGGTGGTGTCATCTGCGTACATGAGGCTACTGATATTTCTCCTGGCAATCTTGATTCCAGCTTGTGCTTCATCCAGCCAGGCATTTCACACGATATACTCTGCATGTAATTCAAATAATCAGGGTGACAATACACAGCCTCATTGTACTCCTTTCCCAATTTTGAATCAATGCATTGATCCATATCAGGTTCTAATTGTTGCTTCTTGACCTGCATACATCATCTTGGTTGCTCTCACTTTTTAATAAATGATATATGGTAACATATATCAATATATAATATTGATATTTGGCAGTGCATATCTTTCACATTGATTATTTATCTTTCAAATTGTCTTGTATACTCTTGGCTCTTATTTCCATATAAAATTTAAAATTATCTAGTCTGTTATCACAAAAAGAACAAATTGTATTGGGATTACATTGAATCAGTGTATCAATTTGGTAAGAATTGTTAAACATATAGCATTGAACCTTCTGAATACAGTATATAGCTCTATTTACTTATGTTTTCTTTAATTTATCTGAACATTGATATGTATTCTTCAGTGTAGAGGCATTGCACATATATTTTTAAGTTTATTTTGAGTATTTTGTGCTTATGCTATATGTTATTAACATAAGTACAAAATGCTTAAAACCACATACAGGTATGACCTAAATCAAATCCCTTGCGATTATACACTGAAAGTGACAAATAGATTCAAGAAATCAGATCTGATAGACAGAATGCCTGATAAACTATGGATAGAGGTTCATGAGAATGTACAGGAGGCAGTGATCAAGATCATCCCCAAGAAAAATAAATGCAAAAAGGCAAAATGGTTGTCTGAAGAGGCCCTATAAATAGCTGTGAAAAGAAGAGAAATGAAAGGCAAAGGAGAAAAGGAAAGATATGGTTATTTGAATTCAGAGTTCCAAAGAATATTAAGGAGAGATAAGGAAGCCTTCCTTGATGATCAATGCAAAGAAATAGAAGAAAACAGTAGAATGGGAAGGGCTAAAGATCTCTTCAAAAAAATTAGAGATACCAAGGGAATATTTCAAGCAAATATGGTTACAATAAAGGACAGAAATGGCATGGACCTAACAGAAGCAGAAGATAGTAAGAAGAGGTGGCAAGAATACATAGAAAAACTATACAAATTTTTTTTTCATAACCTAGATAACCATGATGATGTGATCACTCACCTAGACCAAACATCCTGGAATGTGAAATGAAATGAGCTTTAGGAAGCATCCCTACAAATAAAACCAATGGAGGTGATGGCATTCCAGTTGAGCTATTTCAAATCCTAAGAGATGATGTTGATAAAGTGCTGCACTCAATATGCCAGCAAATTTGGAAAACTCAGCAGTGGTCAAAGGACTGGAAAAGTTTAGTTTTCATTTCAATACCAAAGAAGGGAAATAATAAAGAATGTTCAAGCCACCACACGATTGCCTTCATTCCACATGCTAGCAAATAATGCTCAAAATTCTCCAATCAGGCTTCAACAGTATGTGAACCAAGAATTTCCAGATGTTCAAGTCAAATTTAGACAATTCATAGGAACCAGAGATCAAATTGCCAACATCCGTTGGATCATAGAAAAAGCAAGAGAGTTAAAGAAAAATATCTACTTCTGCTTTATTAATTACATCAAACCCTTTGACTGTGTAAATCACAAGAAACTGGAAAATTTTTCAAGTGGTGGGAATACCAGACCACTTTACATGCCTCCTGAGAAATCTGTATGAAGGTCAAGAAGCAACAGTTAGAACTGGAAATGGAACAAGAGACTGGTTCCAAATTGGGAAAGGAATACGTCAAGGCTGTATATTGTTACCCTGCTTATTTAACATATATGTGGAGTTCAATTCAGTTCAGTCCCTCAGCCGTGTCCGACTCTTTGCAACCCGATGGACTGCAGCACACCAGGCCTCCCTGTCTATCACCAACTCCTGGAGTTTATTCAAACTCATATCTATTGAGTTGGTGATGTCATCGAATCATCTTATCCTCTGCCTTCCCCTTATCCTCTTGCCTTCAACCTTTCCCAGTATCAGGGACTTTTCCTGTGCATCAGTTCTTTGCATCAGGTGGCCAAAGTATTGGAGTTTCAGCTACAGCATCAATCCTTCCAATGAATACTCAGGACTGATTTCCTTTAAGATGGACTGGTTGGCTCTCCTTGCAGTCCAAGGGACTCTCCAGAGTCTTCTCCAACACCACAGTTCAAAAGCATCAATTCTTAGGTTATCTGTCTTCTTTATAGCCCAACTCTCATGTACATACATGACTACTGGAAAACTATAGCTTTAACTAGACAGGCCTTTGTTGGCAAAGTAATGTCTGCTTTTTAATATTCTGTCTAGGTTGATCATAAGCTTTCTTCCAAGGAGCAAGCTTCTTTTATTTTCTTGGCTGCAGTCACCATCTGCAGTGATTTTGCAGCCCCCCAAAATAAAGTCTGTCAGTGTTTTCACTGTTTCCCCATCTACTTGCCATGAAGTGATGGGACCAGATGCCATGATAACAGAGTACATCATGCGAAATGACAGGCTGAATGATGCACAAGCTGAGATCAAGATTGCCTGGAGAAATATCAGTAACTTCACATGCGTAGATTACCCCACCCTTGTGGCAGAAAGTGAAGAGGAACTAAAGTGAAAGAAGAGAGTGAAAAAACTTGCTTAAAACTCAACATTCAAAAAACTAAGATCCTAGCATCCAGTTCCATCATTCCATTGGAAAAAAGATGGAGAAACGATGGAAACAATGACAGACTTTATTTTTCTTTAGCTCTAAAATTACTGCAGATGGTGGTTGCAGCCATGAAATTAAAATACGCTTGCTCCTTGGAAGAAAAGCTATGACCAACCTAGACAGCATATGAAAAAGCAAAGATATTACTCTGAAGACAAAGTGCATCTAGTCAAACCTATGGTTTTTCCAATAGTCATGTATGGATGTGAGAGTTGGACTATAAACAAAGCTGAACGCCAAAGAATTGATACTTTTGAATTGTGGTGTTGGAGAAGACTCTCGAGAGCCTTGGACTGCAAGATCAAAACAGTCAATCCTAAAGAAATCAGTCCTGATATTCATTGGAAGGACTGATGCTGAAGCTGAAGCTCCAATACTTTGGCCACTTTAATGAAAGAACTGAGTCATTGGAAAAGACCCTGATGCTGGGGAAGATTGAAGGTGGGAGAAGAAGGGGACACCAGAGAATGAGATGGTTTGATGGCATCAGTGACTTGATGAACATGAATTTGAGCAAGTTCTGGGAGTTTGTGAGGGACAGGGAAGCCTGGCGTGCTATCCAGTCCATGGGATCGCAAAGAGTCGGATACAGATGAGTGACTGAACTGAACTGACAAGTTGTATTATTATTTTCTACTTTTTTGTTGTGTATATAAATATAATTGATTTTCACATTTAATCTTATATCTATTTTACTAAATTCTCTTATTAATTCTAGTTGTGTGTGCATATGTATTATGGATTTTCTACATAAACATGCTGCCTGTAAATACTAACAGTTTTATTTCTTTTTTCCCCTATTCTTAGTCATTTTGTTTATATTTTTCTTGCCTTATTGCACTAGTTAGAACCTCCAGTAAAATATTACTTTTAAGTTGTACTAGCAGATATCCTTTTGTTGTTCCTGAGCTTAAGGAGACTATTCCTAATGCTTCAGCACTCAATATTCATATTTTCTCTAGTTTTCTGCATATATTGTTTATCAGGTTAAGGAAGTTTCTTTCCAATTTTTATTTGCTAAAATTTTACCATGAATTTCTTAGATGTTATCTGCATATTGAAATGTTCATATAATTTTTCCTTCTTTATATTGATGTGTTAATGTGGTGAATTTCAAATGTTAAACTAACCTGAATTAAATCCTGTTTGATTGTGGTAGAGTATCTTTTCTATGTATTTAATAGATTGAATGTTTAAGGATTAGGGTATTTATATATATGAGAGGTATGTCTGCAATTTTTTTTCTATTAATGACCTCATCAGATTTGATCTCAAAGCTATGTTCTTTTCATAGAATAAATTGATAAATCGTTCTTCTTTTTCTGTTCTTTAGAAGATTTTTTGAATAATTGTTACTTTCTTTTCCTTAGGTGTTTGGGAGAATTAATCAATGAAGACATCCACACCTGGAATTCTCTATGTCGGTAAGTTTTTAATGATCAAACAATGTCTTTAGTACACATACAGTAATCCATACTTTCTTCTTAACCTTTGTTTCAGATTTCATATGTTTTCTTTTTCAAGGAACTTGTCTATTTCATCTAAATTTTCAATATATTAGCATAAAGCTTTTGTTTCTTTCATATCTTTCTGATGACAATTTTATTATTTTTCCCTCTTATATAGTTGGCTTTATTTTGCTGTTCTGTTTTTAGCTTCTTAAACTAGATACTTAAGTCATTGACTTTTCAGCTATTCTGTTCTAATTTACAAATTTAAAGTTATAAAGTTTTAAATAGGTTTTTGCATCACACAAATATTTCAATACTGTATTTACCTTATGCTATTCAAAATGTTTTAAAAATATTTTCTAGTTTAAATTGTAATTTTTTTGATCTATAGATTGTATTTTTAATTCCAATTGTTTAGAATTTTTTTTAGTTTTTGTTGTTGATTTCTAGCTTTATTCAACTGTGAGCAGCAAACATATGCCATATGATTTTGTACTTTGATACTTGTTGAGACTTGCTTATTACCTAGTCTATGGTCAAACTTTTGTTAAATGTTCCATGTGAACTTGAAAAAAATGTATAGTATTGTGCAGTTATTTGATGTAATGTCTTTATACTATGCCAAGTTTTGTCAATCATGTTATTCAACTCTTCTATATCTCTACTGTATATTCTTTCTGTCTTGTTCTATTAGTTATTTAAATAAATATGCTAAAGTTCCCAACTATAATTGTCAGTTTGCATATTACTTTTCCTTTTATAAATTATAATTTTATGGTTTTAACGGTATGTCAGTGAGTACATGCATATTTAGAATTATTACATCTTTCTGTTGGGTTAACCCCTTTACCATTATAAAACATTCTTATTTATTTTATGTATCTTAAAGTTAACTTCAACATTAGTTTAGCTTCATGAGCTTATTATTCATTAAGGTACACAGTGTATCCCTTTTCCATTAAATAAACAAACCAAAAAACATCATGTTCTCTTATATTTTAAGTTTATTTATTATAATCCACTGTGACAGATTCATGTTTTAAGTGGTGTACTTAGTCCATATACTTTTCTGTGGTAAGAAAATTAAACATGAGAACTACTCACCAAATTTTTAAGTGTAAAACAGTATTGTTAATTATAGGCCCAATGTTATACAGAAAACCTCTATAACTTGTTGATTTTAGTCCATTTGCTTTTTGAAAAATTATTTCCTTATTTTTGGCAGCACTGGGTCTTTCTTGGGCTTCCCTGGTAACTCAGTTGGTAAAGAATCCGCCTACAATGCAGGAGACACTGGTTCGATTCCTGGGTCAGGAAGATCCCCTGGAGAAGGGACAGGCCACCCACTCCAGTATTCTTGGTTTTTCCTGGTGGCTCAGAGGGTAAAGAATTCACAGCAATGTTGCTGCATGCAGGCATTTCTCTAGCTGTGATGAGTGGGAGCTACTCTTGTTGGGCATGAGCTTCTCAGTGCAGTAGCTTCTCCTTACAGAGCACAGCATCTAGGTGCACAGGCTTCAGTAGTTGTGGCAAACTCAGCAGTTAAGGCTCACAGGCTTAGTTGTTCTGCAGCATGTGGAAACTTCCCAGACCAGGGATCAAACCTGTGTCCCCTGCTTTGGCAGACAAATTCTTACTCACTTTACACCAAGGAAGTCCCCAGTCCATCTGCTTTTAATGTAATTGCCTTATATGTGGATGTACATCTATCATTTTAGTTTTATTATTTGTCCCATGCTTTTGTTCATTTATCTTTTATTGCTTTCCTTTATATTAATCAAACATTTTAATTACATTTCCTTCTTTATTATTTAATTTATACACTTCTTGTTATTCTTTAGTGGTTATGTTTTAATTTATAGAGGTATATCACAAATCATTATCTTTACAACTCCCAGAGAATCAAGCTTCTTAAAACACCTTAACTCCAGTTATTTCACCAATCTTTATTACCACTATAAATTTTGCATTTAAATTAGTAAATTTAATTTTAAACTTACCAGATTATCACTATTATGTGTAAATACTTAATATTCATGTTCTGCACCAAAATATGTGCTGTCTTATGCTCTTTATTTTATCTTAAGTATATATAATCTTAGGTCATTTCCTTCTACCTGAAGAATTCTTACTTGCATTTGTTTTAGTACTTTCTGCTAGCCATACAACTCTCACAATTTCTTTTACTATAAAAACAATGTCTTTATTTCACACCCACTTTTGAAAAATATTTGTGCTGTGATAAAAATCTTAAATTGTCAGGGTTTTTTTTTTTTAGAACTAAACATGCCTTCCATTCTCTTCTGGCTTCTGTCACTAATTTTTCCCTTTATTTCAAAATATAGGTTCAGATCACCTATGTACCAAAACAATATGCACACAATCATTTATTGCACTAAAATGTACACCTTGAAATGAATAAAAATTCTCAGAAATTTAACTATATTAAAGCCCTGATGATTTGAGACTGAGGCCACTTGTATACAAGGCAGTGTGTGCTAAGTCATTTCAGTAGTCAATAATCACACATATTGAGTCATGCTCGAAAGAAAATTTGAAAAGCATTACTTTAGACTGTAACAAAGAAATCAAAATCAATACAGGTGCAAAGTATTTTTCCCTGAATGTAAAGGCAGTGAGTGATTCAGCCAGCATTTCAAACTTCCAAACTGTTAAATTTCCAGGATCCCAGGCCATTTAACCTTCTAGCCATGCTATAGAGTAAATGTGGTTTCAATATAGATGAATAGATCATTGATCTACTTTTTTGAAGAAGCAAACATCACAAGCTTGGACTATTTCAGAAATTTATGCAGTTTTCTTTCTCAAGACCATGAATTCATTCATAGAACTGAGTGTGATTCATAACTAGAACTGAGTGTCCAAATCACCTGTGAGAGTTCTTAAATAGACTTGATCAAGCCACATCTAGAGATTTTGGGTTGCAAAGAGTCGGACACAACTGAAGTGACTTAACACACACAAGTACAATCTCAGAATTAGCAATTGTCACAATCTACTGTTCTTGCTAATTAATAAGGCACCAGTACTTAAATAAAATACAATTTTTAAAAGATAAAAATTTTTAAATTGAAAACAAATTATACTATGTGTATCCTCAATAGACAACACAATCATTACAAAATTAAATGAGTACTTTCCAAATGCAAGATATCATGGACCAATTTTCCCATGTGTAGGAGCAACTCAAAATACAGGTCAACACTTATATGTTCCCCTCTCCCACATCACTAAATTAGTGGTTTAATTTAAGTACTAAGAATATTAAAAAGTGGTAGGTTTTCTTCAAAATTTTTGTAGTGAATTTTTTTTTATTGTTTCTGCCATACATTGTCATGATATCACCATGGGTTTACATATGCTTCCCCTCCGGAACCCCCCTCCCTCCTCCCTCCCCCCCGGGAAATCTCGCTGTACCAGCCCCGAGCATCAATCCTCGGCTGGCGATTGATTAGACACATGACAATTAACATGCTTCAATGCCCTTCTCCCATCTCATCCCACCCTTACCCTCATCCACAAAGTCCACAAGTCTATTCTATACATCTGCGTTCCTTTTGTTGTCTCCCATGTTGGGTTCTCATTACTGTCTTTCTAAATTCCATATATATGTGTTAATATACTGTATTGTTGTTTTTGCTTCTGGCTTACTTCACTCTGGATAATGGGCTCCAGTTTCGTCCATCTGAGTAGAATTGCTTCAAATGAATTTTTTTTTAATGCTGAGTAATATTCCATTGTGTATATGTACCACAGCTTTCTTATCCATTCGTCAGTTGATGGGCATCTAGGTTGCTTCCATGTCCTGGCTATTGTAAACAATGCAGTGATGTACATTGGGGTACACGTGGCTCTTTCGATTCTGGTTTCTATGTGGTTCATACTGATTTAGATGTTTTCATTAGAAAATTGCATGGAAACCAATTCCCTTTAT
>ML663483.1:2609150-2657045 GCA_007570785.1 Antilocapra americana | reverse complement strand
AGTATCAATCCTGGGCTGGCGATTGATTACACATATGATAATTAACATGTTTCAATGCCATTCTCCCTTATCATCCAACCCTTGCCTTCATCCACAGAGTCCACGAGTCTGTTCTATACATCTGTGTTCCTTTTGCTGACTCACATGCTGGGTTCTCGTTACCGTCTTTCTAAATTCCATATATATGCGTTAGTATACTGTATTGTTGTTTTTCCTTCTGGCTTACTTCATGTATTTCTACCTAAAGAAACAAAAGACTTGTATTTTGTTCTTTTTAACAGTTTGGTAATATTCCATTGTATATATGTACCACATTATAACAATTTATTTTTAATTTTAGGATGATTGACTTACAATTTTGCGTTGGTTTCTGCCACACATCAATATAAATAATACATAGGTACACATATATTTCCTCTCTCTTTAACCTTCCACCCTCCTCCCACCCCATCACATGCCTCTAGCTCATCACAGAACACTAGGTTGAGCTCCCTGTGTCATATAGGAAATGCCCACTGGATATTTACATATGGTAATGTATATGTTTCCATGCTACTCTCTCAGTTTGCCCCACCCTCTCCTTCCCCAACTGTGTCCACAAGTCTATTCTCTATGTTTGCATCACTAACCTTGCCCTAGATATAGCTTCATTAGTACCATTTTTCTAGATTCCATATATATACATTATTATGTAATATTTGCTTTTCTCTTTCTGACTTACTTCACTCTTTAAGACAGACTGTAGGTTCATCCATCTCACTAGAACTGATGCAAATGTGTTCCTTTTATGGCTGAGTAGTATTCCACTGTATATATGTACCATAACTTCTTCATCTTATCATCTGCCAATGGGTATCTATGTTGCTTTCATGTCCTGGCTATTGTAAACAGTGTTTCAGTGAATATTGAGGTACATGTGCCTTTTAAAGTTGTGATTTTTCTCAGGATATATGCCCAGTAATGGGATTACTGAGTCACATGCTAGAATTATTCCTAGATTTTTGTTTGTTTGTTTCTTTTAAAGAAATCTCTATACTGCTCTCCATAGTGGCTGTATCAGTTTACAGTCCCACCAACAGGGCAAAAGCATTTGCTTTTCTTCACATTTTCTCTAGCAATTATTATTTGTAAATTTTTTGATGATGGCCACTCTGACCAGTGCTAGGTGGTACTTCATTACAGTTTTTATTTGCATTTCTCTAATAATAAGTGATGTTGAGCAGTTTATCAAGTATTTGTTATCTATCTGTGTGTCTTCTTTGGAGAAATGTCTGTTTAGATATTCTGCCCATTTTTGATTGGGTTGTTTGTTTTTCTGATGTTTACCTGCCTGAGCTGCTTGCAAATTTGGAGATCAATCCTTTGTGAGTTGGTTGCAAAGAATCAGACACAACTGAGCCGCATCAATTTTCACTTTCATTTGCAATAATTTCTCTCATTCTGATGGCTGTCTTTTCATCTTGTTTATGTTTTTCTTTGCTATTCAAAAATTTTAAAGTTTAATTAGACCCCATTTGTTTATTTTTGTTATTATTTCAATTACTCTAGAAGGTGAGTCATAGAGGAACTTATTATGATTTATGTCAGAGCATTCTGCCTATACTGTCCCCTAAGAGTTTCAAAGTATCTGATCTTACATTTATGTCTTTAAACCATTTGAGTTTATTTTTGTGTATGATGTTATAGAATTTTCTAATTTTATTCTTTTACATGTAGCTGTCCACTTTTTCCAGAACCACTTATTGAAGATGCTGTCTTTTCTCCATTGCATACCCTTGCCTTATTTGTCCTAGATTAGTTGACCATAGGTGTGTGGGTTTATTTCTGTGCTTTTGATCCAGTTCCTTGGATGTATATTTCTATTTCTGTGCCAGTACCATACTGTTTTGGTGACTGTAGCTCTGTTGTATAGTCTAAAATCAGGGAGTCTCATTCCTTAAGCTCTGCTTTTCTTCTGCAAAATTGCTTTGACTATTTGGGGTCTTTCTGTGCTTCCATACAAATTGTAAGGGTGTTTTGTTGTTGTTGTTGTTCTACTTCTGGGGAAAATTCCATTGGTAATTTGACAGGGATTGCTTTAAGTAGGATAATCTTTTTGATGATATCGATTATTCCAATCCAAGAACATAGTATATATCATCATCTGTTTGTGTTGTCTTTGATTTCTTTAATCAGCACCTTCTAATTTCTGGACTACAGGTCTTTTGCCTCCTTAGGTAGGTTTATTTCTAGGTATTTCACTATTCTTTTTGATGCAATGGGAAATGCAATTATTTCTTTAATTTCTCGGTCATATCTTTCATTTTTAGTGAACAGATATACAAGAAATTTCTGTGTATTTATTTTGTATCATAACTATCAAATTCACTGATGAGCTATACTCATTATTGTAGGATTTTCTATGTATAGAAATTCAATATCAATATTTGTGTTTTTCTGATTCACTTATTTTACTAGCATAATTCCCTCAATTTCCATTCATGTTGTTGCAAATGGCAAGATTTTATTTATATGGCTGAATAATATTTCACATTTTATATATTCCACAACTTCTTTATTTATTCAACCATTGGTGAAAACTCATTTTTCCCATGTCTTGGCTATTGTAACTACTGCTGCAATGAACATGAGGGTGCATATATCTTTTGGAGTTACCAGTTTATTTTTTTCTTATAAATACCCAGAATTGGGATTGCTGGATTATAGGCAATTCTATTTTTAATTTTCTAAAAGACATCCATATTATTTTCCCTAGAGACTGCACCAATTTGCATTACTACCAACAGTATGCAAGGGTTCTCATTTCTCCACATCATAATCAACCCTTATTTCTTGTCTTTTTGATAATAGTCAATCTAACAACTGTGAGCCGTTATGGTTTGATTTAAAATTTCCTGATGATTAGGGATCTTGAACATCTTTTCAAGTACCTGATGGTCATCAATGTGTCATCTGCAGTAATTCTGGAGCCCCCCAAAATCAAGTCTCTCATTGTTTCTATTGTTTCCCTATCTATTTGCCATGAAGTGATGAAACTGGATGTCATGATCTTAGTTTTCTGAATGTTAAGCTTTAAGCCAACTTTTTCATTCTCCTCTTTCACTTTCACCAAGAGGCTCTTTCTGCCACAAGGTTGATGTCATCTGCATATCTGAGGTTATTGATTTTATACCAGCCATCTTGATTCTAGCTTGTGCTTCATCCAGCCCCAGAATTTGGAATGATGTACTCTGCATACAAGTTAAATAAGCACGTGACAATATACAATAAGTTTATAATATACAGGAGTGAAAATATACAGGTATAGTAACAGGCAAATTTGGCCTTGGAATACAAAATGAAGCAGGGCAGAGACTAACAGAATGTTGCCAAGAGAACACACTGGTTATAGCAAACACCCTCTTTCAAAAACACAAGCAACCACTCTAAAGATATAGATTAAATAATTAGATATGCTTTTTTTGCATTTTTGAATCCTAGTATGTTATGTTTCTATCTTCCACTATACTTGGAAGCATTTATCTATTATTATGTCTTTAATTTTCACCTTTCTGTTTGTATTTCCAAATCTGTATCTCTAGACTATTTTCTCCTCCATACTCTTGTAGGCCATCTCCTTCTTTCATTCAACTTCTAAGTTGAAGGTAACACAAAAACTGGATTTGAGACTTAACTCCACCACTAAATAAGAGTTATTTTGTGCTTTTGGTTAAGACATCCAGCAAGAAAATAGCAGTGTAAGGAAGTTAATATACATGTTTGACTGATGAACTTTGAGATGTTGCCAGAGCAATCTCCGGTTTTGTTATCAGTTACATTAAAAATTTATATTAAGAATGATTTATATTTAGAATTCTAAATATATTTCGAAAAATTCTGTGTTTAGTAGAATCATCCATCTTCATTTTTTGTTTCATCAGTCAACAAATATTTCTTGAACAAATATTCTGTGTCAAACACTGACCTAAACAAAGCAGATATGCAGATACATGTCTACTTCTGTCTTAAAACATAAGTTCTTCCCCCAGGAAATGAAAATGCCTGCAGCACATCTTTCACTTGTCCCCTTTCTTGAAGCTCCCCTTCATGGATCACAACCTTGTCATGACAAGACAACTTGCATAACTCAGTGAAGCTATGAGTCATGCCATGCAGAGCCACCTAAAATGGACAGGTCAGAGTGAAGAGTTCTGATAAATGTGGTTCACTTGAGGAGGAAATTGCAAACTACTCTAGAATTCTTTCCACAAGAACCCCATGAACAGTATGAAAAGGCAAAAAGATATGCCACCAGAAGATGAGTCCTCCAAGTCAGAAGGTATCCAATATGCTACTGGGGAAGGGTGGAGGACAATTACTAATAGCTCCAAAAATAATGAAGTGGGTGGGCCAAAGCAGAAATTATGCTCTGTTGTGACTTTGTTTGATGGTGAAAGGAAAGTCTGGTGCTGTAAAGAACAATATTGCATAGGAACCTGGGATGGTAGGTCCGTGAACCAAGATAAATTGAACATGGTGAGGCAGGATATGGCCAGAGTGAACATTGCCATCTTAGGAATCAGTGAACTAAAATGGACAGAATTGAGTGAACTCAATTCAAATGACCATTATATCTATTGCTGTGGGAAAGAATCCCTTATAATAAACAGAGTACCCCTATAGTCAACAAAATAGTCTGAGATAGCATATTTGTATGCAATCTCAAAAATGAAAGAATGATCTTGGTTTGTTTCCAAGGCAAAACATTTATTATTATAGTAATACAAGTTGATGCCCCAACCACTGATGCTGAAGAAACTGAAGTTGACTGGTTCTCTGAAGACCTACAAGAACTAAACTTCTAGAACTAACACCAAAAAAAGCATGTCATTTTCTTCACAGACGATTAGAATGCAAAACTAGGAAGTCAAGAGATATCTGGAGTAACATGCAAGTTTGGCCTTGGAGTACAGAATGAAGCAAGGCAAATGTTAGCAGTTTTTTCAAAAGAACAAACTGGTCATTGCAAACACCCTCTTCAAAAAACACAAGAGATAATTTTACATGGAAATCACCAAATGGTTAATACCAATATCACATTGTGTTCTTAGCAGCCAAAGATGGAGAAGCTCTACACAGTCACCAAAAACAAGACCAGGAGCTGACTGCCACTCAGACCATGAGCTCCTTATTGCAAAATTCAGGCTTAAGCTGAAGAAAGTAGGGAAAACCACTAGGCCAATCATGTATTATCTAAGTCAAATAATTTATACAGTGGAGGTGGTAAATTGATTCAAGGCATTAATTCTGGTATACAGAATGCCTGAGGAACTGTGGATGGATGTCCATAGCATTGTATAAGAGACAGTGACCAAAACCATCCCAAAGGTAAAAAAGTTGCAAGAAGGCAAAATGGTTGTCTGAGGAGGTTTTAAAAATAGTGGGGAAAGAAGAGAAATGAAAGGCAAAGGAGAAAGGGAAAGATATATCCAACTGAATGCAGATTTCCAGAGTATAGCGAGGAGAGAAAAGAAGGGCTTTTTAAATAAACAATGCAAATAAATAGAGGAAAACAATAAAATGGGATACTAGAAATATCTTCAAGAAATTTGGAGATATCAAGGGAACATTTCATACAAAGATGGGCATGATAAAGGACAGAAACAATATGGACCTAACCAAAACTGAAGAGATTAAGAAGATTAAGAAGTGTTGGCAAGAATGCACAGAAGACCTATATAAAAAAATGTATTAATGATACTGATAACCATGATGGTGTGGTAACTCACCTAGAGCTAGACATCCTTGAGTGTGAAGTCAAGTGGGCCTTAGGAAGCCTTACTAAGAACAAAGCTAGTGGAGGTGATGGATTTCCAGCTGACTTATTTAAAATCTTAAAAGACAATGCGATTAAAGTTCTGGGCTCAATATGTCAGCAAATTTGGAAGACTCATCAGTGTCCATGGGACTTGAAAAGGTCAGTTTTCATTGCAATCCCAAAGAAGGGCAATGCCAAAGTTTAGTACTCAAACTACTGAACAAATGCACTCATTTCACATGCTAGCATGGTTATCCTCAAAATCCTTCAAGTTGGGCTTCAATAAGATATGATCAAAGAACTTCCAGATGTACACACTGGATTTAGAAAAGATGGAGAAATCAGAGGACAAATTGCTAACATTCAATGGATCATTGAGAATTCAAGAGAGTTCCAGAAAAACATTTACTTCTGCTTCACTGACCACGCTAAAGACTTTGTGTGGATCACGACAAACTATGGAAAATTGTCAAAGAGATGGGAATATCAGCCCACCTTACCTATCTTCTAAAAAATTTGTATGCAAGTCAAGATGCAACAGAAAAAAAAATTGAGAAAGTAGTACCACAAGGCTGTATATTGTCACCCTACTTCTTTCAAATTCTAAAAGATGATGCAATTAAAGTGCTGCCCTCAATATGTCAGCAAATTTGGAAAATTCAGCAGTGGTTATAGGATTGGAAAAGGTCAATTTTCATTCCAATCCCAAAGAAGGGAAATGCCAAGTAATGTTCAAACTGCTGTACAGTTGTACTTATTTCACATGCTAGCAAGGTTATGTAAAACATCCTTCAGGCTAGGCTTCAATAGGACATGATCCAAGAACTTCCAGATGCAGAGTACATTGTCCAAAATACCAGAATGGATGAGTTACAAGCTGGAATCAAGATTACCAGGAGAAATATCAACAACCTCAGATATGCAGATTATACCACCCTAATGGCAGAAAGTGAAGAGGACCTAAAGAGCCTCTTAATGATGATGAAAGAGGAGAGGAGACTGAAAAAAAACTGGCTTAAAACTCAAAATTAGAAACATAGAATCATGGCATCCAGTCCCATCAGTTCGTGGCAAATAGAAGGAGAAAAAGTGAAGTAGTGAAAGATTTTATTTTCTTGGGCTTGAAAATCACTTCAGATGGTGACTAAAACTGTGAAATAAAAAGATGCTTGCTCCTTGGAAGGAAAATTATGACAAACCTAGACGGCATATAAAAAAAAAAAAAAAAACAAGGACATCATGTTGCCCACAAAGGACCCTATAGTCAAAGCTATGGTTTACCCAGTAGTCATCTTTGGATGTGAGATTTGAGCCATAAAAATGGGTGAGTGCCGAATAATTGATGCTTTTGAACTGTGATGCCAGAGAAGACTCTTGAGAGTCCCTTGGACTGCAAGGAGATCAAAAGAGTAAATCCTAAAGGAAATCAACTCTGAATATTCATTGGAAAGATGGATCCTGAAGCTTCAATACTTTGGCCACCTGAAGTGTAGAGTTGACTCATTGGGGAAGACCCTGATGCAAGGAAAAATTGAGGCCAAGAGAAGAAGGGGACAGCAGAGAATGAGAACGTTATATAGAATCACTAACTCAATGGACATGAATCCGAGCAAACTCCAGGAGATAGTGAAGGATAGAGGGGCCTGACATGCTGCAGTCAATGGGGTCACAAACAGTCAGACACAATTTAGCGACTGAACAACAACCATCTTGAATATAGTCTTCCTTGATAATTGTTTTAGTCACTAAGTCATTTCCAACTTTAATTCATGTACAGCATGACTGTAGCCCAGCAGGTTCCTCTGTCCATGGGATTTCCCAGGCAAGAATACTGATGTGAGTTGCCATTTCCTTCTCCAGGGGATCTTCCTGACCCATGGACTTAACTTCTTTCTCCCGTTTGGCTGGCAGATTCTTCACCACTGAGCCACCTGGGAAGTTCCCTGAGAATAGAAACAGTCAAAATACCACAAAAACTTTCCATCTTTATGTTCTTTACTCATCTACTTTATTCTTGAGAACTGGAATTGTAAGTCTTTGGAAAAGTATTTGATAAATTTCAGCATTTACTTAAAATGAAAACACCAATTTAAAAAGGAATAGTGAATTCCCTTGCCTTGATAATAGCTATCTATCAAAGACTGAAAGGATACAGTAAATTCCCAAGACACATTTTCTTGAAGATCAATAATAAGATTATAATTCATTAGAAACATCTTAATTCTTTTTCTTTCACAATCCTTCTTGGATCCTGTTGACTCAATATATATCTAAAATCTGACCACTTGTGAACCACATTGCTACCAGCCTGGTCCTCATCACTATTATCTCTCTCCTTTATTACTGCAGTAGCCTTCTAAGATATCTCTTGCTTCTAATCTTTCCTCCTCATATCCTCAACATGGATGCAATTTATTGAACCTCATTTAATTGATAAAGTTTATTAAAATGTATACTTAGAATTAACAAAGTTAAATTAAACCTAATGAAACAAAACTTGAGAACAACAACAAACTCTAGTACTTAATTTCACTCAGAATGAATGTCAAAATGCTTACAATTGCCAATAAGATCCTAGATAATCTGACTTGCTGTTCTCTCTGATCATCAGTCTGATGAAACCATAATGGCATCCTTCCTTACATCTCAGGAATAGGACTTTGCACAGATCCACTCTTCAACCTAGAATCTTATTTCCTCAGATTTCCATGTGGTTAATTCTCTCTTCAAATATTTGCTCAAATATCAATTTTTCAGTGAGGTTAATCCAATAACAGCTTAAAATTGCAACAATCCCCACTACTGCATGTTAGTCCTCACCTCATCTACTTTTTTTCCTATGAAATTTGCTACCTTCCACTATGTAATTTACTTATTTATTATGTTTATTTTGTGTATACTTTGGTAAAATGTAAGCTCTGTGAAGACAAAAACTCTTTGCTTATACGTCCAAGAGAGTGGTTGGCACTCAATATTAATTTAATAAATCAATTAATTTTTTATTTATTAGAAATTAGCAAGAAATGAATGAAAGAATTGCTGGGCATTTTTAAAGCTCCAGATGGTACTAGATAGTATGAGTTTTTAGTCTGCCCAGTTTATGAATTAACTTACTCATTCACTCATTCAAACAAGGATGAAAAGTGATATATGAACTTTTCATGAAAAAGTCATGAAAGATAAAGATTTTTGAAAGGCAAAGGCAATGGGAGAAGATTCTATCCAAGAATACCCAAATAGTTCATACCAAAGCCAGTCTATGAAATTGCATCATGAAATGGAATATGAATGTTACATTGAAAGATGATATTAACTGAAGGAAGAAACAAAATTTCCAGACCAGGAGGCAGATAAAGTGGTTGATGAGAGTGACACAGAGTTGATAACAGGCATAGTAAGCATAATGCAAGGCTAAGAGGCATAAAAGCAGCAATAGAAAATTGTGATACCTCTACAATTTTGGTTTTCTTTTTAAGAAATACTAAACTATAAATAGATGGAAGATGAACAAAGTACTGATTTGTTCCATGATGATTCTTTGATTAAAAAAATTATATAGTTTCAAGATATTTCTTTTTACCTGTTATATAACTGTGTTGATACACTGCTGCTTTGCTCTGTTCTAAGTGTACAACTAATCTACCCTTTCCCCTCACTCACCATTAGTTTTGATGTCTTCTTGCTGATGTCTGACTGTCAAGAATAAGCTCTAATTCCATGATCTGCCTTCCTTAGGCAAAGTTCCATTTTCTGAACACTCCAAAAACTCTTTTATGTATGGAAAAAATTCTACTACTATTCTCTGAATTGTGAATAAATGAATAAACACACCACTATCCCTGAAATCTCAACAGTTTCAAGTAAGATATACAGATATATGTATATCTATGTATCTATACCATGAATTCACTGCTGATGGCAAAAGAGGAACTACACAAACTGGTTAAATTTCTTCTTGACCTATATGGGACTATGTAGGAAGAGTCACAAATGGGGTGGTACTATTTGATTCAGTAATTCCATTAGTAAAAATGTATTGTAATAAAAACAAGTCAGCAGAAGGAGAAAAAAACTATGGGTATAAAGATGATAATTGCAATACTGTCTATAAGACAAAAAGTTTGGAATTAAACTAAATGTAGAAAATTAGAAGATTGGCTTACTAAAATATAAAACATAGTATTTATTCATTGAAATACTAGTTGTGAGACCTTGAGTTTAGAGGGGAAAGCTCATACTATAATGTTAAGGGAGAATGTAGAGGAAAATACTTAGGTTTGAAACTAGATGAAATTTGCAACTACTCTACAAAAAATAGACAATAATGTGCAAATGTGAAAACACTTGTATTAATGTAGTGGAATTTAGAGAGACTACCAGTATTTTAAATGTATTTTTGTGCTTTTATATTATCAATTTTTGAAGTCCTAGTCCATTAAAGTAGTTATGTCCATAATGTAACATTGCTTAGGACTTGGTTCCTACACAAGTACTGGTGGTTGGACTCGTATTCAGTACTTCACATCTTTCAGTGAACATTAGATTCATGCAGAGAAATTATTAAACATGCTGTTGCTGACTCCATCTCAGGCTTTTACTCAGCAACTCTGGGGTGGGATTCAGGGATCTACATTTTTAATAAGAAAACATAAAAATTATATCCAAGTTTGTTTCCACTTGTGTGTTTCATTGTGGTCTTTAACACATCAGCAACTTTCTATAATTACTAGCTTTTTAAAAATGCTACTATTTAATCTTTTTTCTATTTTATTCCTCAGCCTGAAGCAAAATGGCTTCACAAGCTGCTTTAAGGAACAACTGAACACTTCATTTCACAGAATGGCCTTACCACAGTTAACAATAGCTACTCTCAAATGAGCATTTCGACTTCTGTGGAACTGTAATAAATAAAAACAAGTCTTATGTGAGCACCAGGAGTTGATTTTTTACATGTAATTTGTAAAGGTGATATATAGAAGTGTGATTTATTTACTAAAAGCCTAATCTATTCAAGACAAAGTTTTGCAGCATTTTACACCGCTTCACTTTGGAAGCTACTTCTGTGTCCAGGTTGTAACAGCAATGTTCTTTGGGATTCTCTTACATGTTCTGTTAAATTTCTGTTTTACTTTATATTTTAAAAAAGTAAAGAAAATGGAAAGAACCAGATCTTACACACCATTAAAACAAACAGAGATATATGTATATCATAATCCCCACCACCCACATACATAAACAAAATTCCAAATGCAGTCATTTATCTTTAGAAATTATTTCCTTAGTTTATTATTTTATTTAATGATAAACTGCAAGACACTAGGAAGATAAAACATGCTTATCAATCATTATACAAATTCCTATGAATATGCTTTTCATATTCCTTCTGGAGAGAGGCAATTGATGTGGAAAGAAAGATACATGCATGCATCCATGCATGCATAGAGACATACATACAAAGAGACAATCTGTTCAGGCTGCTATAATAAAAATACATGAACCGAGTAGCTCATGCAAAGATGGGCACAATAAAGGACAGAAATGGTATGGACCTAACAGAAACAGAAAATATTAAGAAGAGGTGTCAAGAATACACAGAACTATTAAAAAAAGATCTCAATGACCTGGATAACCACAATGGTCTGATCAGTCCCCTACAAACTGACATCCTGGAGTGTGAAGCCAAGTGGGCTTTAGGAAGCGTAACTACAAAAAAAGCTAGTGGGGGTGATGGAATTCCAGCTGGGCTATTTCAAATCCTAAAGATGATGCTGTCAAAGCACTGCACTCAATTGCTGCCAGCAAATTAGGGAAACTGAGCAGTGGCCACAGGACTGGAAAGGGTCAATTTTTATTTCAGTCCCGAAGAAGGGCAATGCCGAAGATGCTCTAACTACCACACAATACCACTCATTTCACGTGCTAGCAAGGCAATGCTCAAAATTCTTCAAGCTAGGCTTACACAATATGTGAATTTAGAACTTACAGATGTACAAGCTGGATTTAGAAAAGGCAGGGGAACCAGAGATAAAACTGATAACATCTGTTGGATCATAGAAAAAGCAAGATAATTCCAGAAAAATATTGATTTCTGCTTAGTTGACTACACTAAAGAATTCAACTGTGTGGATCACAGCAAACTATGGAAAAATCTTAAAGAAATGGGACTACCAGACCACTTTACCTGCCTCCCGAGAATCCTGTATACAAGTCAAGAAGCAATCGTTAGAACCAGACATGGAACAGTGGACTGGTTCAAAATTGGGAAAGGAGTACAGCAAGGCTGCATATTGTCACCCTGATTATTTAACATATATGCAGAGTAAATCATGTGAAATGCTGAGCTAGATGAAACACAAAGTGGAATCAAGATTACCAGAAGAAATATCAATAACCTCAGATATGAAGATGACACCACCCTTATGGCAGAAAGCAAAGCAGAACTAAAGAGCCTCTTGATGAAGGTGAAAGAGGAGAGTGAAAAAGCTCATCACTTCATGGCAAATAGATGTGGAAACAATGGAAACAGTGAATTTATTTTCTTGGGATCCAAAATCACTGTAGATGGTGACTGCAGCCACAAAAATTAAAAGACCCTTGCTCCTTGGAAGAATAGCTATGACCAACCTAGACAGCTTACTTAAAAGCAGAGATGTTACTTTGACAGTAAAGGTCCATATAGTCAAAGCTATCATGAAATTAAAAGATGCTTACTCCTTGGAATAAAAGCTATGACAAACATACATAACTTATTAAAAGTCAGAGACATTACTTTGCCAGCAAAGTTCCATCTAGTCAAAGCTATGGTTTTTCTGGTAGTCAAGTATCAATGTGAGAGTTGAACTATAAAGAAAGCTGAGCACAGTAGAATTGATGCTTTTGAACTGTCATGTTGGAGAAGACTCTTGAGAATCCCCAGGATTGCAAGGAGAACCAACCAGTCAATTCTAAAGGAAATCAGTGCTGAATATTCATTGGAAGGACTGAGGCCAAAGCTGAAATTCCAATACTTTGGCCACCTCATGGTGGCCACAGACAGATGAAAATTTGGTGACTTCCTTCATTTTCCCCAGTCTGCTTTCTTTTTATTATTATATTGACTTTCATTTTCTCTTAGAAATTACTAGATTTCAAATCCAATTCTTAAATAGGTGTCATTTTTATAGCCCATTTTATAAATTTACACATGCCTTAAATGACACGTGAAAGGTTTTTCATTTAGACATTGTAAATACAAAAAGTTTAGAAACAATCCAATTGTATATCAATAAGTGATTGGTTGACATATGAAAATACTTCTCAGGGAAATGTCATATGGATGTGAAAAAGAATGTTACCTCTCTATGTAGTGACCTGGAAAGATGTCCAGTATAAATATAAGTGAAAAAGTCAAGGTGCAGAAGAGAGTATATAGTGTATGAGCTATAGTATTTTTTAATTAATTTATTTTTTTATTGTTTTTGCCATACAATGTCATGATATCACCATGGGTTTACATATGCTTCCCCTCCGGAACCCCCCTCCCTCCTCCCTCCCCCCTGGGAAATCTCGCTGCACCAGCCCCGAGCATCAATCCTGGTCTGGCGATTGATTAGATGTATGATAATTAACTTGTTTCAATGTCCTTCTCCCATATCATCCCACCCTTACCCTCATCCCCAAAGTCCACGAGTCTATTCTATACATCTGCGTTCCTTTTGCTGTCTCGCATGTTGGGTACTCAAGGGTGAGAGAATATATACATAACTATATATATATAATATATATAAAACTCACATTAATATATATATACATATATATTCACATAAATAAACCTACCAATAAAGGAGGAATGATGCTTCAAGAAATGAATAGATGAGAGACAAGAATGAATTTCAGACCCCGTACTAATATTCAGCCAGCATGCACAAATCAAGGCATATTTTTTGATAAAATACTTCAAAAGAGTTGGTAAATGGCACTTATATTCTTTACCCTACACCTTAAATGTCACTCTGGCCTTCTCCCCTAAAGCCCCAGGAACTCACAAGGAATCAAATGCTGAAATATAATGAGAAGTATAAAAGATTTATTGAGGGAAACATTGGTGAGAAGTAAAGGAAAAGGAGAGCAGGAGTAGGTGGAGGAGAGCCTTCAAACTTCCATGCAGGTCTGACTAGTGTCGAAGGAAAAAGGAAAGAAAGGAGAGGTGAATAGGAAGAGCCACACTGTACTGTAAATCAGAGAAAATTTCAACTAGGCTAATGAGGAGCACAGGATTCAGTGCTGAGCAGGAATATCCTGGCCTTAGTGCTTCCATGTTGCTCAATTACTGGCTGGGAGCAGTCTAGTGAGAGTGTGGACACAGATTTCACACTGGTGGATTTCAAATTTGCAACAGCTAGAAACTGTCAGGTGACTACACTGCTCACAACAGGATCTCCAAGTGAGATCTGAGCAGCAAACTCCCATAACTATCAATACAAGGATCCACTTCTCCATCCATATTCACTCCTCCAAAGTTTGTCTGTGCCTCCCCTTCTTAGAGGAAATTTAAAGGAGAAGGGATAAACATTTCTTACCCCCAATAAAACATATAGACACATGAAAAGATGTTCAATATTGCTAATTATTATAGAATTGTGAATCAAAACTACAATGAAAATCACCCCACACCAGTCATAACGGCCATGATTAAAAAGTCTACAGACAAATACATCAAGAATACATCTAGAGGGGACTTCCAAGATGGTAGAGGAATAAGATAGGGAGATCATCTCCCTCTCCACAAATACATCAAAACTTCATCTGCATATGCAACAGCTACAGAACACCTTCTGAACAAGGCAGAAGAACCCAGAGTTCAAAAAGGCAAGCCGATTTCCTTAGAATGAGGAAGGGCAAAAGATGAAGATTAAAAAAGAGAAAGAGAGATAAAGGATTTTAGGACAGAGACCTGTGCTCCCAGAAGGGAGTCCTGAAAAATTTCCACATACTCACAGACCCCTATGTGGGTGGGGATAGGAAGAAACTTGGGAATTTCAGTGGGGAATGCAGCAACAGGTGCTCAAAGGCTAAACAGAAAGAATTCACAATGAACAGCACTTCCCAGTCAAGAAAAGGCTTACACACTCAGTGAGTGGGGGCTGGGTGCTCAGGCTCAGGCTTGAGAGTTGGGCCCAGGAAGAGGACTGCAGTTGACTTTCATGAAGATACTCTGAAGGGGCTAGTATGATACAGCTGAAGGAATCCAGAGAAATGCTTGGACCTGCCAGAGAGGCAAGAGATCATTGCTGCTGCTAAGTCACTTCAGTCATGTCCGACTCTGTGTGACCCCACAGAGGGCAGTCCACCATGCTCCTCTGTCCCTGGGATTCTCCAGGCAAGAATACTGGAGTGGGTTGACATTTCCTTCTCCAATGCATGCATGCATGCTAAGTCTCTTCAGTCGTGTCTGACTCTGTGCAACCCTATGGACAGCAGTGCTCCAGGCTCCTCTGTCCACAGGATTCTCCAAGCAAGAATAACTGGAGTGGGTTGCCACTTCCTTCTCCCTCATTCTAATACCACATGCTTGCAAAGAGTGGCTGTGCCCCCAGTGGTGGCCAACAAAGCCGGCAGGAGCACCAGTGGTGGGACTAGATTCAACTGCAGTTTACTATCTCAGATAGGGAAACATAAGACAGTAGTCATTGCCAAAACCAGGGAGAGTGCCTGAGGCAGTGGGCAAAATGCTGACACTACAGTCCTGACCCCAGAGGTGGCAGCTGTCACCAAGCTGTGAGTGGACACAGGGCTGAAACATTGCTATGAGGCTTATCAGCTTGGATCAACCTAGGGACCCATGATTCTAGGCCAGTTCCTTGAGGGAAGTGCACAACCTCCTTCAGATTGTAAAAAAAATCTGGCAGGTATCTAATGCCACATGCATTCCCTAGTACATACTAATTGTGGCTGTCATACCACCTCTCCCCACTTGACTGAGCAAATTAGCTTCACTAAGCCTCGTCCCTTGTCTGGGCAGTGAAGAGAAACCAGGTGTCCTACAAGCAGAGGCAGGCACAAAACCAAAGCAGAATACCAGGGGCTGTGTGACAAAAGAAGAAGAAGAAGGGAATTAACTCCAGCAGCCACAGGTGCAGCAGATTAAATCCCCACAATTAGCCTGAGACTGTGGACTATGAGGGCAATTATTGACTCTGGAAGCAAATACAAATTGGAGTAAGGCCAAATCTGAATCTGAGCTGGTCTCACACTGCCCACAACAGGTCCAGAGATATTCGTAGAAATCAGTTCAGTTCAGTCACTCATTCATGTCTGACTCTTTGCAACCCCATGGACTGCAGCACGCCAGGCCTCCCTGTCCATTACCAACTCCTGGAGTTTACTCAAACTCATGTCCATTGGGTTGGTGATGCCATCCAACCATCTCATCCTCTGTCATCCCCTTCTCCTCCTGCCCTCAATCTCTCCCCGCATCAGGGTCTTTTCAAATGAGTCAGTTCTTCACATCAGGTGGCCATAGTATTGGACTCTCAGCTTCAGCATCAGTCCTTGCAATGAACATTCAGGACTGATTTCCTTTAGGATGAACTGGTTGTATCTCCTCGTAGTTCAAGGGACTCTCAAGAATTTTCTCCAACACCACAATTCAAAAGCATCAATTCTTCAGTGCTCAGCTTTCTTTATAGTCCAACTCTCACATCCATACATGACTACTAGAAAAACCAGAGCCTTGACTAGACAGAACTTTGTTGGCAAAGTAATGTCTCTGGGTCCCACACCTTCACCATGAAGTCATATGCTCCCCTCAAAACCCTCCTACCATCATATTGAACACAGCAGACTGCTGGTACATGACCCATCAACACATGTAAACACTGGCCTGTCTCAATATCCCAAACCCTAATGGTGGCATCTCGAGAACTGCTAACAAATCTTTTTTTCATGGAGATGCATACCATACACAGTGGAAGTACAACCATATAAGGTATGTATACATTCTCCCATGTCTGCATTTACCACTTTGAGATTTCAAACTGTAGATCCACTAATGATGATATTGTCTCTCATATGTGAGACCATACTCCACCTGTGTGTCCCACTAATGTCTTCAGACATTTGCCTGTGACTACTGACCAAACTTTTAAAGTGTTGTCATCAGAACCGCTAACTATTCAGTTACCACAAAACCATAAGCATGTGATCACGTGACCATCATGTCCTTTCAGTGCCTTAGGAGACTTGAGTTCTCCTCGCCTCCAGTTAGTATCAATTCTGCACTGTATGATGTGTGCATTTTGCCATGGACTACGAATGAAACCTGATTTTATTACTTTTCTTCTCTTGATGTGCAATGGTTCATAAATATCCTTTTCTTTGCATTTTTCTCTCCAGAGAAGGTTGTCTTCAGCCAATTTTCTTCAGTAGAGACAAGTCTGAGCTGCTTGTAGCAGGTCTTTGGGTTCCAGAAATTAAAGCACATAAAGTGCCAGCTCTTCAGGGAGCAAGGAAATGAAATCTTGTTGAAATTGGGATTCTATCACTTGCATCATATGTTTTACCTGGGTTGGTTCACAGCTATCAATAAGTTCATCTAAAGCAAGCAATTTCTATGGTCCACTCCAGCTCTGAAACATTTTCAACCATTTCTGGAGGCCTATAGGTCATTACACAGATATAATTCCATGTCATTGTTGCCCTTGACCGTTGGCTGCTCTCAGGTCTCCAAAAGTTGTTACTGTTGCTGAACATGGTACAAGCCCAGTTCAGTTCAGTTCATTTCAGTGCAGTCGTTCAGTCGTGTCTGACTCTGCGATCCCAGGAAGCGCAGCACGACAGGCCTCCCTGTCCATCACCAACTCTCAGAATCCACCCAAATCCATGTCCATCGAGTCAGTGATGCCATCCACCCATCTCAAGCTCTGTCGGCCCCTTCTCCTGTTGCCCCCAATCCTTCCCAGCATCAGGGTCTTTTCCAAAAAGTCAACTCTTCGCATGAGGTGGCCAAAGTATTGGAGTTTCAGCTTCAATATCAGTCCTTCCAGTGAACACCCAGGACTAATCTCTTTAGGATGGACTTGTTGGACCTCCTTGCAGTCCAAGGGACTCTCAAGAGTCTTCTCCAACACCACCTGGGAAGGCCCAGTCAGCTGGCCACCATGCCCTTTCCACAGCCCCGGTCTAGGAGCCTGGCTCTACATCATGACAAGGGGGAGCAGCAATGTAGCCCACTGTTCAAAGCACTCCTGCTCCCTGAGTCAAGGCAGTGGCAGTGGTGGAGGTGGAGGATGGCCAGGAACAGGCCACATTGCCACTGGAGAGGAGCCTGGTGTAGCCAAAAGATAAATAAATGAATCATTGCCAAAAGAAACCACTCATTACACACAATAAACAATTTCAATGTTTAATAGAGGATTCTTTGACTTCATTTCAATATATAATCATTGAAGGAAGAGGAATAGAAACAATAGGAAAGAGTAACAGTACATATATCACCAAATTGGGCCAATCAACATCCAGATTAACAGAAATCTGGAGTCCCAGCTGGGAAAAGGTCCCAGGAAATGTGTCTACTTCACAGGCAAAACTTCAGATTGCAGTTTCAGGGGTTCCCACTTGTAATTCCAGGTCACAAACTGATATCATTATCAGTTTTCAGGCAAAGATACAGCTCTGGTTTTACTTTAATCTTGTTACAATGCTGTTTGTTTTATCTTGTGAGTTACAGGATTTTATTAAGCCCTGAGTGGTGGGCCAGACCTCTAGGGGATCAACACACTCCTTTTCTTATCTAAAGTACTCCTTAGCTTGCTGTGCTTACAGGCAGCATGGAATCCAGGCAATGTCCAGGCAGGTCAGTAGAAAGGTCTGACACATGCTCTCCTGTTTCTGAAATCTGAACAAGACTATCTCCATTTTAATTTCCCTAACAAATAGAAGTGTTTAGAGTGGGTATTTTTGTCTTGCTCTTGAATCTAGTGTGAAGTCTTACATCTTTTCATTGTTGAGTATGATGTTGGCTGTGGGTTTGTCATAAATATATTTTATTATGTTGAGATGTTTCCTCTTTACCCATTTCAATGAGAATTTTTTATCATAAATCAATGTTAAATTTTGTCCAGTGCTTTTACTGTGTCTTTTGAGATGATAATGTAATTTTTATTCTACTTTTTGTTAATGTAGTACTTCACACTATTTGATTTGCTTTTAAAATGTCACACTATGTTTTTAACCCTGAAATGAATCCAGTTTGATCAAAGTGTTTGATCCTTTTTATATATTGTTGGATTTAGTTTGCTAGCACTTTCTTGAAAATATTTGCATCTATTTTTATCAGAGATAATGGCTTCTAATTTTCTTTTGCTACAGTATCTTTGATTTTGTGTCAGGCTAAGCCTTGTAGAATTAATTTGGAATATTCCTCCTCTTAATTTTTTTGTAAGAGCTTCAGAAGGATATGTACTAGTTTTCTGTATATCTGGTAAAGCCACCTGGTCCTAGACTTGTGTTTGCTAGATGTTTATATGAAAATATTAAAATAAATTGATTTAAAATGTAGATATATATAAAATAAATTTCATATGGACTGTTCCCAGGGGATAAGTTGGTAAAGAACCCACCTGCCAATGCAGGAGATGCAAGAGACATGAGCTCAATCCCTGGGTTGAGAAAAATTTCCTGGAGCAGAAAACGGCAACCCGTTCTAGTATTCTTGCCTGGAAAATTCCATGGACAAAGGAGCCTGGTGGGTTACAGTCCATGGGGTCACAAAGAATCGGACACGACTGAGTGCACACTCACACACAGACTTATATATGAAAGGTAAGTCAATAATATTTAGGAGAAAATATGAAATATCATGACATGAAGTAAGCAAAGATTTCTTAAACAGCAAAAACTACTGCTGGCACTAAGTTTCAAAACTTGGCAAATGTGACTAAATTAGGATTAACAATTTCTTAAATCATATGCTACATAAAGGGAGTGGAAGAGTAAGCCACAGGCACCAAGAAGATACTTTCTATTCTAGTAATGAAAAAGGATTGGATCTAGATTACAGAGAGAGCTCCTACAAATCTATAAGAAAACAATGAAACTCCTACAATAAAGATGTGCAAAATACTTGAATATGCATCTCACAAAAGAAGATATTCAAATTCCCAACAAACAAAATAGACAGGTGGCCAAACACAATGATCATCAGGAAAATACAGTTAAAATTATTTAAATAACATTTTGTTTATGGATCTTGTTGCTGGACATATTTATTTAGGTCATCAATAAATTTTTTTAAACTACAGTCAATTGAAGCAATTGTTTTCTCTGTGTGGTTGTGACACAGTTGTTATACAGATTTTTGTAGAGATGTCATTATAGTTAAGGGAGATGGCAGATCTGTCAGGGTGTGACTAAGATGATGAAGTGAGAAGAGATTGTTGTGTGTATTAGTGAGAGGGTAACAGGCAGGAAGGCCAGGGGTCTCCAAATGGAGGAAATAGCCTGCAAGTGTCAGACACTTTTATCTCTCTTAAGCGGCAGGAGGAAACCAATTAGCGATATTTTTTTCCCTTCTCTATACAACTTTAAATGCATTTACCCCAAACTTTGTCTTCAAGTCAGTTCTGCCTAATGGCTCAGAACCGACTTGACAAACCAGTATATTATAGTCAGACATTGTTCCCCTGATCTATGTAAGTGAAACTATTTGTATGGTAAGTGCCCTTCTACAAGATTCAAGTCAATCATTTTATGGCCCGGGATGACTCATCTGGTGCCAAGATTATTCCAAAATATATCTTATGGATGAGGGGCCTGGTGCCATTCTGAGTTTTAAGACATTTCTTTCTTTCATTAACAAACTGCTCAGTTCAGCTGCTAGTGACTATATAGCATCCAGCTGAAGACTAGCAGCGGGGCACTCTTTCTGTCCCCTTCTGATGCATATGTCAGAAGCTTTCTCTATCTCGTTTATACTTTGCTGCTGCTAAGTCACTTCAGTCGTGTCCAACTCTGTGTGACCCCATAGATGGCAGCCCACCAGGCTCCCCCGTCCCTGGGATTCTTTCTCCAGGCAAGAATACTGGAGTGGCTTGCCATTTCCTTCTCTAATGCATGACAGTGAAAAGTGAAAGTGAAGTCACTCAGTTTTGTCCGACTCCTAGCGACCCCATGGACTGCAGCCTACCAGGATCCTCCCTCCATGGGATTTTCCAGGCAAGAGTACTGGAGTAGGTTGCCATTGCCTTCTCCACCTTTATGCTTTAATAAAACTTTATTACACAAAAGCTCTGAGCTATCAAGCCTCGTCTCTGGCCCTGGATTGAATTCTTCTCCTCCGAAGACCAAGAATCTTGGCATCTTTTCGTGGTTCAGCAACAATCTTTCAGTAGATATATATAATATACAGTTAAGACTATTTGCCACATTTGATTTTCAGTTTCTAGAGATTGCTTTTTAAATTTTATTTTAATTATGTAAAAATTTTGTATTGTTACAAAATAAAATTGATGTAACATTGCATTCCAAAATCTCATTTTTACACCTTTATATTGCACACTATTGCCTTTCTCCCATGGATAAATACTTGTATTAGCTTTTCATTTACTCTTTAATTGTTACATATTGAAAATGTGAACTGATATTTATATCCCCTGTATTTACATAAGGCAGCATAAAACTAAATTCTAATCTCACTTTTTCTCACTTAACAATATATCCTGAAGATAGTTCCAGCAAAAAACACAGATGTTTTCCTCATTTCTTTTGCATTTATTTGGTAGTCCACTATGTGGATATTCCTTATGTACTTCTATATTCTCCTTGTGTTTCATAACAATAGCCAGCCTTATGTGTGAAAGTACCTTCAAAATTTTATGTATATTTTTTGATATCTTTTAGAAGTGGAATTAGTAGCTCAAATATTAAACATGGGTTTCTACTTCCAGTCATAATAAAGTAGAAAGAGTGAGTTTCCCTCCCACCCTGAAAGTGAGTGTTAGTCACCCAGTTATGTCTGACTCTTGCAACCCCATGGACTATAGCCCACCAGGCTTCTCTGTCCATGGAATTCCCCAGGCAAGAATACTGGAGAGAGTAGCCATTCCCTTCCCCAGAGGATATTGAACCCTCCCACTTTAACAACTTAAAAAAATAGACAGGGGAGTGGAATCACCAAGATGGCAACATAGGTTTTTCCTGACTTTGTTCTCCTTTACAAGAAGAACTAACACATTTTCTAGAAAAAGACACCAATAAATAAATCCTAGAATATAAACGTGAGGCTAAATCACCACAGAGACTGAGACAGACTACATTAGAAGGGCTAAGAGAAGTAGTTACAAAGTGACTGCCTTCCCCATCCACTAGGCAAGCAGAGACAACATGGAGAGTTCTCCTCTGAATCACAGATTACTCAAAGGAGAAAAGAGAACATGAATATAACAACAAGAATCCCCCCCATCTTTGTGAGAGTCATTACTCTGACCCTGTGAGGATTGCAGGTGAACAATGATAATAAAAAAAAGAAAATTTACAGGCAAATATTACTGGTGAGCACAGATGCAAAAATCCTCAACAGAATACTACAAAACAAATCCAATAATACATTCAAAGGATCATACACCATAATCAAGAGGGATCTATTCCAGGCATGCAAAGATTTTTCAGTATTTGCAAACCAAACAATTTGATATACCACATCAACAAATTGAAGGATAAAAATCATATGAACATCTAAATATATGCAGAAAAAGCTTCTCACAAAATTCAGTACACATTTATGATTAAAAAATAGATAGACCCACCAGCAAGTGGGCATAGAGGGCAAATGCCTAAACATAATAATAATTACCTACAGTTAACATTATGCTCAAGGGTGAAAAGCTGAAAGCATTTACTCTAAAATTAGGAACAAGACAAGAATATCCAATCTCACCACTTTTATTCAACATAATTTTGGAAGTCTTAACCTCAACAGTCAGAGATAAAAAAAGAAATAAAATAATCTAAATTGGAAAAGAAGAAGGATAACTGTCACTGTTCATAGATGTCATAATATTATACATGGAAAATCATAAAGATCCTACAAGAAAACTGCTAGAGCTCATCAAGGAATTGGGCAAAGTTACACCATACAAAAAATACAGAAATCTTTTGTATTTCTATACACTACTAATGGAAAATAAGAAAGAGAAATTTATTATACTACCAAAAGCAATCCACAGATTCAATGCAATTCTTAACAAATTACCATTGGCATTTTTCACAGAACTAGATTAAAAAATTTCACAATTTGTATGGAAACACAAAAGACTCCAAATAGCCAAAGCAATCTTGAGACAGGGAAATGAAGCTGGAGGAATCAACCTTCCTGCCTTCAGACTACACTAAGAAGCTTCAGTCATCAAGACAATATGGTATTGCCACAAAAACTGAAATATAGACTAATGGAAAAAGACAGGTTACACAGAGATAAACTCATGCACCTATGGGCACCTTATCTTTGACAAAGGAGGTGAGATTATACAATGGAGAAAAGACAATGACTTTAATAAGCAATATTGGGGCAACTAGACAGATATATGTAAAAGAATAAAATTAGAACACTCCCTAACACCATACACAAAAATAAACTCAAATTGATTAAAGATCTAAATAGAAGACCAGAAACTATTAAACTCATAGAGGAAAACATAGGTATAACAATGTATGACAAAAATTGCAACAAGGTCTCCTATGACCTGCTTCCTAGAGTAATGGAAATAAAAACAAAAATAAACAAAAGGGACTTAATTATCCTTAATAGAGTTGCACAGCAAAGGAAACTATGAACAAGATGAAAAGAAAACACTCAGAATGGGAGAAAATAATTGCAAATGAGGCAACTGACAAAGGATTGATTTCTAAATATAAAAACAACGCATGCAGCTTAATATCAGGAAAAGAAGCAAGTCAATCAAAAGTATGCAGAAGACAAAATATGCATAGAAATGAATGAAAGTGAAAACACTACAACCCAAAACCTATGGGATTCAGTAAAAGCAGTGTTAAGGGGAAGGTTCATAGTAATACAAGCCTACCTCAAGAAACAGGAGAGAAATCAAATAAATGGCCTAACTCTATACCTAAAGCAACTAGAAAAAGAAGAAATGAAGCACCCCAGGGTTAGTAGAAGGAAAGAAATTTCAAAAATTAGAGCAGAAATAAATGCAAAAGAAACAAAGGAGACCATAGTAAAATCCAGCAAAGCTAAAAACTGCTTCTTTGAGAAGATAAGTAAATTGACAAACCATTAACCAGACTCATCAAGAAAAAAGGGAAAAGAATCAAATCAACAAAATTAGAAATGAAAATGGAGAAATCACAACAGACAACACAGAAATACAAAGGATCATAAGAGGCTACTCTTGGCAACTATATGCCAATCAAATGGACAACTTGGAAGAAATGGAGAAATTCTTAGAAAAATGTAACCTTCCAAAACTGAACCAAGAAGAAATAGAAAATTGTAACAGACCCATCACAAGCACAGAAATCAAAACTGTAATCAGAAATCTTCCAGCAAACAAAAGCCCAGGACCAGACAGCTTCCCAGCTGAATTCTACCAAAAATTTAGAGAAGAGCTAACACCTATCTTAAACTCTTCCAGAAAATTACAGATGAAGGTAAACTTCCAAACTCATTCTATGAGGCCACCATCACCCGAATACCAAAACCAGACAAAGATGCCACAAAAAAGAAAACTACAGGCCAATATCACTGATGAACATAGATGCAAAAATCCTTAACAAAATTCTCAAACAGAATCCAACAGCATATTTAAAAATCATACATTATGACCAAGTGGGCTTTATCCTATGAATGCAAGGATTCTTCAATATTCGCAAATCAATCATTGGGATACACCACATTAACAAATTGAAATATAAAAAGCATATAATTATCTCAATAGATGCATAGAAAGTCTTTGAAAAAATTCAACGTCCACTTATGATAAAAACCTTCCAGAAAGCAGTCATAGAAGGAACATAACTCAACATAATAAAAGCCATATATGATAAACCCACAGCAAACATTACCCTCAATGGTTAAAAATTAAAAGCATTTCCCCTAAAGTCAGGAACAAGAAAAGGGTGCCCACTCTCACCACTACTATGCAACATAGTTTTGGAAGTTTTGGCCACAGCAATCAGAGAAGAAAAAGAAATAAAAGAAATCCAGATTGGAAAAGAAAAAGTAAAAATCTCACTGTTTGCAGAAGACATGATCCGCTACATAGAAAACCCTAAATACTCCACCAGAAAATTACTAGAGCTAATCAATGAATATAGTAAACTTGCACGATATAAAATTGACACACAGAAATCCCTCACATTCCTATACACTAACAATGAGAAAACAGAAAGAAATTAAGGAAACAATTCCATTCACCATCACAACGAAAAGAATAAAACACTTATGAATATATCTACATAAATAAAAAAACCTATATACAGAAAACTATAAAACATTGATGAAGGAAATCAAAGAGGACACAAATAGATGGAGAAATATACTGTGTTCATGGATTGGAAGAATCAATATAGTGAAAATGAGTATACTACCCAAAGCAATCTATAGATTTAATGCAATCCCTATCAACCTACAAACGGTCTTTTTCACAGAACTAGAACAAAAATTTCACAATTTTTATGGAAATTCATAACACCCCGAGTAGCCAAAGCAATCTTGAGAAAGAAGAATGGAACTGAAGGAATCAACCTGCCTGACTTCATGCTATACTACAAAGCAACAGTCATCAAGACAGTATGGTACTGGCATAAAGACAGAAACATAGATCAATGGAACAAAATAGAAAGCCCAGAGAAACCCATGCCTCTATGGGCACCTACTCTTTGACAAAGAAGGCAAGAAGATACAGAGGAGAAAAGACAATCTCTTTAACAACTGGTACTCAGAAAACTGGTCAACCACTTATAAAAGAATGAAACTAGAACATGTTCTAAGACCATACACAAAAATAAACTCAAAATGAATTAAAGATCTAAACGTAAGACCAGAAACTATAAAACTCCTAGAGGTAAACATAGGCAAAACACTCTCTAACATAAATCATAGCAGGATCATCTATGATCCACCTCCCAGAGTAATGGAAATAAAAGCAAATATAAAAAAAATGGGACCTGACTAAACTTAAAAGCTTTTGCACAACGAAGGAAACTATAAGCAAGGTGAAAAGACAGCCCTCAGAATGGGAGAAAGTAATAGCAACTGAGGCAGCTGACAAAGAAATAATCTCAAAATTATACAAGCATCTCCTGCAGCTCAATTCCAGAAAAATAAGTGACCCAATCAAAAAATGGGCCAAAGAACTAAACAGACATTTCTCCAAATAAGACATACAGATGGCTAACAAACACATGAAAAGATGCTCATCATCACTCATTATCAGAGAAATGCAAATCAAAACCACAATGGGGTACCATCTCATGCCGGTCAGAATGGCTGCTATCCAAAAGTCTACAAACAATAAATGCTGGAGAGGGTGTGGAGAAAAAGGAACCCTCTTATACTGTTGGTGGGAATTCAAACTAACACAGCCAGTATGGAGAATAGTGTGGAGATTCCTTTAAAAAATGAAAATAGAACTGCCATATGACCCAGCAATCCCACTGCTGGGCATACACACGGAGGAAACCAGAATTGAAAGGGATACATGTACCTTAATGTTCATCGCAGCACTGTTTACAATAGCCAGGACATGCAAGCAACCTAGATGTCCATGGGCAGACAAATGGATAAGAAAGTAGTGGTACATATACACGGTAGAATATTACTCAGCTATTAAAATAGATACATTTAAATCGGTTCTAATGAGATGGATAAAATTGGAGCCTAGTATACAGAGTAAATTAAGTTATAAAGAAAAACACCAAAAAAGTATATTAACACATATAATATGAAATTTAGAAAGACAGTAATGATGACTCTATATACGAGACAGCAAAAGAGACACAGATATAAAAATATACTTTTTGTCTCTGTGGGAGAAGGCGAGGGTGGGATAATTTGAGAGAATAGCATTGAAACATGTATATTCGCATATGTGAAAAAGATCACCATTCCAGGTTCAATGCATGAGACAAAGTGCTCAGGGTTGGTGCCCTGGGATGACCCTGAGGGATTGGGATGGGATGGGAAGGGAGGCGGGAGGGAGGGTCAGGATGGGGAACATATGTACATGCATGGCTGGATTCATGTGAATGTATGGCAAAAACCACCACAATATTGTAACGTAATTAGCCTCCAATTAAAAAAAATCAAAAAAACAGTGGTTTAAAAAAAGGTTCCTATTGATATACCTGCATTACTATATATAAAATAGATAACTAATAAAGACCTACTCTATAGCACAGAGAATTCTACTCAATACTCTGTAATTACCTACATGGGAAAAGAATCTTAAAAAGAGGGATATATTTGTATATATAACTTATTCACTTTGCTGTACACCTGAAACTAACACAGCATTGTAAATCAACTCTATTCCTATACAATTTTTTAAAAAGAATGAAAAACTAAAACAAAAAAAAATGCAGAAGAACTAAACAGACATTTCTCCAAAGGAGACATACAAATTGCCAATAAACACATGAAAAAACGCTTAACATTGCTCATTATGAGAGATATACAAATCGAAATACAATGAGGTATCATCTCACATCTGTCAAAATTGCCATCATCAAAAAGCTATAAACAATAAATGATGGATAGGATGTGGAGAAAAGGGAATCCTCTTGCACAATGGGTGGTAATGTGCATGCATTATAAGTTGCTTCAGTTTTGTCTCTTTGTGACCTAATGGACTATAGCCTGCCATGTAATCCTGTACATGGGATTCTCCAGGCAAGAATACTGAGGTGGGTTTCCACGCCCTCCTCCAAGGGATCTTCCCAACCCAGGGATCAAACCCACTTATCTTCTGTTTTGGCATGCAGGTTTTTTACCACTAGTGCCGTGTGGGAAGCCCAAAACTACCATATGGCCCAGAAATCTCACTATTGAACCTGTACCCTTGTTGTTCAGTCACTAAGTCATATCTGACTCTTCATGACTTCATGGACTGCAGCACACCAAGCCTCCCTGTTCCTCACCATCTCCCAGAGTTTGCCCAAGTTAATGTCCATTGCATCAGTAATGCCATCCAACCATCTCATCTTTTGTCACCCTATTCTCCTTCTGGCTATAATCTTTCCCAGTATCAGGGTCTTTTCCAAAGAGTCAGCTGTTTGTATCAGGTGGTCAAAGTCTTGGAGCTGCAACTTTATCATCATTCCTTCCAATGAAGGGTTTCCTTTAACATTAAGGAAACATTTAACATTTTCTTTAACATGGTTTGATCTCCTTGCTGTCTAAGGGATGCTTAAGAGTCTTCTTCAGCACCATAGCTCAAAAGCATCAACTCTTCTGTGCCCTGCCTTCTTTGGTCCAACTCTCACAACCATATGTGACTACTGGAAAGACCATAAATTTGACATATGGAACTTTGACAGAAAATTGATGTCTTTGCTTTTTAATACACTGTCTAGGTTTGTCATAATTTTCCTGTCAAGAAGCAATCCTCTTCTAATTTCATGGCTGCAATTCAAAAAGTCACATGTACCCTCATTGCTACACTATGTACTATTTACAATATGTATGACATGGAAGCAACCTAGATGTCCATCAACAGATAAATGGATAAAGAAGTTGGGGTACATGTATAAATGACATATTATTCAGGCATAAAAAGGAGTGAATTTGTGTTTGTCTAGTCAGATGGATGAAACTCGAGCCTATTATACAGAGTGAAGTAAGTCAAAGAAAAACAAATATTATATAACAATGTACATATATCTCATAGAAAAATGTTACTGTTGAACCCATTAGCAGGGCAGGAAGAGAGACGCAGATACAGAGAACAGTCTTGTGGACATAACAGGGGAAGGAGAGGATGGGACAAATTAAGAGAGGAGAATTGAAACATATACGTTATCATATGAAAAATAGGTAGTTGGAGTTTCTGTATAACAAAAGGAGCTCAATTCAGTCATCTGTAACAACCTAGAAGGGTGTGATGGGGTGAGGTGTGGGAGGAAAGTTCATGAGGGAGGAGATATATGTATGCTGCTGCTGCTAAGCGCTTCAGTCATGTCTGACTCTGTGCGATCCCATAGATGGCAGCCCACCAGGCTTCTCTGTCCCTGGGATTCTCCAGGCAAGAATACTGGAGTGGTTTGCCATTTCCATCTCCAATGCATGCATGCATGCCAAGTTGCTTCAGTCATAACCAACTCTGTATATTTATTCCTGATTTCTATTGTTATATTGCAGAACAGTTAAAAATTAAATGGCGGAGTCATGTCAATGTATGCCAAAACCAACACAATAATGTAAAAAAATAAATAAATAAAATTAATTTTAAAAATTAAATTGAAAATGAAACATCGTATTCCCTGATTTCAAACTATATAATACAAACCTATAGTATCCAAAACAGTATAGTACTTGCATAAAATCAGACACATAGGTCAATGGAACAGAGTAGAGAACTCAGAAATTAACTCACACTTATATGAAAAGTTAATCTATAGTAAAGAAGGTGAGAATTTACAATGGGTAAGAGACAGCCTCTTCAAACAATGGTGCTGGGAAAACTGGATAGCTATATGTAAACAAATCAGTCTGTACTACTTTCTCACATCAAAACCAAAAATAAACTCAAAGTGGATTAAAGATTAAATATAAGACCCCAAACCTTAAAACTTCTAGAAGAAAATATAGGCAGTATTTCCCTTACATTGATCTTAGCAGTGTATATTTTTTATATGTCTACTCAGGCAAGGGAAACATAGGAGAAATAAACATATAAAGCTACATCACACTATAAAGTTTTGCACAGTGAAGAAAACTATCAACAAAACAAAGAGATGGCCTGTTGAGTGGGAGAAGATATTGCTGGACCATACAACTGATAAGTGACTAACATCCACATTATACAAAGAACTTATACAACTCAACATTAAACAACTCAATTTTTAAAAAATGAGCAGAGGACCTAAGTCAGCATTTTTAAAAAGAAGGTACACAGATGGCTGACAGGTACATGAAAAGATATTCAAAGCCATTAATCATCAGGGAAATGTAAATCAAAACTACAATTAGATATTGATTCATACCTCTCATAATTGCTGTTATCAAAAAGACAACATATAACAAGATATAAGAAAATGGAAAACAAAGATGGAGAAGTTCTATACAGTCAGGAAAAACAAGACCTGGAACTGACTGTGGCACAGACCATGAAATCTTTATTGCAAAATTCAGACTTAAACTGAAAAATGTAGGGGAAATGAATAGATTACGCAGGTATGACCTAAATCAAATCTCTTATGATTATACAGTGAAAGTGAGAAACAAATTCAAGAAATTATATCTGATAGAGTGCCTGAAAAACTATGTTTGGAGGTTCATGACATTGTACAGGAGGCAGTGATCAAGACCATCCTTAGGAAAAGAAATGCAAAAAGGCAAAATGGTTGTCTGAGGAGGGCTTGCAAATAACTGTGAATAGACGAGAGTGAAAAGCAAAGGAAAAAAGGAAAGATATACCCTTTTTAATGCAGAGTTCCAAAGAATAACAAGAAGAGATAGGAAAGCCTTCCTCAGTGATCAATGCAAAGAAATACAGGAAAAAATAGAATGGGAAAGACTAGAGATCTCTTCAAGAAAATTATAGACACCAAGGGAACATTTTATGCAAAGATGGGCTCAGTAAGTGACAGAAATGGTAGGGACCTAACAGAAGCAGAAGATATTAAGAAGAGGTGTCAAGAAGAACTGTACAAAAAAGATCTTCACGAATCAGATAATCACAATGGTGTGATCACTCATCTAGAGCCAGAAATCCTGGAATATGAAGTCAAGTGGGTCTTAAGAAGCATCACTATGAACAAAGCTGGTGGAGATGATGGAATTCCAGGTGAGCTATTTCAAATCCTAAAAGATGATGCTGTGAAAGTGAGGCACTCAATATGCTAGCAAATCTGGAAAACTCAGCAGTGGCCACAGGACTGGAAAAGTTCAGTTTTCATTCCAATCCCAAAGAAAGGAAAATGCCAAAGAATGCTCAAACAACCACACAAATGCACTCATCTCACATGCTAGTAAAGTAATGCTCAAAAATCTCCAAGTCAGGCTTCAACAGTAGATAAGCCATGAAATTCCAGATGTTCAAGCTGGATTTAGAAAATGCAGAAGAACCAGAGAGCAAATTGACAACATGCATTGGATCAAAAATGCAACAGAGTTTCAGAAAGAAACATTTACTTCTGCTTTATTGGCTATGACAAAGCCTTTGACTATGTGCACCACAACAAACTCTGAAAAGTTCTTAAAGATATAGGAATACCAAACCACCTGACCTGTCTCAAGAGAAATCTGTACACAGGTCAGGAAGCAACAGTTAGAAATGGACATGGAAAAATGCACTGGTTCCAAATAGAGAAAGGATGTCAAGGCTGTATATTGTCACCCTGCTTATTTAACTTGTATGCAGAGTACATCATGAGAAATGCTGGGCTGGAAGAAGCACAGGCTGGAATCAAGATTGCCGAGAGAAATATCAATAACCTCAGATATGCAGACAACACAACCATTATGGCACAAAGTGAAGAGGAACTAAAAAGCCTCTTGATGAAAGTGAAAGAGGAGAGTGAAAAAGTTGGCTTAAGGCTCAACTTTCATAAAACTAAGATCATGGCATCTGGTTCCATCACTTCATAGGAAATAGATGGGGAAACAGTGGAGACAGTGTCAGACTTTATTTTGGGGGCCTCCAAAATCACTGCAGATGATGATTTGCAATGCAGCCATGAAATTAAAAGGCACCGACTCCTTGGAAGGAAAGTTATGACCAACCTAGACAGGATATTAAAAAGCAGAGACATTATTTTGTCAACAAAAGTCTGTATAATCAAAGCTATGGTTTTTCCAGTAGTCATATGGATGTGAGAGTTGGACTATAAAGAAAGCTGAGTGCTGAAAAATTGATGCTTTGAACTGTGGTATTGAAGAAGATTCTTGAGAGTCCCTTGGACTGCAAGGAGATACAACCAGTCCATCCTAAAGTTAATCAGCCCTGAATATTCATTGGAAGGGCTGATGCTGAAGCTGAGACTCCAATACTTTGGCCACCTGATGCGAATAACTGACTCATTTGAAAAGACCTTGATGCTGGAAAAGGTTAAGAGCAGGAGAAGGGAACGACAGAGAATGAGATGGTTGGATGGCCTCACCGACTCAATGGACATGAGTTTGGGTAAACTCTGGGAGTTGGTTATGGACAGAGAGGCCTGGCATGCTGCAGTCCATGGGGTCACAAAGAGACGGACATGACTGAGCAACTGAACCACACTGAACATCTGTTGACAATGATGTACAGAAAGAGAAATCCTCATGTACTGTTGGTAGAAATTTAAATGGGTGGTAGCAGCCACTGTAGAAAACAGTATGGAGATTCCTCACAAAATTAAAAATAAAAATAAAATATGATTCATTAATTCTGGATATTTATCCAAAGAAAATGAAAACACCAATTTGAAAAAGTATCTGCACCCCTATGTACATTGCAGAATTACTTACAACAACCAAGATATAGAAGCAATTTACGTGCCCATCAATAGATAAATGTATAAAGAACATGTGGCATATATCTGAAATGGAATATTACTTAGCCATGAAAAAGAATGAAATCTTGCCATTTTTGAACACATGGATGGAAATAGAGTATATCATGCTTTGTGAAAATAGTCAGACAGAGAAATAAAAATGGTATAATATGTCACTTATGTATGGCATCTGAAGAAAGTAAACGTAACTGAAAAAATAGTCACAAATACAGAGAAAAAATAGAGCAAGATGATGGTAAGAGAAAATAAATGGGTGAGGGAGACTGAGGTTCAAACTTTCAGTTACAAACTAAATGAATCACAGGTATGAATTTCACAGTGTGAGGAATACAGACAGTAATTATATAATACCTTTGTATAGTGACTTTATTGATAATTAGACTTTGGTGATGGTCATTTTATAATGTATAGAAATATCAAATAACTATGTTTTTTTTTAACCAGGAACTAACACAGTGTTATAGTTTAATGATAGCTCAAATGCAAGCAAACAAATTCATACAAAAAGGAATCAGATTTGTGGCCACCAGAGACTGGGTGCGGGTGGAAGGGAATTGCATGAAGGTAGTTAAAAGGTATAAACTTCTATTTATATGATAAATAAATAATAGAGATATAATGTACAATACGACAAATATTACTAACACTGTTTTACATATGAAAGTTGTAGAAGAAATCTTGAGTCCTCACATAAAGAATTTTTTTCTCTTTTCAAAATTTTGTTTTAGTATGAGATGATGGATATGGTTATTGCAGTAATCATTTCATGATATGCACATCAAATAAGTATGTTGTATACTTTAAACTTATACACTGCTATATGTCAATTGCATCTCAATAGAACCGCAAGAAAAAATGAGACAACAAATGCAGGAAAAGATAGGAAGAGAAGATGTAGATGTGGAAAGATGTGGGAAATAATATGCAGGAATATGAAAAACTAAAAAAATAGAACTAACATATATGATCCATCAATTTCATTTCTGGGAATATATCCAAAGGGAAAGAAAACACTAACTGAAAAGTAATATGTACTCCATGATCATAGTAGCATTGTTTACTATAGGCATGACATGGATGTAACCTAAATGTCTATGAATGAATGAATAGATAAAGTATTTGTGGTATACAATGAAATATTATTTAGCCATAAGAAAACAGAGAATTTCTGCCATTTGCAACAATATGAATATATCTTGCAGGCATTATGCTACGTGAAATGTCAGGCATAGAAAGACAAATACTGTAGGATCTCACTTACATGTGAAATAAAAAAAACACTCAAGATACAGAGATGAGATTTGCTATTACCAGAGGTGGAGAGTAGGGGAAGGGAGTATCAGAAAAAGGTGTTCAGAAAGTACAAATTTTGAGTTATGAGATAAATAAATCTTAGAAATTTAATATATAACTTCATGACCATAACTAACACTACAGTTGATATATAGGAATGTTGTTCAATTAGCAAATCCCAAGAGTTCTCATCACAAGAAAAAATTTTCCTTTATTTGTTTTCTTCTTTCTTTTTATTGTATCTATATGAAAAAATCAATGTTAGCTGAATGTATTGTGGTAATTAGTTAATAATATATATAAATAAAGCTATCATGCTGTACACCCTAAATTTATACAAGGATATATTATTTCTCAGCAAAACTGGAAAAAAACATACAAAAATATGCGAAACAATTATTTTTAAGCATTGGACAACAAGGCCTCACAGGGTCCCTGAGGGAGGAAAACAATAATGTAAACCCTACAATTGCCCTAGCATGCTGCAGGAAAAGAGTCTTCAATATATAATACAGAAATCAAGAACACAAACAGTCTGATATTCTCACTCAGTTGAGGAGACAGGGTAGAGGATTTGAGGAGGCCAAAGTTAAGAGGCCTAAGTGGTCAATGCAAAGAAATAGAGGGAAATAATAGAATGGAAAAGACGAGAGATCTCTTCAAGAAAATTAGAGATACAAGGGAACATTTCATGCAAAGATGGGCTCCATAAAGGACAGAAATGGTATGGACCTAACAGAAGCAGAAGACATTAAGAAGAGGTGGCAAGAATACACAGAAGAACTGTACAACAAAGATCTTCACAACCCAGATAATCACGATGGTGTGATCACTCACCTAGAGCCAGACATCCTGGAATGTGAAGTCAAGTGGGCCTTAGAAAGCATCACTACAAACGAAGCTCGTGGAGGTGATGGAATTCCAGTTGAGCTATTTCAAATCCTGAAAGATGATGCTGTGAAAGTGCTGTACTCAATGTGCCAACAAATTTGGAAAAGTCATCAATGGCCATGGGACTGAAAAAGGTCAGTCTTCATTCCCATCTCAAAGAAAAGCAATGCCTAAGAATGTTCAAACTACTCTTCAATTGCACTCCACTCACACAGTAGCAAAGTAATGCTAAATTACTCCAATCCAGTCTTCAGCAGTATGTGAACTGAGAACTTCCAGATGTTCAAGATGGATTTAGAAAAGGCACAGGAACCAGAGATCAAATTGCCAACATCAGTTGGATCATAGAAAAAGCAAGAGAATTCCAGAAAAACATCTATTTCTGCTTTATTGACTACACCAAATCTTTTTACTATGTGGATCACAACAAACTCTGGAAAATTCTTTAAGTGATAGAAATATCAGACCACCTTACCTGCCTCCTGAGAAATCTGTATGCCAGTCAAGAAGCAATAGTTAGAACTGGACATTGAACAATGGACAGATTTCAAATTGGGAAAGGAGTACATCAACACTATGTATTGTCACCCTGCTTATTTAACTTGTATGCAGAGTACATCATGCAAAGTGCTGGGCTAGATGAAGCACAAGCTGGAATCAAGATTGCTGGGAGAGATATCAATAACCTAGGATATGCAGATGACACCACCCTTATGGCAGAAAGTGAAGAGGAACTAAAGAGCCTCTTAATGAAAGTGAAAGAGGAGAGTGAAAAAGCTTGGTTAGAACTTAGCATTCAAAAAACAAAGATCTGGTCCCACCACTTCATGACAGACAGAGGGGGAAACAACGGAAACAGTGACAGACTTTATTTTGGGGGAGGGGCTCCAAAATCACTGCAGATGGTGACTGCAGCCATAAAATTAAAAGACACTTACTCCTTGGAAGGAAAGTAATGACCAACCTAGAGAGCATATTAAAAAAGCATTACTTTTTGGACAAACATCCATTCAGTCAAAGCTATGGTTTTTCCAGTAGTCACGTATGGATTTTAGACCATAAAGTAAGCTGAGCACCATAGAACTGATGGCTTTGAACTGTGGTGTTGCAGAAGACTCTTTAGAGTCCTTGGACTGCAAGGAGATCAAACCAGTCAATCGTAAAAGAAATCAGTCCTCAATACTCACTGGAAGGACTGTTGCTGAAGCTGAAGCTCCAATACTTTGGCCACCTGTTGTGAAGAACTGAATCATCGGTAATGATCCTGATGCTGGGAAAGATTGAAGACAGGAGGAGAAGGGGACAACAGAGGATGGATGGCATCACTGACTCATTGGATATGAGTTTGAGCAAGCTCTGGGAGTGTCATGGACAGGGAAGTTTGGTGTGCAGCAGTCCATGGGATCACAAAGAGTTGGATACTACTGAGCAACTGAACAGAAATTGTTATAAAGGGCAGAACACTAGAAAGGAAAAGTCTGCACAGAGTGAGAGCTCTGGAAATCTTCAGAGGCCTCTCCCATTTTCAACTGAGTTCTGATCATGTGTATGAAGAAACTACCATCATATTATTAGAAACAATTATTGATGCTAAAGCAGGGTTGTGAAGAGTTCACATTTCCAAAAACCAAAGTCAAGAAATCTCTTAATGAGTAGAACACCAGACAGAGTATTCAAAAGTATATTACCTCAAAACATAGGACAAATCAGCCCTAAATCAAAATATTTTTGTAGCTCTCATGTTGTCTAAAAACTTTTAAAAGCAAACCTTGAAATGATCACACTGTTTCCAAATATCTTAATTGTATTGGAGATCAAAGCTTTTAAAAAATGGAAAAAAAAATCAGCATCCAACAATGTAAAATTTGCAATGTCAGGTATCAAATCAAGAAGTACCAGCCATGCAAAGAAGCAGGAAAATGCAACCCATAATGAGGAGAAAAGTCGATCAACAGAAACAACCGCCAAAATAACACAGATAATAGACAAGGATATTAAAACAATTGTTGGTAAATGCACCTACATGTTCACTGCTTACCCACAAGGTCATAAATATATTCTCTTTGTTAACCCCATAGGGATGGACTTTTGTGTATATTCATAATAGAAGTCAAGATTCAAACTTTTTTTTACTATATGGCTATCCAATTGGCCAAGAATCATTAATGGACAAAGAACATCTCTGTCATAAATGAAATTTTCGCATATGAATGTCTCCTTTTGGTCTATTCTATTTTGTTAGTCTATTGGTCTAAATCCCAGAACTGTCTTATATTAAGAACTCTTCAAAGAAAAGTGATACTTTGGTTTCTTTCCACATGTTCTCTGGGTGCCAATGCATAGATCCACAGATTAGACCAAGCTGATACTTACCTGTCTCTTTTTCTGAATCTTGGCTTAGACTCATGGGAAACTGGGTGGTATCTGTCATGCCTGACTCATATCTTTAGGAGACTATGAGGAAGAATACTTTTTGCCTTCTTTCAATCAGTGATGTAACGTTGCCCGAAGGTCATTTCTCAAAACTTGGTCTGCTTATACTAGAGTTCTCAGATATTAACCAAAGAATGAGATGCCTGTTGCTCCTTCATTGCTCCTGCTGCTGCTGCCTCTAAGTCGCTTCAGTCGTGTCGGACACTGTGCGAACCCCATAGATGGCAACCCACCAGACTCCTCTGTCCCTGGGATTCTCCAGGCAAGAATACTGGAGTTGGATGCCATTTCCTTCTCCAGCTCCTTCATTGAGACACCCTCAAATGTCTCATGGGACCCCTGATCTTTGAAATGTCTCCCCTTATTCTATTGGGATGCCGAAATCATTTCACCCTCACACTGAGCCACCTTTAAAATAATGTTTGCATTAGCTCCTGTAAAACTCAATTACATTTGTGAGGATTCTTTTCAGCATTGGGTACTTTTTCTATGGCTCTTCGTAAACTCCTTTATTGGAGAGACTTGGTGGCATTCTTCTCTATCTCCACTAGGGGTCAGAATGCTCCTAAATTTTTTATGCAACTGAGGTTACAAAGTAACCATACCGTTTTCAAACGTTGTGACTACAGTTCGTAGTTTTCAGCTGTACAATGATTCTTGTGAACCACAGACAAGGTCAACAAATGTTTGGTTAAGCAATATGTCCAGAGATATGTGTAGAGAGGAAGCTCTGTTTTCATAACTCCAAACACTGTCTTTGGCCCTGAAACACTCAATCTGTGTAGTGGTTATTAGCATGCAAGCATCTCTTCAGTTCATATCAGTACCTACTTAATACACTCACATATTGAATTATAAAGTATATTTTATATAATGAAAACATTTAGCATAGTCCATAAACAAAATACCCTGTTCTGTTGTGACATTAATTTTATGGACATTTTAACATTTCTTCATTCATTTATTTTTTGGATTATTTTCCCATTCCCTAATTATTTTCTCTATAACAAGGTTTTTGTGATGCTTCAAACCAGAATGCTAATGATGAAATCAACTCCTCTCAAATTTAACAGTAAACTGCATATGAGTAGCTAAATAAAGCTAAAATTAGCAAAATGATAGATACTTGATGTGTTGTCATTCAAATATTGTGACTCTCTTCAAATGCGTTTTAGCATCCTTTTAATATAGTCTTATCAATGCTTGCTACAAGATTTGTCCTCTCCTTCACCAATCTCAGGCTTATTGAGCTATAATTGACAGATCACATTGTGTAAACTTAAGGTGCACAGCATGATAATTCAATACACATATTTATTGTGAAATGATTACCACAATAAGGTCAGTTAATATATCCATTAACTCAAATAATCACATTTTTGGTAATGAGAACGTTTAAAAAAATATCTTAGCAACTTTCAAGTATAATGCAGTGTTATTACCTACAATCAATAGGCTGAATACTAGACCTGAAGAATTTACTCATCTTTTTTTTTTTTTTTTAGAATTTACTCATCTTTTAACTAGAAGTTTATAACATTTGACCAATATCCCTTCATTTCCTAAAACCTCCAGCCCCTAAAAGATGATGCTGTGAATGTGCTGCACTCAATATGTCAGCAAATGGCCACAGGACTGGAAAAGGTCAGTTTTCATTCCAATCCCAAAGAAAGGCAATGCCAAAGAATGCTCAAACTATGGCACAATTGCACTCAAATCACACGCTAGTAAAGTAATGCTCAAAATTCTCCAAGCCAGGCTTCAGCAGTACATGAACCGTGAAATTCCAAATGTACAAGCTGGTTTTAGAAAAGGCAGAGGAACCAGAGATCAAATTTCCAACATCTGCTGTATCAACGAAAAAGCAAGAGAATTCCAGAAAAATACCTATTTCTGATTTTTTTGACTATGCCAAAGCCTTTGACGGTGTGGATCACAATAAGCTGTGGAAAATTCTGAAAGAGATGGGAATACCAGACCACCTGACCTGCCTCTTGAGAAATCTGTTTACAGGTTAGGAAACAACAGTTAGAACGGGACATGGAAAAACACATTGGTTCAAAATAGGAAAAGGAGTATATTCCAAATAGAAAAAGGCTATATATTGTCACCTTGTCTATTTAACTTATATGTAGAGTACATCATAAGAAACGCTGGTCTGGATGAAGCACAGCTGGAATCAAGATTGCCGGGAGAAATATCAATAACCTCAGATATGCAGATGATACCACCCTTATGGCAGAAAGTGAAGAAGAACTAAAGAGCCACTTGACAAAAGTGAGAGAGGAGAATGAAAAAGTTGGCTTAAAGCTCAACATTCAGAAAACTAAGATCATGGCATCTGGTCCCATCACTTCATGTCAAATATATGAGAAAACAGTGGAAACTGGCTGATTTTATTTTGGGGGGCTCCAAAATCACTGTGGATGGTGATTGCAGCCATGAAATTAAAAGATGCTTACTCCTTGGAAGGAAAGTTATGACCAACCTAGATAGCATATTGAAAAGCAGAGACATTACTTTGCCAACAAAAGTCCATCTAGTCAAGGCTATGGTTTTCCAGTGGTCATGTATGGATGCGAGAGTTGGACTATAAAGAAAGCTGAGCACCGAAGAACTGATGCTTTTGTGGTTGGAGAAGACTCTTGAGAATCCCTTGGACTGCAAGGAGATCCAACAAGTCCATCCTAAAGGAGATCAGTCCTGGGTGTTCATTGGAAGGACTGATGCTGAAGCTGACACTCCAATACTTTGGCCACCTGATGCAAAGAACTGACTCATTTGAAAAGACTCTGATGCTGGGAAAGATTGAGAGCAGGAGAAGGGAATGACAGAGGATGAGATGATTGGATGGCATCACTGACTCAATGGACATGAGTTTGGGTAAACTCCAGCAATTGGTGATGGACAGAGAGGCCTGGCCTGCTGCAGTTCATGGGGTCACAAAGAGTCAGACACGACTGAGTGACTGAACTGAAATGAACTGAACCATCCCTTGGAAAACGGACTCTATTTTGTCTCTATGAATTTGAGTTACATTTTTCTTTAGTAGATTTCACATAAAAGTGAGACATTATGGTATTTGTTTTTCACTGTTGACTTACTTCACCTATCAATAATGCCCTCAGGTTCCACTATGTTATCAAAAATGTCAGGATTTCCTACATTTTATGCCTGAACAATATTGCATTGTATATATGCAATGGGATACTATCATATGCAATGGGATATTATTCAGGCATTATATATGTGTGTGTGTGTGTATACATATATATATATGTATATATATATATATATATATATATACATATTTATATTACATATATATACCACATTTCCTTTGTTAATTGATCCATGGATGAACTCAGGCTGTTTCTGTGTCTTGTCTACTCTGAATAATCTATAATGAACTTGGGGTGCAAATAACACTTTGAAATGGTGATTTCACTTCCTTTGGATATATAATCAGAAGTGGGAATTGTTGGATGATATGCCAGGTCTAGTTTTTATATTTTGAGAAATCACCATACTGTTTTCCATAGTAGTTGTAGCCACATTCTTATCAAAAGTGCACCAGGGTTCCCTTTTTTCCTTATACTTGCCAATGCTCATTTTCTCATTATTTTGATAAGAGCCATTTAAACAAGTTTGAGGTGATATCTCATTATGGTTTTGATTTGAATTTTCCTGCTTATTATGGATGTTGATCATCTTTTCATATGACTGTTGGACATTTATAAGCTTTCTTAGGGAAAACTGTCTATTCAGAATCATTGCTCATTTTTTTCAGCTTTTTAAAAAATTTTTTTAATTGTAACAAATTCAAGAAAGACTTTTTTCTTTACAATATTGTGTTGGTTTTGCCATACATTGACATGAATCCACCATGCATATACATGTGTTCCCCTTCCAGAACCTCCCTCCCACCTCCCTCCCAATTCCATCCCTCTGGGTCATCCCGGTGCACCAGCCCTGAGCACCCTGTATCATGCATCAAACCTGGGCTGGCGATTCATTTCACATATGATAATTTACATGTTTCAATGTCGTTCTCACATATCATCCCACCCTTGCCCTCTCCTATAGAGTCCAAAAGACTGTTCTATACATCTGCATCTCTTTTGATGTCTTGCATACAGAGTTATCATTACCATCTTTCTAAATTCCATATATATGCGTTAGTATACTGTATTGTTGTTTTTCCTTCAGGCTTACTTCACTCTGTATAATAGGCTCCAGTTTCGTCCACCTCAGTAGAACTGATTCAGATGTATTCTTTTTTATAGCTGAGTAATATTCTATTGTGTATATGTACCAAATTTGACATATATTAACTTCTACCAGTCAGTTGAATATATTTACACTGTTAATTATTGTCCTGTCATTTTTACTTGAAGAACTATCTTTAGTATTTCATGCAAGGCAGATTTAGTGATCACCTCATGAACTTCTATCTGGAGAAAACTATAATTTGAAAAGATATATGTACTCCAATGTCATGGCAGCACTGTTTACAATAGCTAAGACATGGAAGCAGCTTTAAGTGTCTCCCAAGAGATGCATGGATAAAGAAGATTTAGTATATATACATAGTAGAATATTATTCAGCCATAAAAAAGAATGAAATATTGTCACTTGCAGCCACATGAATGGACCTAGGGATTACCATACTAAGTGAAGTAAGTCAAGAAGAGAAAGACAAATATTAAATGAAATTCGATATATGTGAACTCTTAAAAAAATAATATAAATAAACTTTTCTACACAACAGAAAAATGCACAAAATGTCAAGGTCCATTCATGCTGTTACAAATAGCGGGATTTCATTCCTTTCATGGTTGAGCAGGATTTCATTTTACATCTATATACCTATCTACATTTATATCTATATGCAAATATATCATATCTTTTTCTTTCATTCATTAATTTATTTATAAGTACTAGGGTTATTTCCATATATTGGTTATTGTAAATACTGCTGTAATGAACATGAGAATACATATATATTTACAAATTAGTGTTTTGTGTTATACAGAGAAATATTCAGTAGTGGAACACCTGGGTATTATGGTAGTTCTATTCTTATTTGAGAAATCTTCATAGAGCTTTCCATAGTGGCTGCATCAATTTACAGTCCAACCAACAGTTTACAGGAATTCCTTTTTCTCCATATCCTCACCAATGTTTGCTGTTATTTTATCATTTTGAAAATAGTCATTCTAACAGATGTGATGTGATGTCTCGTGGTGATTTTTTATTTGCCTTAAATTAGTATAATAATACAATGGAGGTGATGAATAGATTCAAGGGATTGGATCTGGTAGACAGGGTGCCTGAAAAACTATGAAGAGAGGTTCATAACATTGTATGGAAGACAGTGACCAAAGTTATCCCAAAGAAAAAGATTTGCAAGAAGGCAAAGTGGTTGTCTGAGGAGTCTTTACAAATAGCCAAGGAAAGAAGAGAACCAAAAGCAAGGTAGATAGAGAAAGATATGCCCAACTGAATGCAGAGTTCCAGAGAACAGCAAGGAGAGATAAGAAGACCTTTTAAATGAACAAGGTAAAGAAGTAGAGGAAAACAGTAGAATGGGAAAGACTAGAGATCTCTTCAGGTATATTGGAGACATCAATATGGACAGACTAGTAATGTTTCTGCTTTTTAATATGGTGTCTAGGTTTGTCATAGCTTTTCTTCCAAGGAGCAAGCATCTTTTAATTTCAAGTGGCTGCAGTCACCATGTGCAGTGATTTTGGAGTGCCCCAAAATATAGTTTATCACTGTTTCCATTGTTTCCCCATCTATTTGACATGAAGTGATGGGACTGGATGCCATGATCTTAGTTTTTTGAATGTTGAGTTTAAAGTCAACATTTTCACTCTTCTCTTTCATTTTCATCAAGAAGCTCTTTAGTTCCTCTTTCACTTTCTGCTCTAAGGGTGGTATCATCTGCCTCTCTGAGGTTATTGATATTTTTCCCAGCAATCTTGATTCCAACTTGTTCTTCATCCAGCCTACCATTTAGAAAGATGTTCTCTTCATATAAGTTAAATAAGCAGAGTGACAATATACAGCCTTGATGTACTCCTTTCCCAACTTGGAACCAATCTGTTGTTCCACATCCAGTTCCAACTGTTGCTTCTTAACCTGCATACAGATTTCTCAGGAGGCAGGTAAAGTGGTCCGGTGTTCCCACTTCTTGAAGAATTTTCCACATTTTGTTGTGATCTACACAGTCAAAGGCTTTGGTGTATTCAATGAACCAGAAGTAGATTTTTTTTTCTGGAAGTCTTTTGCTTTGTCTATGATCCAACAGATGTTGACTATTTGATCTCTGGTTCCTCTGTCTTTTATAAATCCATATTGAACATTTGGAAGCTCTCTGTTCATGTACTGTTGAAGACTTGCTCAGCGAATTTTGAGTATCACATTGCTAGTGTGTAAGATGAGATGCAATTGTGCAGTAGTTTGAACATTCTTTGGCATTGTCTTTCTTTGAGATTGGAATGAAAAGTGATCTTTTCTGTGGCCACTGCTGAGTTTTGCTGTCATATTGAGCACAGCACTTTCACAGTCTCATCTTTTAGGATTTGAAATAGCTCAACTGGTATTCCATCACCTCCACTAGCTTCATTCATAGTGATGCTTCCTAATGTCCACTTGACTTGGCATTCCAGGATGTCTGACTCTAGGTGAGTGATCACACATCATGGTTATCTGGGTCATGAAGATCTTTTTTGTATATTCTTCTGTGTATTCCTGCCACCTGTTCTTAATATCTTCTACTTTTGTTATGTTTATACCATCTGTCTTTTATTTTGCCCATCTTTGCATGAAATGTTCCCTTGGTATCTCTAATTTTCTTTAAGAGATCTATAGTCTTCCCATTCCATTGTTTTTTTCTATTTCTTTGCATTGATCACTGAGGAAGGCTTTCTTATCTCTCCTTGCTATTCATTGGAACTCTGCATTCAAATGGGTATCTTTCCTTTTTCCTTGGCCTTTCACTTCTCTTCTTTTCTCAGCTATTTTTAAAGCCTCCTTAGATAACTGTTTTGCCTATTTGCATTTCTTTTTTTTCAGGACGGTTTGATCACCATCTCCTGTACAATGTTATGAACCTCTGGACATAGTTCTTCAGGCATTCTCTCTATCAGATTTAATCCCTGGAATCTATTTGTCACTTCCACTGTATAACTGTAAATGATTTAATTTAGGTCATACCTGAATGCTCTAGTGGTTTTCCCTACTCTCTTCGATTTAAGTCTGAATTTTGCAATCAAGAGTTCATGATCTGGGCCACATCCAGCTCCTGTTTTTGTTTTTACTGTCTGTATAGAGCTTCTCCATCTTTGGCTTCAAAGAATACAATCAATCTGATTTTGGTATTGACGATCTGGTGATGTCCATGTGTAGAGTCTTCTCTTGTGCTGTTAGAAGAGGATGTTTGCTGTGACCCATGCATTCTCTTAGCAAAACTGTGCTAGGCTTGGCAGAGGTTTCATTTTCTATTCCAAGGTCAAATTTGCCTGCTACTCCAGGTATGTCTTGACTTCCTGCTTTTGCATTCCAATCCCCTATGATGAAAAGGACATCTCTTTTTTTGTTTTTAATTATAGAAGGTCTTGTATGTCTTCACAGAGCCATTCAACTTCAACTTTTTCATCATTACTGGTTGGGGCATAGACTTGGATTACTGTGATATTGAGTGGTTTGCCTTGGAACGGATGGAGATCATCCTGTCGTTTTTGAGATTGCACCCAAGTACTGCATTTCAGACTCTTTTGTTGACTGTGAGGGCTACTCTGTTTCTTCTGTGGGATTCTTGTCCACAGTAGAAGATATCTGGTATGGTCATCTGAATTAAATTTGCCCATTCCAGTCCATTTTAGTTCACTGATTCCTAAAGTGTCAATGATGTTCACTATTGCCATCTCCTGTTGGATCCTTGCAATTCAAGAACATGGTATATCTCTTCAAACCTATGCACTGCATGTGTATGTGTCCATGGTTCTGCTCAGAAGCAGCCACAAATCAAATCCTTTCTCTGTTGTGTTTGTCCCAGATCTAGTGAAAGGCTGTTGGGTGGAAAGGTTGGGGTTTGGGATTGTCGTTTTGTCTGTGGGAACTGAGGTGGCTGCGCTGCTTTCTGAAATCTAGGCTGCCTCTGTGGCAGTCTTCTTCCAGGAGCTGTCAGCCCCAGATCTAGGACTAAGTTATGGCATGGAGTGGGCAGAGCCAAGGTGCTCTTGCTGGGACAAAAAAATACTACAATTCCTGTTCATGGCCTGTTCAAGATTCAGTGCTTAGCACATTCTGGCACTAACCAATGAGTGCACTGAAAGTGTCTAGATTGGCCTCCATGTGCAAAAGACTAACAATGTCTACCCAGCTAGATTTGCCACCCCAGTGCATGCACTGAAAATGTAGTCCATAGCTCTGCCTAAATCACACCCAGGCACCTATGTCTGCCTCTTTGTAGGTAGACTGAATCTTTTCCTTTATCTTGTGCCGGGTTGTGACGTAGAGTGAGCAGGGCTGGTGTGTTCACTCCTTCAGATTAGAAAATGTGATGAAGAGGCAGCAGTCAGTGCAAGGCTCTCTCCACCCTGATTGTCAGGAAGGCAACATGCACATACTCATGAATAAAATCTGGGCTTCATCAGCCATTCTATCTGTCTCAGTAGATTTCACAGCTGGCAAGAGAGCTTGTCTTCTCTGTGCAGGATCTCAGGACTGGGTTTCCCAGATTGTGAGTTGACCTACTCACTCCCTAGAGTGATAGTCAATCTCCCTACAGATCTCTCCCAGGGCGACAGGTCCTGGAATGATGCCTTTATTTTTCTGTCCTATTTGGTTATTTGGAGATCTTTCTTGCAGCTTTGGTGTTATAGGAGATCTTCTGCCAGTTTGCAGTTAGTTTTACATAAGAATTGCTCCACATGTAGGTGTATTTTTTATGTGTTTGTAGGGAGAGGTGAGCTCACATCCTCCTATTCTGTGGTCTTGATCCCCCTCTCAATAGTTATTTGAATAGTCATCTTCATTATGTGAATATACTGTAATACACTTAAATCTTTTCATTTAACATTCAGTTTTGTTCTTAATATTTGCTTTTGATTCATTTGACAAATATTTAATGAGTATCATATAGTAGATGTTTGTGTGGGTTTGTGCTCTACATAATGCTTCAATTAAAACTATTAAAAATAATGTGGCAGCAAAAAAAAACCTCAAAGAACAATTTTATATCTGATTTTTCTCAGTATCTCTTTTGCATAAATTCTTAAGAGTTGAATTACTAGTTTGGAGGATATGAACATCACCAGGCTCTTAATATAAATTACCAAATATCTCATTGGAAAGGCATCATTTCATGAGCTGGTAAAAATTTTGCAGGCAGGATGGGTTTGATCCCTGGGTTGTGAGGATACCGTGGCGGTGGGCATGGCAACTCACTCCAGCATTCTTGCCTAGAGAAGAATCTGTGGCTCAGATTACAAACTTCTTATTGCAAAATTCAGACTTAAGTTGAAGAAAGTAGGGAAAACCACTCAGTTATGACCTAAATCAAACCCCTTATGATTATATAGTGCAAGTGACAAATGATTCAAAGGATTATATCTGATATAATGCCTGAAGAACTATGGATGGAGGTTCATAACATTGTACAGGAGATGGTGATTAAAACCATTCCCAAGAAAAAGAAATGCAAAAAGGCAAAATGGTTATCTAAGGAGGCCTTAAAAATAGCTGAGAAAGGAAAGGCTAAGGAGAAAAGGAAAGATATACTCATCTGAATGCAGAGTTCCAAAAAATAGCAAGGAGAGAGAAGAAAGCTTTCTTAAGTGAACAATACAAAGAAATAGAGGAAATCAATAGGATGGGAAAGACTAGAGATCTCTTCAAGAAAATTAGAGATACCAAGGGAATATTTCATGCAAAGATGGGCACAATAAAGGACAGAAATTGTATGGACCTAACAGAAGCAGAGAATATTAAGAAGAGGTGGCAAGAATACACAGAAGAACTGTATAAAAAGAGTCTCTTACGTCTCCTGCACTGGTAGGTGGGTTCTTTACTCCTAGCACCAACTGGGAAGCCAGACATATAGTAAGCACTCAATAAATGTTAGCTCTAATTATTATTAGCTTTAAAAATTCTATGCTGAAAGACTTAATTTACCACTATAGTATCTGACTGTTATAAGTAAATTCACTTGATCATGATTATATATACATGTATGAGTCTTAAACTACTTTTATTGATTTGTATGCATTCTGAGTTTAAAAAGATAAGACAAGCAAACAAATAGACTCTTGAGTCAAATAGATCTTGTGTGAATGCTGATTCTGCCACTAACTTTATGAACTTGAGTGAGATAATTAACTTCTCTGTGCCTCCTTTATGTCATCTATATCATGAAGATAGCAAGAATGTTTATCTCAAAATGCTTGCAAAAGATTAAATGGCTAATACCTACAAAGGACTTTTAACTTCCAGATATATAGTATTGGCTCATTCAATGTTATTTATTTCTACCTCTCACCAAGACTGTGACCCTCTTCTTATTTCAGAATCACTTTCCATTCCTGTTCCTTTTTTCCATACTACTTCTAGACTAGTCTTAGAAAGGACAGTATTGTTTGTAATATTTACACATCTGTGATCAAAAATCTTCACTGCCTCCCCATACTTACTAAATTAAGTCCAAACTTAGTCCAGCACTTTTAATCTTTCCACTCTCTGATTTCAAATTATCTTTGCAGTCTCTC
>ML663483.1:2481284-2608750 GCA_007570785.1 Antilocapra americana | reverse complement strand
AATTTTGCTTGATATGACTGAAATTTCAGTCATATCAAGCAAAATTCATGAAATTCTGATTCAGATGCCATCTTTTCCAAGTAAGGTTTCTTGTTCCCTGGATGAAAGGATGTGTTTAGTGCCTTCTCTGAAGCCAAATTGCAGTACTTTGTATGTGGGTGTTATCCTCCATGGGACAATAAGCTGCCTAAAGCAGAGACCTTGTCTTCTTTATCCACCAGTGCTAAGCACACCATAAGTGCTCAATATCAACTTCAGAATTGAAATTCTGGTATTTATAACTGAAGTGCTAAAAGAAGACTAATTCCTGCTTGCTTTTCAGAATTCCAATGTTAAGTTCCTTCCTTGGAAAATAAGGGGCTATTGAGTATGTTCTAGGAAGAAAATAAAAAGTTTATTGAGACTATTTTTAGAAATTTATTTATTTGATTTAGAAAGGTTTATGAAGAACCAACTGTTATAACTAAGGTGACTCTGTTGTAAGCATGGTGTTTGATCCTAAAAGCTTAAAGCTTCTCAGACTAATATATTTCAACTCATTTGCCAAGCAAGAGAAAAAAGGAGGCAGAGCAAGTATGCAGGCAAGAATGGCTTTAAAAAAAACTTGCCAAAAGTTTTATAGAGATGCAATAGAGTTAGAGAAAGTAAAACAAACACAAAATGGAAACTTGAATGAGATACCCAAATACGGAGAAAACCACAGAATTTCCCCCTTCTTCCTACCCTGGTAGCCTAGCCTGAATCACTCATTCACCTTTTATTCATTCATTTGTTCTGTTCAACAAACCTTTACTGAGTGACTACTGTGCTTGGCATTTAGGGGAGACAAGGGAGCTCACAGTCTGGGAGCAGAGGTAACTATATAAATAACAATCATACTAGCCAGACAGCATAGAGTGTGTGTTCTGAGAGATCAAGAGAACCAGGGGCTATTGGGCTGGAGTTAACTCACAGAGTGAAGCAAATAATACAAAGATTCTTCCAGCTGCTAACAGTTCACTGGCAGCTCCAGAAACCATGAAGAGTATCTCAGATGGCATTTGTGGAATTTATGGCATTTGTGATCCTTTGACCACATACTTTCTTGTCGATTCTTCTTCAAATTGGTGCAAAAAGGGTTGGGGATGGCATTTGGCATTTTACTTCTCTTTCTAGTTGTTTTCATTCTTCAATTTGAATTCATTATATGTGTTATCCATTCTGTCTCTGAATACGGTTTCCAAAATTTAAAAATGAGTGTTGGTAGGAATAATAACTTGCCATATGTGTGTGTGCTCAGTTGCTTCAGTTGTATCCAACTCTTTGCAACCCCATGGGACTTTCCCAGCAAGAATACTGGAGTGGGTTGCCATGCCCTCCTCCAGGGGATCTTCCTGACCCAGGGATCACATTCGTGTATCCTGTGTATCCTTCATTGCAGGCAGATTCTTTAGTGTTGAGCCACCCGGAAAGCCCACAGTACCATATACTACACAGCTTTTGCTTTACTGCCAATGCTTCTGACACAGTCTTGGATACCTTATTATAAAAGCCTAGCTGTTCAGTTTTCCTGTACATCTGAGAGTTTGATTCATCTTAATAAGTTGCCAAATAAATTGTTATACAAATAGTTCCTATTCAAAGAAGGTGTTTCATTTCTAGGAGTTTTATGTCTTATGAGTCAGTCAATAGCCTTTGTGGCACAGTTTCTAGGTGACTAACAATGTGTCGAAGGCATTGCGGAATTTTTGAAATGGCACATGCAGCCCATGTGCACAAACAGCAAACCCTCATTGCTATATTCAGCCATAGGTTGCAAAAGATTCAGGATGAAGGGAGAAAGAAAGCTAGGTCAAGCTAATGGAACTACTAAGCTGATCACAGATCACTATTTGGTGGGCACCAGTATCTCAGCAAGAAGACAATTAAACTTTCAAGTTACATCTGTCTGCTTCTTCTCAAATCATTGGGACAAATGATCTTCATTCCTTAAGCTCTTTGCTTCTAGAACACAGCATGAAGAAAACAGCTCTGGTGTTGGAATCAGGCTCATGAAAATTTGAATCCTGGCTCTGCTATGTATTAGCTCTGTGACTGTGAGTAACTAACTGATTTCCTTTCTCTCAACATGCAGAATGGAGATGATAATCACATCTGCTTTATATAATTATTTTGAAAATTTGATAAAATTATAAACACAAAGTGCATAGAAAAGAGTTTATGTACCAAATAAATACAAGCTATTTTCCTTCTGGAAAATATTTTCATTCTTTATTTTATATCTACTGTTTAAAAACAGGCATATGCAGTATATCTTGGATTGGAAATATGAAATGGATGCAAAATGAACTAAAAGAATCCTGAATCTTTAATCCATTCAATATCACAGTAATCCAAGTCTATGCCCTGTCCAGTAATGCTGAAGAAGCTGAAGGTGAATGGTTCTATGAAGACCTACAAGACATTGAAGAACTAACACCAAAAAAAGATGTCCTTTTCATTATAGGGGACTGGAATGCAAAAGTAGGAAGTAAAGAAACACCTGGAGTAGCAGAAAAGTTTGGCCTTGGAGTACACAATGAAGCAGGGCAAAGGCTAATAAAGATCTGCCAAGAAAATGCACTGGTCATAGCAAACACTCTCTTCCAACAACACGAGAGAATACGTTATGCATGGACATCACCAGATGGTCAACACTGAAATCAGATTGATTATATTCTTTGCAGCAAAATATGGAGAAGCTTAATATAGTCAGCTAAAACAAGACCAGAAGTTGACTATGGTTCAGATCATGAAATCCCTATTGCCAAATTCAGATGTAAATTGAAGAAAGTAGGGAAAACCACTAGACCATTCAGGTATCACCTCAATCAAATCCCTTACAGTTACCCAGTGGAAGTGAGAAATAGATTTAAGGGACTAGATCTGATAGACAGAGTGCCTGATGAACTTTGGATGGATGCTCTTGACACTGTGCAGGAGACAGGGATTAAGACCACCCCAAAGAAAAAAAATGCAAAAAGGAAAAAAATGGCTGTCTGAGGAGGCTTTACAATTAGGTGTGAAAAGATGAGAAGCAAAAGGTAAAGGAGAAAAAGAAAGATATACCCATTTGAATGCAGAGTTTCAAAGAATAACAAGAAGAGATAAGAAAGCCTTCTTCAGTGATCAATGCAAAGAAATAGAGGAAAACAATGGAATGGGAAAGACTAGAGATCTCTTCAGGAAAATTAGAGATCCCAAGGGAATATTTCATGCAAAGATAGGCAAAATAAAGGACAGAAATGGTATGGACCTAACAGAAGCAGAAGATATTAAGAAGAGGTGGCAAGAATACACAGAAACACTATACAAAAAAGATCTTCATGACCAAGATAATCACGATGGTGTGATCACTTACCAAGAGCCAGACATCCTGGAAAGTGAACTCAAGTGGGCCTTAGGAAGCATCACTATAAACAAAGCCAGTGGAGGTGATGGAATTCCATTTGAGCTATTTCAAATCCTAAAAGATGATGCTGTGAAAGTGCTGCACTCAATATGCCAGCAAATCTGGAAAACTTAGCAGTAGCCACAGGACTAGAAAAGGTCAGTTTTCATTCCAATCCCAAAGAAAGGAAAATATCAAAGAATGCGCAAACTGCCACACAATTGCACTCATCTCACACGCCAGTAAAAAGATGCTCAAAATTCTCCAAGTCAGGCTTCAACAATACGTGAACTGTGAATATTCAGATGTTCAAGCTGGTTTTAGAAAAGGCAGAGGAAACATAGATCCAATTTCCAACATTCATTGGATCATTGAAAAACAAGAGAGTTCCAGAAAAACATCTATTTCTGCCTTATTGACTATGCAAAATCCTTTGACTGTGTGGATCACAACAAACTGTGGAAAATTCTGAAAGAGATGGGAATACCAGATGACCTGATCTACCTCCTGAGAAATCTATATGCAGGTCAGGAAGTAACAGAACTGGACATGGGGCAACAGACTGGTTCCAAATAGGAAAAGAAATAGGTCAAGGCTTTATATTGTCACCCTGCTTATTTAACTTATAGGCAGAGTAAATCATGAGAAACTCTGAGCTGGATGAAGCACAAGCTGAAATAAAGGTTGCCAGGAGAAATATCAGTAACCTCAGATATTCAGATGACACCACCCTTATGGCAGAAAGTGAAGAAGAACTAAAGAATCTCTTGATGAAAGTGAAAGAGGAGAGTGAAAAATTTGGCTCAGAGCTCAACATTCAGAAAACTAAGATCATGGCATCTGGTCCCATCAGTTCATGGCAAATAGATGGGGAAACAGTGATGACTATTTTTCTGGGCTCCAAAATCACTGCAAGTTTTGACTGCAGCCATGAAATTAAAGACACTTACTCCTTGGAAGAAAAGTTATTACCAACCTAGGCAACATATTAAAAAGCAGAGACATTACTTTGCAGACAAAGGTCTGTCTAGTCAAGGCTATGGTTTTTCCGGTAGTCATGTATGGATGTGAGATTTGGACTATAAAGAAAGCTGAGTGTGGAAGAATTGACACTTTTGAACTGTGGTGTTCGAGAAGACTCTTGAGAGTCCTTTGGACTGCAAGGAGATCCACCCAGTCCATTCTAAAGGAGATCAGTCCTGAATATTCATTGGAAAGACTGAGACTGAAGCTGAAACTCCAATACTTTTGCCACCTAATGAGAAAAACTGACTCATTTGAAAAGACCCTGATGCTGGGAAAGATTGAAGGCAGGAGAAAAACGAGATGACAAAGGATGAGATGGTTCAATGGCATCACTGACTCAATGGACATGAATCCAAATAAACTCCAGGAGTTGGTGATGGACTGGGAGGCTTGGCCTGCTGCAGTCCATGGGTTTGCAAAGAGTCAGACACTACTGAGTGACTGACCTGAACTGAACTATGAGTGAAGCAAGATTGACAAATCTACTGTACTATCTATTAAACATGAATATGTGAATAAGATGAATTTTGACTTTGACAAATTTGCAGTCTTTGCTCAGAGACAGAGACTATATTATTATTCATTACTTCAACAGCCAATATTCATGTATAGTTTTCTGCATTTTTATAAAAATACATTACTACATTTTAGATATATGAAGCAATGTTTTTTGCATAAACCTAATTTAATTTTAAATCATATATTATTTAATTTTTAGCATTATCTCACAAATGTAAAGTTCAATAAAAGCATTCTTCAATGTTAAAAAAAAGAATAAATTAACCCATTGCCCTAATACATCCACTCTTAACTTTTTGGCATCTTAGATGAATTTGCCAAATATTTCTTTCCTTTGCGAGGGTAGAAATAAAATTCAAAGGAAAGACCAATGCACAACTTAATAGAAAAGAAATTTCTCTAAAATTAGCCATTCAGGAGTCTTTTTGTGCCTTATCATGAAGAGGAAAAGTTAAAATTTACTTTTTTTTCTTCCTGCTTGTTGTGCTTCTGTAATTCACCTTGCTCCTTGCAAAGTCTGGATCACATAGGTCACATAGTCTTGGAAAATGGATACTTAAAACAACACTAGGGACTGAAACTTATCTCACTCACACTTGCCCTGCTTTTGCAATTGGCTAGCCCCTGTAATCCTGCTTAACCATGCCTGTCCATGTAAAGGTCAGGCATCCACCCCCATCCTAACCGCTGTTCCCATGCATGTGAAACCCCGAGTTTAAACCAGCCTATTAACAGTTAGTGTCACTCACTATAGTCTGATGTCATGCACTGTCTATAAAAACTTTGTAACCCCTTTTTTCGGGGCTCTGAGCTTGAAGTGTTAACTCCTCTGGGCCCGCTGGTGTAATAAACTGGAGTTCTCCAGCTCTCTGAGGGTGGAGCTTAGTTTCTCAATTACTGGTTTCTGCAATATTCATTCTGCCCTATGCTCACAGGCAAAGACTCTTTTATACTTGGGATATTCCTTACAAATGCACTTCTCAAAGTGTGATCTTAGAACTACATGCATCAAAGTAATCTAAGAGCATGTTAAAAATTTAGTGCTACACTCCCTACTCAAGACCTACTGAATTAGAGTCTCAAGCAGTGGTGCTGCCAAACTATGTTTTATCAGGCTCCTAGATGATTCTATATATGTAATAATGAATGTCACAAATAATTAATAGAGAAACTTTAAAAATATACACAAACATGGTAAAAAAATTCAGAGTATACAATGAAGAATAAACCTTCATATATCTGTGGTTCTACTCTGCTCTCTGACCCGGACACAACCACTGTTACCCATTTAATGGGTACCCTCCTAGAAGTGTTTTTGGGCATATACAAGCATTATGACTATATATATATATATATATATATATGAAAATGTATATGTGTGTATATATATATATATATGAAAATGTATATACATATGCTTGATAATCTATATGTCAATAGGCAAAGTTCCTAGGCAATTGTGATACACACTCAAGTTAGACAATCATAAATACTGCCTAGTATAGTTCTCAGCATGGTATAGCATCCCTAAATACTTTTCAAACTAAGATAAAATTCTAATATCATATATTTCACTCATTTAAAGTGTAAATTTCAGTGGATTTTAGTATATTCACAACCATTACTACTATCTAACTTGAGAACATTTTTATCATTCCCCCAAAGAAACACTATACTCAGTAGCAGTCACTCCCCATTCTTCTTTTCCCTAGCTCCTGGCAACAACCAATCTACTTTCTGTCTCTATGGAATTGTTTATTCTTGACAATTCACATAATTGAAAACATACAATAAGTGACCTCTTGTGTCTGGCTATCTACACTGAGTTTTTAAACATTAATCTTCATTGTACCACATACTAGTACTTTATATTCACTTGCCTCAGCATCATTTGTTTAAAGACTATTCTGTCCCCTATTGAATTATTTTAGCATCCTAGTTGAAAATCATTTGATCAAAAATACATCACATTATTTCTGGACTCTCAATTCTATTCCATGAAATTAAAAGACACTTACTCCTTGGAAGTAAAGTTATGACCAACCTAGATAACATATTAAAAAGCAGAGACATTACTTTGCCAACAAAGGTCCGTCTAGTCAAGGCTATGGTTTTTCCAGTAGTCATGTATGGATGTGAGAGTTGAACTGTGAAGAAAGCTGAGTGCCAAAGAATTGATGCTTTTGAACTGTGGTGTTGGAGAAGACTCTTGAGAGTCCCTTGGACTGCAAGGAGATCCAACCAGTTCATCCTAAAGGAGATCAGTCCTGGCTGTTCATTGGAAGGACTGATGTTGAAGCTGAAACTCCAATACTGTGGCCACCTCATGAGAAGAGTTGGCTCATTGGAAAAGTCCCTAATGCTGGGAAGGATTGGGGGCAGAAGGAAAAGGAGACGATAGAGGATGAGATGGCTGGATAGCACCACCAACTTGATGTACATGAGTCTGGGTAAAGTCCAGGAGTTGGTGATGTACAGGGAGGTCTGGCATGCTGTGATTCATAGGGTCACAAAGAGTCGGATACGACTGAGTGACTGAACTGAAGTGAATTCTATTCCATTAACCCATATATTTATTCTTATGCCAGTACCACACTGTATTTATTATTGTGGCTTTGTAGCAAGTTTTGAAACCAAAAGGCATGAGTCTTTCAATTTTATTCCTATTTTTCAAGATTGCTTTGGCTATTCTGAGTCCCTTACATTTCATATACATGTATTTTTTTTCCATTTAGGTAGGTCTTTAATTAACTTCAACAATATTTGCAATTTTTTTTATTTTTTCTCAAAGTATAGTTGATTTACAATGTTTCAGGTGCACAGTAAATTATTTCAGAGATTATATATACATATATATATATGTATATGTATATATATATGTGTGTGTGTGTGCATGTGCATCTATATTCTTTTTCAGATATTTTTACATCGTAGATTATTACAAGACATTGAATAGTCTTCCCTACGCTATTGAACAAGTTCTTGTTTATCTATTTATAGTAATGTGTATATGTTAATCTCAAATTCCCAATTTATCCCTCCTTTTCCCTTTGGTAATCATAAGTTTGTTTTCTATGTCTGTGAGTCATTTTGTTTTGTAAATAAGTTCATTTGTAAAATTTTTAAGATTTCACATAAAAGTGATATATGTTATTATTTTTTGACTTACTTTACTTAATATGATAATCTCTAGATTCATCCATGTTGCTTCAAATTGCATTATTTCATTCTTCTTTATGGCTGAGTAATATTACATTCCTATTTACCACATCTTCTTTTTCCATTCATTTGTTCATGGACATTTAGGTTGCTTTCATTCCTTTCTATTGTAAATAATACTACTATGAACATTAGAGTGTGTGTATCTTTTCTAATCAAAGTTTTCATTTTGTTTCTAGTATATGCCCTGGAGTGGGATTGCTGGATCATATGATAGCTCTATTTTCAGTTTCTTAAGTAACCTCCACACTGTTCTCCATAGTGGCCGAACCAACTTACATTCCCACCAGCAATGTACAAGCGTTCATTTTTCTCCACCTCCTCTCCAGTATTTATTGTTTGCATATGTTTCGATGATGATTATTCTGACCAATGTAAGGTGGTACCTCATTGTAATTTTTATTTGCATTTCTCTAAGCATTAGCAATGCCGAGCAACTTTTCATGTGCCTGTTAGCTATCTGTATGTCTTCTTTGGAGAAATGTCTATTTAGGTCTTCTGCCAATTTTTTGATTGGGATATTTTTTTCTTTGATACCAAGCTATATAAGCCACTGTATATTTTGGAAATTAATCCCATGTCAGTCTCATTGCTTGTGAATGTTTTCTCCCATTCCAGTGGTAGTCTTCATTTTGTTTATATCCTTTGCTGCACAAAAGCTTTTAAGTTTAATTACATCCCATTTATTTTTCTTTGTTTCCATTACTCTAGGAAGTTGATACAAATAAATATTGCTGCAATTTTCTATTTTCTGTGTACCTTTGCCTAATTTATCTCGACATCTTTAATTATTTTTAAGTTACAGTAAATGTCATTTTTCTTAATTTTGTATTTTAATTGTGTATTCCTAGTGTATAAGAATATAATTGATTTTTGTATACTCATCTTGCATCTTTCAGCCCTGATGAACTCATTTATTAGCTCTAATAGTTGTTTAGTTAATCTTCATGATCTTTTCTATATTCAAGATCATGTCACCTGCAAATAGAGATAGTTTTACATTTTCCTTTCAAATCATGGATTAATTTTACTTTTTTCTCCTTCCTAATTGTCCTAGTTAGAATCTCTAGTGCAATGTTGAATAAAAGTGAGAATGTTCATCCTTGTCTTGCTTCTAATCATACAGGGAAAGCATCTAGTCTTCACTATGAAATTTTATGTTAGATGTGGGTTTTGTGTACATGCACTCTATCAGTTTGAGAAAGTTTTCTTACACTCCTAGTATGTTGGGGGCTTTGATCATTAAAGGGTGCTGAATTTTGACAAATTTTTTTCTGTGTCTATTGAAATGAACATATGGCTTTTATCCATGTTAATTATCATATGTGAAATCAATCGCCAGCCCAGGATTGATGCTTGGGGCTGGTGCACCGAGATGTCCCAGGGGGAGGGAAGCAGGAGGGAGGAGGGAGGGGGGTTCTGGAGGGGGAGCATATGTAAACCCATGGAGGTTTCATGTCATTGTATGGCAAAACCAACACAATAAAGTAAAGAAAATTTAAATAAAATAAAATAAAATAAAATTTGGGATACAATTGCTTTAAAAAATATCCATTATTATAATAATATGGTGCTTGTCCTTAATTGCTCAGTCATGTCCGACTCTTTGTGAACCCTTGGACTATAGCCTGCCAAGCTCCTCTGTTCATGAGATTCCCCAGGTAAGAATACTGGAGTGGGTTACCATTCCCTCCTCCAGGGCATCATCCCAACCTGGGGATTGAACCCAGATCTCCTGCATTGCAGGCAGGTTCTTTACCATCTGAGCCACCAGGAAAGCCCAATAATATGGCATATTACATTAATTGATTTTCATAGTTTGAACCAAACATGAAGTCCAGGGATAAGTCCCACTGAGTCATAATATATAATCTGTTTATATTGCTGCTGTATTTGGTGTGCTAGCATTTTGTTGATAATTTGTTTCTACATTCAAAAGGAAATTGGTCTGTAGTTTTATTTTTTGATTGTTTTGATATCAGAATAATACTGTCCTTATAGAATGAATTGATCAACATTCTCTTTTATTTCTTTGAAGAATGTGTGAAAACTTGGTATTAATTATCCTGTTATTGATTTCTGGTATCATACCATTATGGTCAGGGAAGATACTTGGTATGATTTCAATCTTCATGAATTTGCTAAGAATTGTTTTGTGGCTTAACATGTGGTTTATGCTAGAAAATATTCCATATGAACTTGAGAAGAACGTGTATGCTGCTGTTATCTGGTGGATTGCTCTATATATATCTGCTAATATTATTTGGTCTATAATGTTTTCAAATTTTCTGTCTCCTTATTGATTCTCTGTCTGGATGATCTATCCATTGTTGAGAATGGGGTATTAAACTTCCTAACCATCACTGTATTCTTCTTTTTTGGGGGGAGGATTTATTTATTTATTTATTTTTAAATTTTCTTTACTTTATTGTGTTGGTTTTGCCATACATTGACATGGGTATACATATGCTCCCCCTCCAGAACCACCCTCCCTCCTCCCTCCCAATTCCCTCCCCCTGGGTCATCTCCATGCACCAGCCCCGAGCATCAGCCCTGGGCTGGCGATTGATTTCACATATGATAATTTACATGTTTCTACGCCATTCTCCCATAACATCCCACCCTTGCCCTCTTCCACAGAGTCCACAAGTCTGTTCTATACATCTGCGTTCCTTTTGCTGTCTCGCATGCAGGGTACTCGTTACCATCTTTCTAAATTCCATATATATGCGTTAGTATACTGTATTGTTGTTTTTCCTTCTGGCTTACTTCACTCTGGATAATAGGCTCCAGTTCCGTCCACCTGAGTAGAACTGATTCAAATGAATTTTTTTTTAATGCTGAGTAATATTCCATTGTGTATATGTACCACAGCTTTCTTATCCATTCGTCAGTTGATGGGCATCTAGGTTGCTTCCATGTCCTGGCTATTGTAAACAATGCGGCGATGAACATTGGGGTACACGTGTCTCTTTCAATTCTGGTTTCCTCGGTGTGTATTCCCAGCAGTGGGATTTCTGGGTGATATTGCAGTTCTATTTGCAGTTTTTTAAGGAATCTCCACACTGTTTTCCATAGTGGCTGTACTAGTTTGCATTCCCAGCAACAGTGTAAGAGGGTTCCCTTTTCTCCACATCCTCTCCAGCATTTATTGCTTGTAGATTTTTGGATTGCAGCCATTCTGACTGGTGTAAACTGGAGGAATCAACCTACCTGACTTTAGGCTACACTACAAATTCACAGTCATTAAGACAGCATGGTACTGGCACAAAGACAAAATATAGATCAATGGAACAAAATAGAAAGCCCAGAGATAAATCCACACATCTATGGACACCTTATCTTTGACAAAGGAGGCAATAATATACAATGGAGAAAAGACAATCTCTTTAACAAGTGGTGCTGGGAAAACTGGACAGCCACTTGTAAAAGAATGAAACTAGAACACTTTCTAACACCATACACAAAAATAAACTCAAAATGGATCAAAGATCTAATCATAAGACCAGAAACTATAAAACTCCTAGAGGATAACATAGGCAAAACAGACTCCGACATAAACCAAAGCGGGATCCTCTATGACCCACCTCCCAGAATATCAGAAATAAAAGCACGAATAAACAAATGGGACCTAATTAAAATTAAAAGCTTCTGCACAACAAAGGAAACTATAAGCAAGGTGAAAAGGCAGCCTTCAGAATGGGAGAAAATAATAACCAATGAAGCAACGGACAAACAATTAATCTCAAAAATATACAAGCAAATTCTGCAGCTCCATGCTAGAAAAATAAATGACCCAATCAAAAAGTAGGCCAAAGAACTAAACAGACATTTCTCCAAAGAAGACATAAAAATGGCTAACAAACACATGAAAACATGCTCAACATCACTCATTATCAGGGAAATGCAAATCAAAACCACAATGAGGTACCACTTTACACCAGTCAGAATGGCTGCAATCCAAAAATATGTATTACTGTTTATTCCTTCTTTTGGTTCTGTTAGCTTCTGCATTATATATTTAGGTGCTTGATTTGGTGCATAAACATTTACAATTGTTATATCTTCTTGATGTATTGTTCCTTTACCATGACAGGACCTTCTTTGTCTCTTTTTACAATTTTTAAGGTCTATTTTGTCTGATATAAGAGTAGATACCTCCCTTTAATTTTTGCTTAACATTTGCTTAAAGTATCTTTTTCCATCCTTTCACTCTTAGTCTATCTGTGTTTTTTTAAAGTAATTTATTTATTATAATTGGAGACTAATTACTTTACGATACTGTAGTGGTTTCTGCCATATGTTAACTTGAATCAGCCACAAGTATATGTGTCTCCCATCTCACAACCCCCACCCACTTCCCTCCCTATTCCATCCCTCTGGGTTGTCCCAGTGCACTGGCTTTGAATGCCCTGTTTCATGCATCGAACTTGGACTAGTTATCTATTTCACATATGGTAACATATATGCTTCAATGCTATTCTCTGAAATCATCCCACCCTCACCTTCTCCCACAGAGTCCAAAAGTCTGTTTTTATATCTGTGTCTCTTTTGCTAGCTCGCATATAGGGTCGTCATTACCATTTTTATAAATTCCAAGTATATGTGTTAATATACTGTGTTGGTCTTTTTCTTTCTGACTTACTTCACTCTGTATACTAGGCTCTTGTTTAATGCACCTCATTATAACTGATTCAAATGTGTTCTTTTTCATAGCTGAGTAATATTCTACTGTGTATATGTACCACAAATTTCTTATTTATTCATCTGCTGATGGACATCTAGGTTGCTTCCATGTCCCAGCTACGCTAAACAGAGCTGTGATGAGCATTGGGGTGCATGTGTCTCTTTCAATTCTGGTTTCCTCAGTGTGTGTGCCCAGCAGTGGGATTACTGGGTTGTATAGCAGTTCTACTTCCAATTTTGTAAGGAAGCTTCATACTGTTCTCCATAGTGGCTGTACTAGTTTGCATTCCCACCAACAGTGTAAGAGAGTTCCCTTTTCTCCATATCCTCTCCAGCATTTATTGTTTGTAGACTTTCTGATAGCAGCCATTCTGACCACTGTGAGATTGTACCTCATTGTGGTTTTGACTTGCATTTCTCTGATAATGAGTGATGTTGAGCATCTTTTCATGTATTTGTTAGCTATCTGCATGTCTTCTTTGGTGAAATGCATTGACAACTTAGAATACTTGGTTGGCTATGTTTCTAATATATTGAATATATCATTTCATTTTCTCCCGACTTGAAACATTTGTCAAGAAATCTACTGATAGCCTTATAGGTGTTCCTTTTTATGTACTTATTCCTTTCCTCTTGTTGCTTTCAAATTTTTTTTATCTTTGAATCCTAAATTTTAATTATAAAGTGTTCAGTGTAACCTTATTCAGGTTCTATCTATTTGGCATCCCTTGGGCTTCATGGTTTGAATGTCTTCTCCAGGTTTGGGAAAGTTTTGGCTACTATTGCTTTAAATATACTTTCTGTACTGTTCGCTTTTCCATCTCCTTTTGGAATTCCCATAATGTGGATATTGTTTCTTTTGCCTCCAATAAATCCATAGGCTTTCTTTACTCTTTTTCATTCTTGTTTCTTTTTGTTCTGAGTAATTTCAAATGTCCTATCTTCTGGGTTATAGATTCTTTCTTCATAATGGTAAAGTCTGCTTTTGAAATACTGTATTGAATTCTTCATTCCAGTCATTGCATTTTTCACCTTTGGAATTTATGTTCAATTTTTCATTGTTTCTATTTCTCTGTGGAACTTCTCATTTTGCTCATTTATTATTTTCCTGATTTCATTTAACAGTCTGCCTGTGCATTCTTACAGTTTACCAAATATCTTAACGAAAATTAGTCTGAATTCTTGGTCTGACAGTTCATAGGCCTCCATTACGGTGAGTTATGAGAGAGTCATTAACTTTCTTTTGTGTTATCATGTTTCTCTTATTTTTCATGATTCTTTTTTTCTTAAATTGCCATCTGGGAATCTAAATAAGTGGCTTCCTCTTTAAGACTTTTGATGTTGGCTTTGGCAGAGCGAGTTCTTCAGTAGACAGCTCATTTTCTATACATATCTGCTGGTAATGTCCTTGGGCACGTGGGACTTGCTGTAAAGGACTATTTAATGGTGAGGCTACTGACCAGGCTATGAGATATGGGGGAGGCAGCTCTACTGACTGAAAACAATTGGATAGGACTGCTGGATTGATTCTCTGTTCCAGTGAGGATGTAGGATGGGCTCCAGAGTTGCCTAGGTTCTCTCACTGGATTTTCTATACTGTCAGAAGTGGATACTATACTCAGAGGTAAGCAGGGCTATAAATTGTCTTTGCTACTATGGTATGGCAGCAGGACAGACCCCAGGGCCTGAACATCTTGTTTGCAGACCATAATTAGGCAGGACTCTGCATTGTATTCCTTAGCCAGATAGGCCCACTAGTTCTTCTCTTTAGATGAGAAAAGCTACAGGTTGTGCTCTCTGTCCAAGTGCCATTGTAAGTAGTGCTGTTGGATGGGCTACACAGCCTTGGCTATTTCCCTGGTCAAGAGGTAAAAGACTATTCAGTTATGGGAGGAGCCTGGGTGAAGGAGGAGAACTAGATCTAAGGCTGCCAAGACTTTGATGTTGTTTTCCTGACTCAAGCAAACCTGTGCCCCAAGTAGCCTGGCCAAACAAGGATACTGACTCTGTTTTCTATAATCAGCTCTGCCTATTGGACTTTCAGTGTCACTGAGCTACACAGCTTCCAGTTGTCCTGACCAGCCTTTTTGGTCTGGCAAAGCTGTAAGTTACACACAATAGTTGACCAGGCTATTCTCACTCAGGTTCCCTGCCTGAGTGAGAATGGAAGTCTAGTTCTAGGCAACTTGGCATCTATTCCAGATCAGGTTCTTTGGTCAGGAGGGGCCAAGAGCTATACTCAGCAGTGGCAGGAATAAGAATTAGTTCCCCTGCCTGGATGGCATAGGAGGGCCCACAACAAACAGACTCCCAGTTGTCCCAGATCAGACTTTCTGTTCAGGAGGAGGCAAAATAACAGTCAGCAGTACATGCGACAATGACATAGCTCCTGTTCCTGGGCAGAGCACATGAACTGACTCCAAGTCCAGCAAGATTATTTGCTTGTGGTCTTGAATCAAGTCAATCTGATCCCCATGTGCCCTGGCTGAACAAGGTACTGGCTTTGCTCTGTGAATGATCAGTTCTGCCTGTTGTACTCTCTACTTAAAGGTCAGTTTTCATTCCAATCCCAAAGAAAGGCAATGCCAAAGAATGCTCAAACTACTGCACAATTGCACTCATCTCACAGGCTAGAAAAGTAATACTCAAAATTCTCCAAGCCAGGCTTCAACAGTATATGAACTGTGAACTTCCAGATGTTCAAGATGGATTTAAAAAAGGCAGAGGAACCAGAGATCAAATTGCCAATATCTGTTGGATCATTGAAAAAGCAAGAGAGTTCCAGATAAACATCTACTTCTGTTTTATTGACCATGCCAAAGCCTTTGACTGTGTGGATCACAATAAACTGTGGCAAATTCTTAAAGAGATGGGAATACCAGACCACTGCCCTACCTCCTGAGAAATCTGTATGCAGGTCAAGAAGCAACATTTAGAACTAGACATGGAACAACAGACTGGCTCCAAATCAGGAAAGGAGTACATCAAGACTGTAGTTTGTCACCCCATTTATTTAACTTATATACAGAGTACATCATGAGAAATGTTGGGCTGGATGAAGCACAAGCTGGAATCAAGATGGCTGGGAGGAATATCAATAACCTCAGATATGCAGATGACACCACCCTTATGGAAGAAAGTGAAGAAGAACTAAAGGGCCTCTTGATGAAAATGAAAGAGGAGGGTGAAAAAGTTGGCTTAAAACTCAACATACAGAAAATTAAGATCATGGCCTCCGGTCCCATCACTTCAATGCAAATAGATGGGGAAACAATGGAAACTGTGAGAGACTATATTTTGGGGTAGGGAGGGGGCTTCAAAATCACTGCAGATGGTGACTGCAGCCATGAAATTAAAAGACGCTGCTCCTTGGAAAAAAAGTTATTACTAGCCCAGACAGCATATTAAAAAGCAGAGACATTACTTTGCCAACAAATATTCATGTAGTCAAAGCTATGGTTTTTCTTGAAGTTATGTATGGATGTGAGAGTTGGACTATAAGGAAAGCTGAGCACCAAAGAATTGATGTGTTTGAACTGTTTGGAGTTGAGAAGACTTTTGAGAGTTCCTTGGACTGCAAGGAGATCCAACCAGTCCATCCTAAAGGAGATCAGTCCTGAATGTTCATTGGAGGGACTGATGTTGAAGCTGAAACTCAAATACTTTGGCCACCTGATGCAAAGAACTGACTCACTGGAAGAGACCCTGATGCTGCGAAAAGTTGAAGGTGGGAGGAGGCTTAAGATAGAAGCTTAGATGGTTGGATGGTATCACCGACTCAATGGACATGAGTTTGAGTAAACTCCGGAAGTGGTGGTAGACAGGGAGGCCTGTGTGCTGCAGTCCATGGGGTCACAAAGAGTCAGATATGACTGAGTGACTGAACTGAGTTGAGGCTACAAACTTCCAGGTGTTCTGGCATCTTTTCTTGGTCAAGTAGGGCTTGCACTCAGTAAGCTGGTAACTCAGGGAGTTACACTCAACTGTTGATGAGGCTATGACTCAATTCCCCTACCTTGGTCAGGGCCAACTAGACTCCAAAGTTGATAATGTTCTTCTGAGGGCTAGAATCAAGCAGGCCTGCACCATGCCAAGCTCCTGATCAGACTGTGCCACCATCTTGACTTTGTAGATGAGCAAAGCTGCTGTTTGTGACTACTACTTGGGTGCTGCAGGAAGGGACTTGATATTCCAAAATCTGAATGCTGGTTGTTTTAAGCACCCCCTACATTCTCTGTCATGGATTCCTAGCAGTCAAATACTGCAGATTTTGCCATACTCCCCATAGGGCAAGTCCAAATTGGGGGCTCCAACTAGAAGTGACAAACACAATGCTGAAGGGTATGGATGTCCACCTTGAGCTCTTTTTTTCCCCCACTGGAGGAATTGTAGGCTCAAGGAAGCCTTTCTCACTTCAGTGTTGCATGAGCCTGGGGGAAGAGCAAAGATGCTAGCATGTAACCACTACTCTTAGCCTTTTAACTCAGTCTGTCTTTGTCTCTGTGGTGCATGAGGGTGCTTCAGTCTCACTAGCATATTCTAAAATTTTCTCAGTGGTGTCTTGTCCATGAATACTTGTTAGTTTTTCTTCCTGTGAGGGGAAGTGAAGTTAGGAATAGCCTATGTTGTCAGGTTTGTGACATTACGCCAGAATTAATTCTTTTTTAAACAATTTGCAGAACTCACTAGTGAAGCTCTCTGAGCCTGGGCTTTTCTTTGTGAGTAGCTGTTTTAATTACTAATTCAATATTTATACTTACTATAGTTCTATTCAGATTTTCTATTTTTTTCTTGAGTCAGTTTTAGTAGTGTGTTTTTCAAGGAATTTGTTCATATATCTATGTTACCTATTTCATCAGCATGTAGATGTTCATAGTATTCCGTTATTATCCTTTTTAATTTGGTAAGATAAGAAATAATGTCTTTTTCATTCCTGATGTTAGTAACTTGAATTTTCTTTTTTCTTAGTCAGTATAGCAAAGGTTTGCCAATTTTGTTCAACTTTTCCAAGTACTAATTTTTTGTTTCTTTGATATTTCCCTATTACTTAAAAAAATGGCAATTTCACTTATTTCTGATCTCATCTTTATTGTTTGCTTCTTTCTGCTTGCTTTGGGGTTAGTAGCTTGCTCTGCTTCTTTTAGTGTCTTAAGATGGAAAATTAGGTTACTAATTTGGAAACTTTCTTTTTAATACAGTTGTTTTAAAGCTATAAATTTCTTCCTCAGCCCTGTTTTCACTGCATCCATAAGATTTATTTTTCTGTGTTTTTCTTTTCATTCAGCTTAAAGTATTTTCAAATTATCATTTTTTCTTGGTTAATTATATAGGTGTTAATTAATTTCCACAATATTTTTGAATTTCCCAAACTTCCTCCTGTTGTTGATTTCAAATGTCATTGTAATATGGCCCAAAATTATACATTGTATGACTGTAATCTTTAGAAAGCTATTAAGATTTATTAATTTTTACAACCTAATATATGGTGTATGATGGGAATGTTCCATGTGCACTTGAAAAGAATGTGCATTATGCACAAGTTGTTGGGTAGAGTGTTCTATCACTATCTCTTGGGTTCATTTGGATATAATGTTGTTCAAGTCTTCTCCAAGATTTTTTAAGTTAAATTTCTCATTAAATCTTTTACTAAACCTTTCACAATCATTCACATTGCCATTTGATACTACTGGCAACAAGACACTGGATGGTAAGTTACCCCTTTTTATTTGTGTATGTTTTCTAAAGCTTAATAAGTGAGTTTTAGATATGGCTTCAGTCATATCTATCAATCAAACTAAACTAGAGAAACAAAGCTGAGAAAGAGCTAACCAACAGTCTCCTGGATATCAAAATTCAGAAGAGGCAATTTAAGCTTTGTAAAAATTCCTTCAGACCATTTCACTGAAGGGAACTAGCTTTTTAGAAAACTAAGAAGGTAAGGGGTCTTTTCAATATGTGGCTATCATGTAAATTATTGAGTTTAAAGGCCTATAGTAGACTAGAATTGTAAGTGAACTTTAAGTCACAGTAGTGAATTAACTGAGTACATGGAAGAGAATGAGACTAAATTGATTTATTACAAATTTTTGGAATCACAAAAAAACCTGCTTTCTTTAAAAAAAGCTAGCTATGAATAGACTATGAATAAGAGAACATATTGTTATAAGTTAATTAGTGAAAATATAACAGTATATGTTGATACTTATAATTTTTTCTTTTGCTCTATAATAGAATTTTTTTAGCATTTTTAATGTCAGTTGAAAGTGAATGGTCTAATTGAGATTTTGACTGTACATTTTAACTTTTTTTTAACAGAGTCCTGATATAGTGAGAACCTGAAGTTTCTTTTAGCCCTAAACATCAACCTAAAAGAACAAGCTCTATCACTTATTAGCTTCACCTCTTTGTTAGTATAAACTTAAACAGAAGACTTACTCACTTCTTGTGGAAGGAAAATAGAGAAAAGGCAGCATTTGCAGAGTCTGAGAACTATACTGCCAAAAGGGACTCACAACTATGACACTCAGAGAAAGAAATAAGGAAAAATTTCCCTTCTTCTCCCATATAAGCTAATATCTTGATAATTAGGCTAATGGGAGATTTTTACCTTTTCAAAACTCTGTGTCCTGAGTCTATCTCCACTTTGCAAGGCTTCATACTTTCACTGGTGCATAAGAATAAATTTTACTACTTTTAAAGCTCAAGAAGAGGTTTGAATTTTTTGTCCTGTCAAATACTTTTCTTTTCTTAATTTCTTGAATTTTTTTTCTGGTGAGGAGAAAAGAGAAGTTTTTTTTTTTTTTTACTATAAGTCATAAATCATTCCTCTGCATTGACCATTGGGTATTCTTAGTGAACCATAGGACTTGTTTATGAGGTGGAAATATCTGGGTCATTTTTCATTATAACTTATGTAAAATTAATCCCTCTGTGGCCATAGTACCCTAGGCATATAGGAGGTATTCTGACACATAATCTTAGAGGCTTGCTGCCATTTTTTTCTTGTTTTGTTAATTGCTCTAAATGATTTACCTAGGATTTTATAAGAAAGTTCTCAATGGAAAGTATATCCAATAATAATTATCCAAGGAAACTGACACTTATAAAAGTAACTTCTACTTTTATTTTATAATATATAGGAGAGACAAAACTGTAATAAAATAAAATCTCATACATGACAAGTTGGCAACCCACAAACTGGAAGACTATTATACCAAAGAAGTTCTCCCACAGGAGTGAAAGTTCTGACTGAACCCATGTCAGGCTCCCCAGACTGGGAATCTGGCAATGTGAGGAGAAGCCACCAGAGAGTCAGGATTTTAAGGCCAGTAGAGTTTGAGCACAAAAATTCCACAGGAATGAGGGAAACAGAAACTCTGCTCTTGACATTTCTAATGGTAGGCCTAACAGCCTGCCACTGTTTTAATGACTGAAACAACTTACATCTGAACCTCTAGGAGTGGAGCCTAGATCTCTTCACTAAATCCCCTGACAAATTCCAGTGTCCAGATTCCTGTTTTGCTTCTGCACCCTAAGTCTATCTGTCTTCAGTACTACCAGTGTGAGACTGTCTTTTTTAATGGGATACAGTGGAGTAAGAGCTGAATACTGGCTGCCAAGTTCATGGAGAAGAAAATAAAAAGAGAAGTAATGGTCCACAGGCTGGAAGATAATGCAAATATCAGACTCCTGTTGGGGAAGAAGATCCAACAAATAAAATATTTAGAGAAAACTTACACAGGCCACACTGCAGGAGCCAATGTGTGAGTGCATGCTAAGTCACTTCAGTTGTGTTCAACTCTTTGTGACCCTATGGATTGTAGCCTGCCAGCCTCCTTTGTCCATGGGATTCTACAGGCAGGATTACTAGAGTGGGTTGCCATGTGCTCCTCCAGGGAATTTTCCTGACCCAAGGATTGAACCCATGTCTCCTGCAGCTCCTACACTGCAGGCAGATTCTTTACTGTTGAGCCACTGGGGAAGACCCTCTAGGAGTCAATGGACAATCTTTAAATTCTTGGCCTTTTTACCAAGACTTAGCTCAACTCAACAGCTTGCAAGCTCAAGTTCTGGATGCCTGAAACCAAACAACCAGCAAGATGGGACCACAGCTTCACCTGAAAGTAGACAGGCTGCTTAACATCATATTAAACTCACAGACCCCCCAAAATACAAATCTTGATAAGGACCTGCCCAACAGAGGAACAAGACCAGTTACACCTATCAGAGCACAGGCTCAAGTCCTTTCCACCAGGAAACCTAATTCAAGCCCCTGGACCAATCTCACCCACAAGGGAAGCAGATAACAAAAGCCAGAGGAACTACAGCCCTGCAGCCTGTAGAAGGAGACCACAAACACAGTAAGTTAGACAAAATGAGAATATACTACAGGAATATACTATAGACAAATGAGCAAGATAGAAAGCTACAAAACCAATTAATGAAGAGGCGATAAACAATCTGCCTGAAAAATAATTCTTAGTAATGATTGTAAAGATGAACCAAAATCTCAAAACAGAATGGGCATATGGATAACGAAGATAAAAGAAATGTTTAACAATGACCTGGAAGAACTAAAGAACAAGCAAACAATGGTGAATAGTACAAGGACTGAAAAATACTCTAGAAGGAATCAATACCAAAATAACTGAGGCAGAAGAATGGATAAGAAGACATAATGGTGGAAATCATTGCAACAGAATAAACTAAAGAAAAATAGTGAAAATAAATGAGGACAGTATCAAAGACATCGAGGAAAACATTAAACACACCAACATTCGAATTACAGGGGTCAGGAAGAAGAAAAGGCAAAATGTCTGAGAAAATATTTGAAAAGATTATAGTTGAAAACTTCCATAACATAGGAAAGGAAATAGTCACCCAAGTATGGGAAGAACAAAGAGTCCATTACAAAACAAAGTCAGGCAGAATGTGTTGGGACACATATTAATCAAATTAACAAAAATTAAACACAAAGAAAAATATTAAAAACAGCAAGGAAAAACCAATAAGTAATATACAAGATAGCCATCGTAAGTTAATCAGTTGAGTTTTCAGCAGAAACTCTGAAGGCCTGAAGGGAATGGCATGGCTAATTTAAAGTCCTGAAAAGGAAAAACCTATAACCAAGAATACTCTACTCAGCAAGGCTCTCATTCAGATTCAATGGAAAAGAAAAAGCTTTATAGACAAGCAAAAGTGAAAAAAATTTAACATCACCAAACCAGCTTTACACAAGAGAAGAAACAGGTCCACAAAACAAATACAAAGCAATTGAGAAAATGGCAGCAATAACATACATATTAATAATTACCTTAAACATGAAAAGAATAAATGCTCCAATTAAAAGACACCAACTGGCTGAATGGACACACATACACACACAAAGACCCATATATATGCTACCTACCAGGTACCCACCTCAAATGTATGGACACATATAGACTGAAAATGAGAGGATGGAAGAAGACACTGCATGCCAATGGAAATCAAGCCTGAAGTAGCAATAATCACATCAGAAAAACATAGACAAATAGATTTCAAGGGATTAGATCTGGTAGAGTGCCTGAATAACTATAGGCAGAGGTTCATAGCATTGAACAGGAGGCAGTGACCAAAACCATCTTCAAGAAAAAGAAATGCAAGAAGGCAAAATCTTTGTATGAGGAGGCATGACAGATAGCTCAGGAAAGAGAAATGAAAGGTAAAATAGAAAGGCAAAGTTATACTGAATTGAATGCAGAGTTCCAAAGAATAGGAAGAAGAGATAAGAAAGCCTTATTAGGAGAACAATGCAAAGAAATAGAGGAAGGCAATAGGATGGGAAAGACCTGAGATCTCTTCAAGAAAATTAGAGACAACAAGGGAACATTTCATGCAAAGATGGGCACAATGTGTCCAAGGACAGAAACAATATGGACCTAACAGAAGCAGAAGATATTTTTTTTTATTATTGTTTTTGCCATACATTGTCATGACATCACCATGGGTACACATATGCTTCCCCTCCGGGTCCCCCCTCCCTCCTCCCTCCCCCCCGGGAAATCTCGCTGCACCAGTCCCGAGCATCAATCCTGGGCTGGCGATTGATTAGACACATGACAATTAACATGAGAAGCAGAAGATATTAAGAAGAGATAGCAAGAATACATAGAACTGTAAAGAAAATACCTTAATGGTATGGATAACCACGATAGTGTTGTCATTCAACTAAAGCCAGATATACTGGACTGTTAAGTCAAATGGGCCTCAGGAAGCATTACTATGAACAAAATTCGTGGAGGTGATGGAATTCCAGCTGAGCTATTTCAAATCCTACCAAAAAAAGTGCTGTTAAACTATTGCCAACACACTTGGAAAACTCAGAAGTGGCCACAGGACTGGCAAAGGTCAGTTTTCATTCCAGTCCCAAAGAAGGGAAATGCCAAAGAATGTTTAAACTACTGTACAATTCTCTCTTTCCATCTGTTAGCAGGGTAATACTCAAAATCCTTTGAGTGAGGCTGAGGATTTATGTGAACTGAGAACTTCCAGATATACAAGCTGGATTTAGAAAAGGCAGAGGAACCAGAGATCATATTTCCAATATTTGATGGATCATAGAATAAACTAGAGAATTCCATAAAAAATAACTACTTCTGCTTCACTGACTATGCTAAAGCCTTTGACTCTAGATCACAACAACGTGTGGAAAGTTTTTAAAGAGATGGGAATACCAGAGCCCCTTACCTGTGTCCTGAGAAACCTGTATTCAGGTAAAGAAGCAAAACTACACATGGAAAATGGTAAGGTTCAAAATTCGGAAAGGAGTACGTCAAAACTGTATATTGTCACCCTACTTATATACCTTATATGCAGAGTACATCATGTGAAATGCTGGGCTGGATGAAGCACACACTGGAATCAAGATTGCCAGGAGAAATATTAATAACCTAGGATATGCGGATGACACCACCCTAATGGCAAAAAGCAAAGAGGAACTGAATAGCCTCTTGATGAAGGTGAAAGAGGAGAGTGAAAAAAAACTGTCTTACAACTCAACATTCCAAAAATGAAGATCATGGCATCTGGTCCATCTCTTCAGGGCAAAGAGATGGGGAAACAATGAAAATAGTGACAGACTTTATTTTCTTGGGCTCAAAAATCACTGTGGATGGTGACTGCAGCTAGGAAATTAAAAGAAGCCTGCTCCTTGGAAGAAAAGGTATGAGAAACCTAGACAGCATATTAGAAAGCAGAGACATCACTTTACATATAGTCAAGGTTATGGTTTTTCCAGTAGTTATGTATGGATATCAGAGTTGGACCATAAATAAGGCTGAGCACTGAAGAATTGATGTTTTCAAACTGCGATGCTAGAGAAGACTGTTGAGAGTCCCTTGGACAGCAAGGAGATCAAACCTGTTAATCCTAAGGGAAATCAACCCTGAATATTTATTGGAAGGACTGATGCTCAAGTTGAAGTACCAATACTTTGCCCACCTGATGGGAAGAGCCAACTCATTGGAAAAGACCCTGATGTTGGGAAAGATTGAGGGAAGGAAGCAAAGGGGAGGACAGATGATCAGTTGGTTAGATGGCATCACCAACTCAAAGGACATGAGTTTGAGCAAACTCAGGGAGGCAGTGATGGACAGGAAGCCTGGCGTGCTGTAGTCCATGTGGCTGCAGAGAGTCAGATACAACTGAGTGACTCAGCAACAACAAAAACAACAAAAATACTATTTCAAGAGACAAGGAAGGAAACTAAAGAATGATCAAGGGACAGATCTAAGAAGAAAACATAATAATTGTAAATACACACACACTTAACATAGTAGCACCTCAATGTGTAAGGCAAATGTTAATAGCCATAAAAGGGGAAATCAGGAGTAACACGATAATAGTGGAGGATTTCAGCACCCAACTTACATCAATGGATAAACCATTCAGACAGAAAACTAACACAGAAACACAAGCCTTACATGACACAATAGACCAGATATATTTAATCAACATTTATAGGACATTCCATCCAAAGTAACATAATAAACTTTCTTCCCAAGTGTTCACGGAATATTCTTGAGGACAGATCACATAATGGGTCACAAATTAAGCCTTGGTAAATTTAAGAAAATGGAAATCATATTAAGCATCTTTCTGACCAAAACACTATGAGGTTAGCTATGAATTAAGAAAAATATAAAATAAAAACAAATATATGCAGATTAAGCAATATGTTACTAAATAATCAATGGATCACAGAAGAAATCTAAGAGGAAATGAAAAATATCTACAGAAAAATGACAAAGAAAACACAGCATAAAATCTGTGTGCTGTTGTGCTGAGCTGTCCTAAGTCACTTTAGTTGTGTCCAACTCTACAACCCTGTGGACAGTAGCCTGCCAGGCTCCTCTATACATGGGATTCTCCAGGCAAGAATAATGGAGTGGGCTGCCATGCATGCCTTCCTCCAGAGGATCTTCCTCACCCATGGATTAAACATGCATCTATTATGTCTACCTGCATTGGCAGGCAGGTTCTTTACCACCTGGGAAGCCCCCAAAATCTATGGGACCGAGCAAACCAAGTTCAAAGATGAAAGCTTATAGCAATAAAATCTTACTAAAGAAGCAAGAAAAATCTCAAATAAAGATCCTAGACTTACACCTAAAGCAACAATAGAAAGAAGAAAAACAAAACTGAAAATTAGAAGGAACAAAATCATAAAGATCAGATCAGAAATAAATGATGAAAAAAACAATAGAAATTTGAAAGTAAAAGATGACTATTTGAGAAAATGAAATTGACAAACCTCTAACTAGAATCATCAAGGAAAATAGAAAGGATTAGAAATTAAATAAAATAGAAATGAAAAAGGAGAACATACAGTGGTTAAGACAGAAATAGAAAGTATCATAAGCAACTACTACAAGGAACTAACAATGTGGTCCAGTAGCTAAGGGAATGGTAAACCGTTTCAGGATTCTTGCCTTGATAACCCCATGAACAGCATGAAAAGGCAAACACATATGATTCTGAAAGATGAACTCCCCAGGTCAGTTGGTGCCCAATATGCTACTGAAGAAGAGTGGAGAAATAACTCCAGAAAGAATGAAAAGACAGAGGCAAAGCAAAACAACACCCAATTGTGGATGTGACTGGAGATGGAAATAAAGTTTGATGCTGTAAATAACAATATGGCATAGGAACCTGAAATATTAGGTGCATGAATCAAGGTAAATTGCAAGTGGTCAAACAGGAGATGGTAAAAGTGAACATCAACATGTGAGGAATCAGTGAACTAAAATGGACAGGAATGGGTGAATTTAACTACTCCTGTGGGAAAAAAAAAAAAACAACCTTAGAAGAAATGGACTAGCCCTCAGGGTCAACAAAACAGTCTGAAATGCAGTACTTGGATGCAGTCTAAAAAATGACAGGATGATCTCTCTTCATTTCCAAGGCAAACCATTCAATATCACAGTAATCCAAGTCTAAGCCCAAACCAGTAATGCTGAAGAAGCTGAGGATGAATGGTTCTAAGAAGATCTACAAGACTTTCTAAAACTCAGGCCCCAAAAGATGTCCTTTTCAAAATTCTATATATATGCATTAGTATACTGTATTAATAACCCTGTATGTGAGACAGCAAAAGAGACACAGATGTATAGAACAGTCTTTTGGACTCTATGGGAGAGGGAGAGGGTGGGATGATATGGGAGAATGGCACTGAAACATGTAAATTATCGTATGTGAAATGAACCGCCAGCCCAGGTTTGATGCATGATACAGGGTGCTCAGGGCTGGTGCACCGGGATGACCTAGAGGGATGGAATCAGGAGGGGGGTGGGAAGGGGGTTCTGGAAGGGGAACACATGTATACCCATGGCAGATTCATGTCAATGTATGGCAAAACCAATACAATATTGTAAATAAAAAAGTCTTTCTTGAATTTGTTGCAATAAAAAATAAATAAATAAATAAAGTAAAAGTATCAGCCAAAAAAAAGATGTCCTTTTCATTATAGGGAACTGGAATGTGAAAGTGGGAAGTCAAGAGATACCTGGAGTAGGAGACAAATTTGGCCTTGGAGTACAAAATGAAGCAGGGCAAGGGCTAACATAGTTTTGCCAAGAGAAAGCACTGGTTATAGCAAAAACTCTCTTCCAACAACACAAGAGAAGACTCTACACATGGACATCACCAGATGCTCAATACTGAAATCAGATTGATTATATTCTTTAGAGCCAAAGATAGAGAAGCTCTATATAGTCAGCAAAAACAAGAGTGGGAGCTGATTGTGCCTCAGATCATGAACTCCTTATTGCCAAATTCAGACTTAAACTGAAGAAATTAGGGAAAACCACTAGACCATTCATGTATGACCCTTATGATTATACAGTGGAAATGACAAATAGATTCAAGGGATTAGATCTGATAGACAGAGTGCCTGAAGATCTATGGACAGAGGTTCATGACACTGTGTAGGAGGCAGTAATCAAGACCATCCCCAGGAAAAAGAAATGCAAAAAGGAAAAATGGTTGTCTGAGGAGGCCTTACAAATAGCTGTGAAAAGAAGAGAAACTAAAGCAAACAAGGAAAGGAAAGATATACTCATTTGAATGAAGAGTTCCAAAGAATAAAAAGGAGAGATAAGAAAGTCTTCCTCAATGATCAATGCAAAGCAATAGAGGAAAACAGTAGAATGGAAAAGACTAGAGATCTCTTCAAGAAAATTAGAGATCCCAATATGTAAAATAGATGACCAGTGCAAGTTTGATGCATGAAGCAGGGCACTCAGAGCTGGTGGTCTGGGATAACCCAGAGGGATGGGGTGGTGAGGGAGATGGGAGGGTGGTTTAGGATGGGTGGATACCTGTACATCCATGGCTGATTCATGTCAATGTATGGAAAACCACCACAATATTGTAAAGCATTTAATCTCCAATTATATTAAATAAATAAATTTAAAAAATAGACTGGGAACTGATTGTGGCTCAGATCATGGACTCCTTATTGAAAATTCAGACCTAAAATTGAAGAATGTAGGGCAAACCACTAGGCCATTCCATTATGACCTAATCAAATCCCTTAGGATTTTACAGTGTAAGTGACAAATAGAGTCAAGGTATTATATATGATAGACAGAGTACCTGAAGAATTATAAACAGAGGTTAGTAACATTGTACATGAGGTGGTGATCAAAAACATCTTCATGAAAAAGAAATGCAAAAAGGTGAAAGGTTGTCTAAGGAGGCCTTACAAATAGCTGAGAAAAGAAGAGAAGCTAAAGGCAAAGGATAAAAGGGAAGATATACTCATCTGAATGCAGAGAATAGCATGGGGGTTCTATTTATTTTTTATTGGTTTTGCCATACAATGACATGATATCGCCATGGGTGTATATATGCTCCCCCTCCAGAACCCCCCTCCCAGCATGGGGGTTCTAAAAAGCCTTTTTAAGTGAACAATTGAAGGAAATAGAGGAAAACAAAAGGATGGAAAGACTAGAGATGTCTTCAAGAAAATTAGAGATATCAACCAAGCATTTCATACACAGATAGGCACAATAAAGGACAGAAAAGGTATTGACCTAACAGAAACAGAAGATATTTAGAAGAGGCGGAAATAATACACACAAGAGCTATACAAAAAGATCTTAATAACCCAGATAATCATGATGGTGTGATCAGTCACTTACAGTCAGACATCCTGGAGTGTGAAGTCAAGTGGGCTTTAGGAAGCATTACTACGAAGAAAGCTAGTGGAGGTGAGGGAATTCCAGCTGAGCTAGTTCACACCTAAAAGTTGATGCTGTTAACAAGTGCTAAATTCAATATGCCAGCAAATTTGGAAAATTCAGCAGTGGCCACAGGACTGGAAAAGGTCAGTTTTCATTCCAATTCCAAAGAAAGGCAATGCTAAAGAATGTTCAAACTACTGCACAATTGCAGTCATCTCACATGCTAGCAAAATAACGCTCAAAATTCTCTGAGGTTTCAACAGTATGTGAACCAAGAACTTGCAGATGTTCCAGGTGGATTTAGAAAAGGCAGAGGAACCAGAGATCAAACTGCCAACATCTGTTGGATCACAGAAAAAGCAAGGGAATTCCAGAAATACATCCAATTCTGCTTTATTGACTACAGCAAAGTCATTGACTCTGTGGATCAGAACAAACTGTAAAACATTCTTTTATTTGGGGGGGTTAATTAGTTTATTTTTTATTGAAGGAATATTGCTTTACAGAATTTTGCTGTTTTCTGTCAAACCTCAATATGAATCAACTATAGGTATACATATATCCCCTCCCCTCCTCCCCCTGCTTTTTTTCTTTCAACTGTTCTTTTTTTATTTTAATTGGAGGCTAATTGCTTTACAATATTGTGGTGGGTTTTGCCATACATTCACATGAATCAGCTATGGGTGTACATGTGTTCCCCATCCTGACCCTCCCTCCCACCTCCCTCCCCATCCCAGCCCTCAGGGTCATCACAGTGCACCAGCCCTGAGCACCCTGCTTCATGCATCAAACCTGGACTAGCGATCTGTGGAATATTCTTCAAGAGATCAGAATACCAGACCACCTGACCTTCTTCCTGAGAAAGCTGTATGCAGGTCAAGAAGCAATGGTTAGAACCAGACATGGAACAACAGACTTGTCCCTAAATTGGGTAAAGAGTATGTCAAGGTGTATATTTTCACCCTGCTTATTTAAGTTATATGTAGTGTAAGTACATCATGAGAAATGCCGGGCTGGATGAAGCACAAGCTAGAAACAAGACTGCCGGGAGAAATATCAATAACCTCAGATGTGTAGATGACACATCTCTTATGGCAGAAAGCAAAGAGAACTAAAGAGCCTCTTGATCAAAGTGAAACAGGAGAGTGAATAAGCTGGCTTAAAACTCAACATTCAAAAATCCAAGATCATGGCATCTTGTCCCTTCATTTCATGGCAAATAGATGGGGAAACAATGGAAACTTTGACAGACTTTATTTTCTTGGGCTCCACAATCACTGCAGATGGTGACTGTAGCCACAAAATTAAAGGGCACTTGTTCCTTGGAAGAAAAGCTACAATCAACCTAGACAGCAAATTAAGAAGCAGAGACATTACTTTGCCAATAAAGGTCCATATAGTCAAAGCTATGGTTTTCCAGTAGTCATATCTGGATGTGAGAGGTGGACCATAAAGAAATCTGAGCACTGAGGAACTGATGCTTTTGAACTGTGAGAATAACTTTTGAGAAGACTCCTGAGAGTCCCTTGGCCTGCAAGGAGATTCAACCAGTCAATCCTCAAGGAAATCAATCCTGAATTGGAAGGACTGATGCTGAAGCTGACACTCCAATACTTTGGCCACCTAATGTGAGCCTAATGAACCTAATTGACTCTGATGGGAGGAAAATACCCTGATTCTGGGAAAGACTGAAGGCAGGAGGAAAAGGGGATGACAGAGGATGAGATGGTTGGATGGCATCACCAACTCAGTGGGCAGGAGTTTGAGCAAGCTCCAGGAGCTGGTGATGGAAAGGGAAACCTGGCATGTTGCAGTCCATGGGGTCACAACGGGTCGGACAAGACTGAGTGACTGAACTGATGGAATATTATATAATTAAGCAATCTTGAATTTCTGTATTGCCAAAATTATTGTCGTTTGTCTTTTACTTCATACTTCTAAGAACTTTATGCCTATAATTTAGGACTTACTACACCTTCAACTATTTGGAATCAAACTGAATTTTAGATCAAGCTTCATCATTTCATTAAGATTATATGATGGACTTCACTATATTTTACAACTAAAACCTGGAACAATGCACCCATGTGTATAATGTATTTGAAAATAATCACTATCAGTGATGCTACACTCTTGCATAGGAAGGGAGATAGCACACTACTGAATTGTTTGGTTAATTTCAGTAATCAGTGTAGATGATTACAAGCATACAAAAATGCTTGAATAAACTTTGAAATGTAAAAAGATTGTTCTAAAGATTTTAATTGTAGTTAACCAATCTATACTTAATATGGTTTGCATTCTTGTTGAGGAATAACATTGTGATAAATAGGTTCTCTGTGTCCTGAAATCTATACAAAGGATCTGGAGACTTAGCACTGATAATTTGACTTAATCTTTCTGTGTTCTTGCTTCACTATCAATAAAATATGAATAGGGACTGGGGTCCGTGGGGAGACTACTTATATGTTATATGGACTATGTAATATGAGTAACAAGAACACGGATAAATATAAGCTGAATGACAACTGTCTCCTCCACACCATTCTGTCATAGAAGTTCATTGTGAAGTTCACTCTGACAAAAAAGATTGGAAGTTTTTAAGAGAAAATGTAGACTGAGAAGTAGTAAGGAAGGAGTTGTGCCAAAAAAAGAGAAAACACATATACTCAAAAAAAAAAACCCACCACTGTTTTAGGATAATCTGATACTAGGGGTACACTGTGCAAGTTCCTTGCTGTAAAATATCTTACCTGATAATAATTGGTTTTAAAATGATTCTCTTTTTAGACTGCCTTAACATCCAGCAAGAAGAAACTCATTGGATTAATGGACATCTTCCTTGAAAATGCCAATAATTTATTAGCCATCAGAAAAATGAATTCATAAGACAGATTTCCTTTCATTTTTTTAGCTGAAAATAGCTACTCTGTGAGAATGCAAATTCTGATTCAGGGAAGGGGAAGGGTGAGAGGTCCTTTTAGAGCACAGAATCTTTCTGGAGTAAGCTTTAATCATGGAGTTCTCTGTGAGGTTCTCAAGTAAGATTGCATGTGCAAGCTGGAAAGCCAGGAGAAACAGAATGCAGAGAATTCCAAGGACATATTTTTCCTAGTTTAAAGCCTAAGTTGTCTAGTTGATCTTAAAGCCAAGGTAAGTGGTTCTTTTCCTTCATATACAAAGGGTCTCTTACGTTAAGAAAATACAATTCAATCAGAATAAATACGTTTCTGCAGGAAGTACTATTTTAACATGATGTTGCAAAGAGGAGACATCATAAACACCAAGCATCTGTTCTTAAAGTTTCCAGTTGCCTACACATATAGAATCCCTTCGGGCTAACCAGAGGTGCTATCAAAATGCTTTACTATGTTTAATTATCAATGACAACAAACATTTAAGTATTTATGGTTCTAAGAAAATAGGCTAAAGTTTGATTTTCATAAAAGAACTAAAATCATTTTTCCCCACAAAATCACCAATAACAGAACTACATATTAATTTTCATACAAATGCTTTCCTGAGTTTATTCATAATAATATATGCTTTAGGACAACAGATTGTTCAGTCTACCTGGGCAAATCCGGTGTTTTTTTCCTTTGATAAAAAATATTACAATATCCTCTCTTTTTGAGAACAACAATAAAACCCCCAACTTTATTATTAAATACTATCAAGAACCATCAACTAGAAAGAAAAGCAATATAAAATAATTGTTCATGAATCCATTAGAAATCAAAGTATTTTAAAGTCTCAAAGAAAGGATTTGCTTTTATTGGTTAAGTATTTATAGAAACGCTGTCAGAAAATCCCATTCACATCTGTTTTTGTTGTTTTAGAGTTTTAGTCAAAAAGGACATGATTATGCATCCTTACCTGGGTTCCTTCTACAGAAAGAAGGTGTAATGTGAAGCTTTCCCTTATAATAAAGTTGCCCCCTACTACTGTTGTTAAGCTACTATGTTTGAATTTTCCAGAAGAAAACTCACAATTATTGGGAAAATCCACTAGCATCTATATCTTTTATACTTTTTCAACCTTCACTGAGTGATAAGGAATCGTGCTGTTTGTTGCTTATTTCTGACCATGTTCCTTTCATGAAAGGAGTGTATGACACAACCTTTTTGAGCAAACTCATTGAAAAATTAAGATCATCCACTTAAAAAATTATTGCTTATGTAAAGACACAGTTATTTTGTGATCATTTTCATTTTCCAATTTTACTTACTCGAATTCTACTACTACAAAAGCATATATAGAAATGGTATCTCTGTTCTGAAAAGTTAAACACCAAAACCACACCTCTAAGTTTGTCATGTCAATTCTGATAAGAAGGCATTACAGCACAAACAAGAGGAAAATAAGTCAATATAATGACACAAGTACTTCTAGTAATAAAGCAAAATGAGGAAAGAAGAAGCTGAACTGGGACAAAGAAATCCACCAGATATGATCCCAGTGTCTTTCTAAATAATATCTTCTATGTAATATTAAGACATTATTTAATGACTTTCAACTATTGCAAAAGACATCTCAAAATATGAACACATACTTTTATATATCACACAAATGAAACAGACCTTTGTGTGTGGAATATACATCACTTACATTATAAAGATAATTACGTATAGTTTCTTTTATTAAATACTGAAGTTACAAGTCTTCTAGCCTAAACTGCATACTTCAGAGTTCAGTAATCACCCCTCTCTGAACTAAGTAAAATAAAATACACAGTAAACAGTAAAACAAGCACACATAAGTAGATCACTTATATTCACTAAAGAAAGGTGTAATATTCTCAAGTTTACATTCATGAGTTCTTTCTGTCAGTAGTTGTAGCAGCAGCAGTAGTAGTAATGGTATTTTCTTCAACAACACATAAAGATTCTTTCAAATTCAATCATTTAGAGAAAACAATACATACTACGCAGTGGTTCTGAATCATAAAATTTAATAATAGGACCAATTTGGCCAGACCTTTTTATTATAAATATTATTTTAAAATGTGTTCAAATTTTATGCATATCATTAATATTACTTCCTATTTAAAAAGACAGTTTATCTTCTTGAAGTATAACTATTATGTAGTATTATCTAAAGTTTACTGAAATACATTATATCATGTGCGCTAAGCTCACAAGTTCATTACAGTAAAGTTTCAACTCTATAACCATAGGATTAAAGATAAATATGCTACACTGTAATTCAAAGCACAGGAAAATCAAAAATCAAGAGTGTAATTCATTATAAAAGGACAGATGATAATTAAATCCAATTGGTTAATCTCAAAGTCAGTTTAGATAATGTCAAAGTAGTGCCAACACCATATACTTTATTTTCAAAGGCTTAACTATGACCTATTTAGTAGATTATAATACCAATATAAGACCTTTGGCTAAAATTTCTTCACTTGTACTGCAATTTCATTCGATGCAAAATTTACAGAAGCCTTTATTTCTAGATGAGGCCATTTACAGACAATATACAGGTCTGTCGGCACACATTATCTATGATTTAATTCTTCTGTAAAAACTTTTTCATTGACCATATTAGGAAATCACATATGAGCACAAATGATTTTTGCTCTAGCCGCAAACTACTATGTTTACATTTTAGTAACTACAGAGAATCAAATGAATGGAGTTTACACATAATGACAAGCTTCTACAATACATTTCTTTTTCGCTTTCCTTAAAAAAAAAAGACGTCTAACCCTTCAGGATCTAATGTTAAAAAGTACTGACATTGCTTGGCATTATACTATTATACTTGCATCTGACTGTTGGTAATGATTCCCCAAGCCATTATTGTATATAACCAGAAATCTGAAAGAAACTGTAGAAGTTAGTTTGTAGAGAAGTTGGTAGGACTTTGTAGACACCAATTATATACTTAATAAATACTTGGACAACACTGAAAAGCAACATAGTATGAAAATTGTGGACCTATATATGTTTGTTTTAATCTCACTCCCCCTTAAAAAAAGGAAGCTTAATCAGAATATTCAAGTAATGTAGTAGAAAACAAGCCTTTGATACACGATTAGACAAAAAGCCATACATTTACTATTTTCTTCATCCAGTTTGGCTGAGGAACCCTAAAACTTTCAAAGGCCAGTTGATGTTCGCTTTTTCATGCTTCGTCGCTGAGCTAAGCTTGAAGAAGCAACAGGCTCTAGGACTGGTTGAAGAGTCTTGTGAGTCAGGGCAGAATATGTGGCGATCACTGCTCCCTAAAATAATGAGAAATATTACAAACTGAATAACAATCTCTGAAGGTAAGAAAACTCCCACATTGTATAATGAAAAATTTAACTAGAATAGAACTTTTTCCCCCAGGAAAGGAATATTTTTAAAACATTAAAATGAATTATTTTTTCAGTTTTTCAAAACTCATAAAATTTGTTTTTAAATATCTTTTTAATTTTATTTTCATAGGAATTGTATATATTAAGGCATACAACAAGTTATGTTGATATACAAAGTAAAATGACTACTACAGTCAAGTTAATTAACATATGTCCTCTTCCCATAGTTATCATTTTTGTGTGTGATAAGAGTACCTGAAAAACTACTTTTAGCAAATTTCCAGCATTCAGTATAGGATTAATTATTACCTGTACTTAACATCAGGCTTCACATTAGCCCTCTAGGCTTATTCATCCTACATAACTGGAACTTTGTATGCCTTGACCAATATCTCCCCATTTTGACCTTCTCCCTGTCTACTGGTAACCACTGTTTTACTCTCTGCTTTCACATATCTTTAGGATTTGAAACAGCTCAACTGGAATTCCATCACCTCCACTAGCTTTGTTTGTAGTGATGATTTCAAAGGCCCACTTGACTTCACCTTCGAGGATGTCTGGCTCTAGCTGAGTGTGAGTGATCACATCACCGTGATTATCTGAGTTGTATAGATCTTTTTTGTGCAGTTCTTCTGTGTATTCTTGCCACCTCTTCTTAATATCTTCTGCTTCTGTTAGGTCCATACCATTTCTGTCATTTATCGAGCCCATTTTGCATGAAATGTTCCCTTGGTATCTCTAATTTCCCTGAAGAGATGTCTAGTCTTTCCCATTCTGTTGTTTTCCTCTATTTCTTTGCATTGATCACTAAGGAAGGTTTGCTTTCTTATCTCTCCTTGCTATTCTTTGGAATTCAGCATTCAGATAGGAATATCTTTCCTTTCTCCATTGCTTTTTGCTTCTCTTCTTTTCACAGCTATTTGTAAGGCCTCCTCAGAGAGTCATTTTGCATTTTTGCATTTATTTTTCTTGGGAATGGTCTTAAACCCTGTCTCCTGTACAATGTCATAACCTCCGTCCATAGTCCATCAGGCACTCTGTCTATCAGATCTAATCCCTTGAATCTATTTGTCATTTCCACTGTATAATCATAAAGGAATTGATTTAGGTCATACCTGAATGGTCTATGGTTTTCCCTACTTTCTTTAATTTCAGTCTGAATTTGGCAATAAGGAGTTCATGATCAGAGCCACAGTCAGCTCCCGGTCTTTTTTTTTTTCTGACTCTATAGAGTTCTCCATATTTGGCTGCAAAGAATATAATCAATCTGATTTCGGTGTTGACCATCTGGTGATGTCCATGTATAGAGTCTTCTCTTGTGTTGTTGGAAGAGGGTGTTTTCTATGACCAGTACATTGTCTTGTCAAAATTCTATTAGCCTTTGCCCTGCTTCATTCTGTACTCTAAGGTCAAATTTGCCTGTTACTCCAGGTGTTTCCTGACTTCCTACTTTTGCATTCCAGTCCCCTATAATGAAAAGGACATCTTTTTGGGGTGTTAATTCTAAAAGATCTTGTAGGTCTTCATAGAACTCTTCAACTTCAGCTTCTTCAGCATTACTGGTTGGGGCATCGGATTGGATTACCATGATATTGACTGGTTTGCCTTGGAAACGAACAGAGATCATTCTGTCATTTTTGAGATTGCACCCAAGTACTGCATTTTGGATGTTGACCATGATGGCTACCCCACTTCTTCTAAGGGATTCCTGCCCACAGTAGTAGATATAATGGTCATCTGAGTTAAATTCACCCATTCCAGTCCATCTTAGTTCACTGATTCCTAGAATGTCAATGTTCACTCTTGCCATCTCCTGTTTGACTACTTCCAATTTGCCTTGATTCATAGACCTAACGTTCCAGATTCCTATGCAATATTGCTCTTTACAACACTGGACCTTGGTTCTATCACCAGTCACATCCATAACTGGGCATCTATTTTGCTTTAGTTCCATCCCTTCTTTCTGGAATTATTTCTCCACTGATCTCCAGGAGCATATTAAGCACCTACCGACCTGGGGAGTTCATATTTTAGTCTCCTATCTTTTTGCCTTTTCATACTGTTCATGGGGTTCTCAAGGCAAGAATACTGAAGAGGTTTGCCATTTCCTTCTCCAGCGGACCACATTCTGTCAGACATCTCCACCATGACCCTTACAACTTGGGTGGCCCCACACGGCATGGCTTAGTTTCATTGAGTTAGACAAGGCCGTGGTCCATGTGATCAGATTGGCTAGTTTTCTGTGATTATGGTTCTAGTATGTCTTCCCTCTGATGCCCTTTCACAACACCTACCCTCTTGCTTGGGTTTCTCCTACCTCTGACTTTGGGTATCAGAGATAGGAGAAACCCAAGATGATGATGCTGTGAAAGTGCTGCACCCAATATGCCAGCAAATTTGGAAAACTCAGCAATGGCCACAGGACTGGAAAAAGTCAGTTTACATTCCTATCCCAAAGAAAAGCAAGGCCAAAATGCTTAAACTACCACACAATTGTACTCATTTCACACGCTAGTAAAGTAATACTCAAAATTCTCCAAGCCAGGCTTCAGCAATACATGAACCGTGAAGTTCCAGATATTCAAGCTTGTTTTAGAAAAGGCAGAAGAACCAGAGAGCATATTGTCAATATCCATTGGATTATTGAAAAAGCAAGAGAATTCCAGAAAAACATCTACTTCTGCTTTATTGACTATGCCAAAGCCTTTGACTATGTGGATCACAATAAACTGTGGAAAATTCTGAAAGAGATGGGAATATCAGACCACCTAATCTGCCTCTTGAGAAACCTGTATGCAGGTCAGGAAGCAACAGTTAGAACCGGACATGGAAAAACAGATTGGTTCCAAATAGGAAAAGTGGTACGTTAAGGCTGTATATTGTCACCCTGCTTATTTAACTTGTATGCAGAGTACAGCATGAGAAATGCTGGGCTGGAAGAAGCACAAGTAGGAATCAAGATTGCCGGGAGAAATATCAATAACCTCAGATATACAGACGACACCACCCTTATGGAAGAAAGTGAAGAGAAACTAAAAAGCCTCTTGATGAAAGTGAAAGAGGAGAGTGAAAAAGTTGGCTTATGGCTCAATATTCATAAAACTAAGATCATGGCATCTGGTCCCATCACTTCATGGAGAATAGATGAGGAAACAGTGGAGACAGTGTCATACTTTATTTTTTGGGGCTCCAAAATCACTGCAGATGGTGATTGCAGCCACGAAATTAAAAGGCACCTACTCCTTGGAAGGAAAGTTATGACCAACCTGGATAGCATATTAAAAAGCAGAGACATTACTTTGCCAACAAAGGTCCATCTAGTCAAGGCTATGGTTTTTCCAGTAGGCATATATGGATGTGAGAGTTGGACAGTGAAAAATGCTGAGTGCCAAAGAATTGATGCTTTTGAACTGTGGTGTTGGAGAAGACTCTTGAGAGTCCCTTGGACTGCAAGGAGATCCAACAAGTCCATCCTAAAGGAGATCAGTCCTGGGTGTTCATTGGAAGGACTGATGTTGAAGCTGAAACTCCAATACTTTGGCCACCTCATGCGAAGAGTTGACTCATTGGAAAAGACCCTGATGCTGGGAAGGATTTGAGGCAGAAGGAGAAGGGGACGACAGAGGATGAGATGGCTGGATGGCATCACCGACTTGATGGACACGGGTTTGGGTGGGCTCCAGGAGTTGGTGATGGATAGGGAAGCCTGGAGTGCTGCGGTTCATGGGGTCACAGTTGGACATGACTTAGCTACTGAACTGAAATGAACTTCACATATTTGGTTTTTTAGATTTCAAATATAACAGAGATGATGTAGTTTTTTTCTTTCTGTGTCTATATTACTTCACTTAGCATAATGTCTTTGGTTCATCTCTGTTGTGGCAAATGACAAAGATCTTCTTTTAAAAAGTTGAACAATATTACATTACACATAACATATTCCATACATACACACACAGCCCACAATTTATTTATTCTCAGATATACTTGCATTCCCATGATTATTCTAACAGTATTCAAAATGGCCAAGATATGAAAACACACCTTAGTGTCTATCAACAGATAAATGGATAAACCACTAAACTTCAAAATCTAGATTCAATGTCTATAAGTATGGATACTTGCACCAATGGCTATTAATTTAGGAACCAATACGCATCATTTTTTTCCCATATGAATCCTGAATTTAGTCTGCACAAAGCCCCAGTATTTCTTAAACAAACCAAATATAATCAAGAAAATTTTATGTACCATCAATAAGGCTGTACGTAAAGAAGGCTGTTATCACTTTGGGGGGTGAAATTTCAACACATGAATTTTGGGGAGACACAAATATTCAGTACAATAATCTCAAAAGTTTTTCTTTTATTATATAATTTTGCAACCATTATTCTTATACTGTTGCAGAAATAAAACAATCCTACTAATCAAAAGACTCATCTGTAGCAACGTGGAAGATAAAAAATGACATAATTCATTATTAAATAAAGTATGTTAGCTTTTTCTTAAAAAAAAGCAAGCCAAAACAAAAGAATCTATAAATATACTTTAAAAAAATAAAGACACTATAAAGTAATTATATGTATCATCATTGACTAGCATGCAATGGCATAGCATTTACAAGATGCTTAAAAGTATGTTGATTTTACCTTAACAACATGTGATGTACCATTTCTACTTGGCTGATCATCTGCCAACTGATCTCTGTGGGTTATCCATGAGTGTTTCAATACTTGCTCTGTAGTGTACCGCTGCTGTGGGTCCATATGTAGCATATGGGAAAGCAAATCCTAAATTAAAATGAAAAAAAAAATATATATATATATATATATATACATACATACAAGAAACTACATACTACATATGATTAAAGGTTTTAGTAAAATACATATTTCCCATTTCCTCAAAACATGAAAGTATTGATAGTTTTGGAATCTGTTTAATTTAACCTATCATTAGGGCAAAAAACATCCTATATACTGCACAGTTAACTGTTAAAAGAGAATGTTGAAACATACTTTTAAAAACATAGCATATACTTATTTATCATTCTAAAATCAAGAAATATCAATTTAGTGGAAGTAAAATGTGGTCAGTAAGAGAGAAGGAAAATGTACAGCAGCAGGAGCTACACTGGACTTTGCTAGACAGTCAAGAGGATAAAGGAACTATTGATCTTTGCTGGCAATCTGGCCCCAAAGTATAAGGTTATCTGTATACAGACACAATTTCATAGAAGGGAGAGTCTCATGTTGATAATATACTCAGTAACTGATGGTTTCCTGTATGAAATATTAAAAAAAGCAAAACATAAATACAAGGTTAGCAGCTGACTGCTAGCATAGCAGTGGTCAAAATATCGTAAGTTTTTCATCAAAGTAAATGTGAATATTCTTATTTTCTCTATGCTGTAATAGACACTTCTGTAATATAATCTCATAGTAAAATTAAAGTTTTAATCTATTAAAAGATATAATATTTAAAATTATACAATCTCCATCAAGCATCTTTTATAGAAAGGAGAATTATACTCTCCTTAACAAGCATCTTCTAAAATAGAAACAAAAACATTTGTTAAATTACTATCAACAGCAGAAGTAGTGAGAAATAAAGACTATGTAGTAATACCAGAATATGAAGAATAGTGTAACTGATTGAAACTATGTAGAGAAGTACAACATCCAATCAAAAAACTATTGGGAAAAGAATTTATGAACAGAAATAAATAAAAAATAATATTAAAAAGAATATAACAGTGAATTATATAAATAAAACATAAATGAAAATCATAAAAATGATTAAAGTTGTAAGGACTTCTCATTCTGGCCAAGACTTAAAACTAGGAACTGAATTCAACCCCCTACCCCTGCCTGAAACTCAGCTCCTCCCAAAAAAACCCATAAAATGTAAAAAACAAGTTTTCAAGACATCAGATATTAGGCAGTGAAGAAAAGTAATCTCTAAAAGATGGGAAACGAATCAAGTAAGCCCTATGATTGCTCTATCTTAGAACCATGAAAAGAGTTTTCAGGATGTCAGGTAGGTAAGGAAAACTCAGCTAGAGACTGGTAGATTCCCTGTGTTAAAGAGAGAAGTGAGAATCAGGGGCAGAAAGAGAACACTTGTGGGGTCTCTTTCAAGTGTTTTCACGCAAACCATATGTGGTTAAAAGCAACAACAACAACAAAACAAAACAGAAGTCATGGGAAGAAGCATATACAAGGATTAGAGGGAAATGGGAGGTCATGCAGGATGAGGTATAGTGCCTATTCCCACCAGTCAGACTAGAAAACCTCAAATTCATGGAGTGTTTGTTAGATAAACTGAAAGAAACCTGCTTGAGTAGTAGTGACCATTCCTAGGTTAAACACTGCTCTTGTCCTCCCTAAAATATCTTAAAAGGAAAACCCAGAAGTAACACACTGTTTCCCCTAATTTAACTGTGGTCCAGAAAACAGTTAAAGATTAGTAATTCAAAAACATTTAGCACTCACCAAGGTAAAATTCACTATGTTGTGCTTCTTATCCAAAATTATAAGGCATATAAGAGAAAGAAAATAGGATGCTTAATGAAAAGAAAAAAATCAGTCAAAATTGACTCACAGCTGACATATATGTTCAAAAGTTAAGTAGAGACACATAGAAGATATAAAAACAAAACAAGTGAAAACTAAAATGTGAGATCAAAAAAATGGACCAAATAAGACTAACGACAAATTTAATATGGCAGGTAAAAAGATTGGTAAAGACACAGCAAAAGACACTATAAAAAAGTATAAAACAAAAAAATCAAAAGAGCAGAGCATCAATAAGCTATGGGACAACTTCAACTGAAAAAGTACACAAATGCAACTGGAGTCTCAGAAAGTAAGAGGGAAAAGAAGAATGTTTGACGAAATAATGCCACTAAAATTACCAAACTTTATGGAAACTATGAACCCATAGATCTAAGAAGCTAAATGAACCCCACGTACAAGAAATAAAATTACATCAAGGAATATCAAACCAAATTTCTCAAAACCCAAGACAGAGAAAACTTTAAAAACTAATGAGAAAAGGCTTGTTACATATAATGAAACAAAGATAAAAATAAAAGCCCAACAGGCTGTCCTATGCATCAAGCTGCCCTGAGATATGACCCTGCCCATTAATGGTGGGGTGCCAGTCCTAGGTTTCCCCAGGTCCTGCAGACAGCCACCCTGGCCCCTGTTCCCACTCACTGTCAAGCGAGCACCAACTCCAGGACCACTGGGGCTGAACAGCCAGTCGTGCCAGGACTGAGCTCTGCCTGACAGTGGGCCAGCAACAACCACATGACACAGGGCCTGGCAGCCAACTGGGATGGAAGCCAGCCTGGTCATCAGTATGCGCAGAGTAGGTGGTTTTATAATAAGAGAAGGACCCACACAGCATACATATGGGTCATGTGTAGGATATGGTGAATGGAGTGGAGTATGCTGATTGGCACCACAGGCTATCTGCTGTGTAATTCCACTTTGTGAAGATAAGCAAACATAACTGACCTACTTAACAAATACAAATAGATACAGAGAACTGGGCAAAATGAGGAGACAAAGGAATATGCTCCAAACCAAAGAACAAGACAAAATCTTAGAAGAACTAAACAGCGTAGAGGGGAGCAATCTATCCAACAAAGACTTCAAGGTAATGACCATAAAAAAGCTCGATGAACATGGGAGAATAATGGATGAACATGGCAAGAAGTCTAACAAAGAGTTACAAAATATAAAGAAGAACCAAATGGAACTGAAGAATACAATAACTGGACAAATAAAACTAGAAGGGACCAAGAGTACATCACATGATACAGAGAAACAGATTAGTGAACTGAAAGATAGAATAATGGAGACCACCTAAGCTGAACAGAAAAAAAGGAATTTAAAAAAGGAGGATAATTTTTGGAACAATACCAAGAGTAATAATATATGCATCATATGGATGCCAGAATGAGAAGAGAAAAAGGCATAGAGGATTTATTTGAAAAAATAATAGCTGAGAATGTCTCCTCCCTGGAAATGGAAATGGACATCCAGGACCATGAAGCAACAGAGTCCAAAACAAGCTGAACCAATAGAGACTTTCACCAAGCCTCACAATAACTAAAATGGCAAAATTATAGATGGAGAATCTTAAAAGTGGCAAGAGAAAAGCAACTAGTTATATACAAGGGAATTCACATAAGACTTTCAGTGGACTTTTCCGCAGACCCTGCAAACCAGGAGTGCCACAGTATATTTAAAGTGATGAAAGGACAAAACATATAACCAAGACTATTTTCAGATATCTCCACCAAGGCTATCTTCAGATTTGAACTGGAGAGAATGTTTTACATAGAAGCAAGCACTAAAAGAGTTCAGTACCATTAGACCAACAGCTCTCCAAGAAATGCTAAAGGGATTTCTCTAAGTAGAAAAGATAAGACCCAAACTAGAAATATAATAAAATCACAGAAGGTAAAATCTCACCAGTAAAGGAAAACATAAAGATCAGTCACTTATAAAACTACAAGGACGGTTAACAGACAAAAGTGATAAAATACACACATAAACTATTTAAGAAATACACACAAAACACATGCAAAATATGATGTTTAAAAACATTAAATGTAAGAGGAGTAAAAATGCAGGGTTTATAGATGAGTTAAAACTTAAGAGATTATCAACTGAAAACAATCATATATATTATGAAATATAAATATCATGGTAAGAAAGCAAAAACGTATAATAAATCACACACACACACACACAACAGGAGAGACAGAGATAGAAAGAGAAAGGAATCCAAATATAACACTAATTATAGTCATCAAATCACAAGGGAAGAGAGCAAAAGATGAAGATAAAAAAAGGACAAAAACAATCAGAAAAAAATTGACAAGATAGCAGTGAGTACATACCAACTGATAATTATTTAAAATGTAAGTGCTGCAATCAAAAGATATAACAAGGGGCTGAACGACTAAAAAACAAGATCCATCTATATGGTGACTATAAGAGACTTACTTCAGATGTAAACACTGACAAAAACTTAATGTGAAGGGATTTAAAAAAATACTTTATCCAATTGGGAACAAAAAAAAAAGCTGGAAATACCAGAAAGACAGCAGAGGAGTAGGTAGATGTGGAGTACATCTCTCTCCACAGATGCATCAGGAACACACCTTCAGATGCAGAAGATCTCACAGAACACCAGCTGAGAGTGGGCAGAAGTCCCTGACCATTAGAAAGGAATATACAGATCCACACAAATCTCAGCATGATGAAGGAAGGAAAGGAAAAAGAAGAGAGTGAGTAGGACTGGACCTGTACCCAGGGGGTGGAGGAATTGAAGCAGGGGTCAGATCCCCACATTACAGCAATTGTTTGGGACAGAGAAGCGTTTGAGGCTGTGGGAGAGTGCAACAACTGATCTGTGACAGTCTGAATGGACTGAGAACCACACAGACAGTCCTTGCTGTATGCTACATTCCCTGGACAGGGACCCAAGTCCCCTGGAACACATGGTAGTGGGGAACCAGGGAGTAGGGACTGGAAACCAATCCCAGTGCAAGGGCTGCTGTTGATTGTGGGGAGAAGGCCTGAGGGGAAGTAAGGGAAGAGATCGTGGTGAGGAATGCCTTTGGAGGAATGCTCAGCAGCCATAGAGGCAAGGTGATACTGCTGAGTAATGTGCAGACAGTGGAGCAATCAATGGCTCTCTCTCCCCACATGCCAATGCTAACAGCTGACTAACAAAGACCCCAGAGTGGGTGGCCCTTTAAGAACTTGACAAGCTGAGCAATAAAGACCCCAATCCGGGAGATCCTTGACAGCCTGCTGCAATAAGCAAGAGAGAAGGACCAACTAGGGAGGTCCTAGGAATGTCAGCTGCCAGAGGCTAGAAAAAGACTCTAATATTGCCACAGCTGCAGAACCTCAGGCTTTCAGCGTTTCTGCATACTTGGCGCCAACTGGGTCCCTGTGATCCAAGCACTGCACCACCTCCACATCTGGTCCTCATTGGGCAAGTAAGTCCTCCAGGGCAGCCTCAGGAACAAGCGCCTGTGGATGACTCACATGCAGAGGTGGGAATAAAACCACACTGAACTCCAGGGGCAGTGTGGCTAAGGAAGAGGATCAAAAACCTTCCCACTAGCTGTACAAGCTCTAGACAATGTGAGTTCACACAAAAGAAAATCACTAGCTCTGGCAGCTGTGGACACTGGAGGCAATAACACCCAGTGGTAGGTCCAGATTAGAGTCTGAGCTGCCCCTACAGCAGGCCCAGAGACCAGTCCATTATCAGAGGACACTCTAGGGATGAGGAGGTGAACTGTGACTCACAGTGAGGGAAAGGGCAGTCAGCTGTGAAAAATATTCATTATTATTCTTATATTTTGATTTGTTCTATATTTGGTTCTGGATTTTTTTCTTCTCTTTTGCTGTGGCTATTGATTTTATTTTTACTATTAATTCTATTCAAGCTTTTGAAAACTTTTTTTAATCACACATTTTATTTCCTTTATATACTTCTAACACTATGTGGCTTTTTGCATTTCTGTGGACTTTTTTATTCTTTTAAAATTTTTGTTGTTGTTGTTTTGTTTGCTTTCCTTATTGTTCTTGATGTAGTTATTCTCTGATATATATGCCCATATATATATAAAATTTTTATACACTTCTATTTAACCCAGCTTTTCTACTGTTTTCTCTGTTTTCCTTTCTTCCTTTTCATTCTTTATTTCACCACATTTGTTAGTTTTTTTTTTGTTTGTTTGTTTGCTTTATTCGCCCATTGGCACTCTGCTTTGGTTTTGTTTTCTGGTTTGCATTTTAGTTTTATTTTTAATTGATAAATAACATTTTTGGTTTCCTTTGCTTGGCAGGTCACTGACTTGTACTTTCTTTTCTTTGGACTGTTTTGGTTTGGTTTGTGTGTGTACATGTGTGTGTTCCTATGTTTTTGTTATTATTTGTCTGAATTTGTATTTACCATTTGTCTGGGGTTTGTCTTCTATTTCTTGTTTTTGTGTGTTTGTTTTAATCCCCATAATCTGTTATGGGGATTAAAAACAGGTTATGAAATTTTGGTTCCCTGGCCAGAGATCAAGCCTGAGCCTTTGAAGAGGGAGTGCTATCTACTACACTAGACTGCCAGATAACTCCTGACCCCAGGGAGTATTAATAAGTGAGAACTCCTATGAAGCCCTCCACCTGATAAGACTTAGCATCATCCAAATGCTGGCAGCACACAAGGCAGGATGCCTCATGCAAGCAAAGAAGACAAAAACACAGACTCAATCATCAGCAGACAGGCTTCCCACAAACCCCCAAAACATAGCCCCTCACAGAGCCCTGCCCTTGAGGGGGAAAAATGCATCTCCTCCCACCAGAATGCAGGCACAAGTCCCTCCCAACATGAAACCTACCCAAACTACTGGACCAGCCTCACCTACTGAAGGCAGAGACCCAAAAGAAGAAGGAATATGACCCTTAAACTTGGGAAAAGGAGAACTCAGAGTAAGTTAGAAATAAAAATGAAAAGACAGAGAAAACTGAAGGAACAAGGTAAAAACTCACAAGACCAAATAAATGAAGAGGAAACAGGCAAACTACCTGAAAAACAATCCAGAGTGATGATAGTAAAGATGTTCCAAAACCCTGAAAACAGAATGGAAAAAATGCAAAAAACAATTAACACACTTAAACAAGGACCTAGAAGAAAAAAAAAAATAAACAGAGAGGAACAATAAAATTACTGAAATCAAAACTACTCTAAAAGGATCAGCAGAATAACTGAGAAAGAAGAATGGATAAGTGAGCTGGAAGACAGAATTGTAGAAGTAACTCTGCTGAAGAGAAAAATAAAGGTAAAAGAATGCAAGAATCAAAAGAATTGAGGATAGTTTCAGAGACCTCTGTGACAATATTAAATGGACCAACATTCGAATTATAGAAGTCCTAGAAGTAGAGAAAAAGAAAAGATCAGAGAAAATTTCTGGAGATTATAGTCAAAAACTTCCCTAACATAAGAAAGGAAGAAATGGTCAATCAAGTCCATGAAACTCGCAGAGTCCCATACAGGATAAGCACAAGGAAAAACATGTTGAGACACATACTAATCAAACTAACAAAGACTAAACACAAACAAATAATATTAAAGGCAGGAAAGGAAAAGCAACAAGCAACACGCAAGGGAAATCCCATAAGATTAACAGCTGATCTTTCAGCAGAAACTCTGGAGGCCAGAAGGAAATGGCAGGATATATTTAAATTGAAAGTAAAATTCCCTCAGTCCTGTCCAAGTCTTTGCGACCTCATGGACTATACAGTTCATGGTATTCTCCAGGCCAGAATACTGGAGTGGGTAGCCTTTTCCTTCTCCAGGGGATCTTCCCAACTCATGGATCTAAACCAGGTCTCCTGCATTGCAGGTGGATTCTTTACCAGCTGAGCCACGAGGGAAGCCCCTCGTGGGTCTTAAAGTACTGAAAGGGAAAAATCAACAAGCAAGATTATCCAGCAAAGATCTAATTAAAAACTCATGGAAACATCAAAAGTTTTACAGACAAGTAAGGGTTAAGAGAAATTAGCACCAACAATCAACTTTACAATGAATGTGAAAGGGATTGCTATGGGCAGGAAATACAAAAGAAGGAAAAGATATGCAAAAACAAACCAAAATCAATTAAGAAACAGCTGAGAGAAACATACATATCAGTAATTACTTTAAACGTAAATGGATTAAATGCTCGAACCAAAAGACACAGACTGGCTGAATGGAACCAAAAGACACAGACTGGCTGATTGGATATAAAAAAGATCCATATATATATATATATGCTGTCTACAAGAGTCCCATTTCAGACCTAGAGACATATACTGACTGACAGTGAGAGGATGGAAACAGATAGTCCATGCAAATGGAAATGAAAAGAATATTGAAGTGGCAATTCTCATATCAGACACAGTAGACTAACAAAGAATATTATAAGAGATAAGGAAGGACACTTCATAATGATCAAGATATCAATCCAGGAAGATGTAACAACTGTAAATATTTATGCACCCAATACAGGAGCATACAATCCTCAATACATAAGGAAAATACTAATAGACATAAAAGGGGATACTGACAGTAACACAATAATAGCCTAGTATTGTCGTGGGACTTTAACAACCCACTTAAACCAATTGACAGATCAACAAAACAGAAAAGTAACAAAGGAACACAAGCTTTAAATGACACATTAGACAAGATGGACTTACTGATTTCTTTAGAACATTCCATCGAAATGAAAAGAATATACTCTCTTTTCAAGTACACCTGGAACATTCTCCAGGATATATCACATCTTGCATCACAAATCAACCATCAGCAAATTTAAGAAAATTGAAATTATATCAAGCGTCTTTTCAGACAACAATGCTATGAGACAAAATATTACAGGAAAAAAATCACTGTAAAAGGAAAGATATAAGAGGTTAAGCAACACGTTAAGCAAAGAACAGGCTACTAAAAATATTTAAAAAGAGAAATCACAAACTTCCTAGAAACAAATTACAATGAAGATGACTCAAAATCTGTCAGTTCAGTTCAGTTCAGTTCAGTAGCATACCAACTCTTTCTGACCCATGGACTGCAGCACACCAGGCCTCCTGTCCATCACCAACTCATGGAGTTTACTCAAACTCATGTTGATTAAGTCAGTGATGCCATCAACCATCTCATTCTCTGTAGTTCACTTTTCCTCCTGCCTTCTAGCTTTCCCAGCATCAGGTATTTTTCAATGAGTCAGTTCTTCACATCAGGTGGCCAAAGTACTGGAGTTCAGCTTCAGCATCAGTCCTTCCAGTGAACACCCAGGAGTGATCTCATTTAGGATGGACTGGTTGGTTCTCCTTGCAGTCCAAAGGACTCTCAAGAGTCTTCTCCAACACCACAGTTCAAAAGCATCAATTCTTCAGTGCTCAACTTTCTTTATAGTTCAACTGCACATCCATATATGACTACTGGAAAAACAATAGCCTTGACTAGATGGACCTTTGTCTGCAAAGTAATGTCTCTGCTATGCTCTCTAGGTTGGTCATAAATTTTCTTCCAAAGAGTACGGATCTTTTACTTTCATGGCTGTAGTCACCATCTGCAGTGATTTTAGCCCCCGCAAAATCAAGTCTGTCACTGTTTCTACTGCTTCCCCACCTATTTGCCATGAAGTGATGGGCCCAAATGCCATGATCTTAGTTTTCTGAATGTTGGCTTAAAATAGCCAACTTTTTCAGTCTCCTCTTTCACTTTCATCAAGAGGCTTTTTAGTTGCTCTTCATTTTCTGCCATAAGGGTGGTGTCATCTGCATATCTGAGGTTATTGATAATTCTCCCAGCAATCTTGATTCCAGTGTGTGCTCATGCAGCCCAGTGTTTCTCATGATGTAATCTGCATGTAAGTTAAATAAGCAGAGTGACAATACACAGCCTTGACGTACTCCTTTCCAAATTTGGAGCCAGTCTGTTGTTCCCTGTCCAGTTCTAACTATTGCTTCTTGACCTGAATACAGATGTCTCAAGATGCAGGTCAGGTGGTCTGGTATTCCCACCTCTTTTAGAATTTTCCACAGTTTGTGGTGATCCAGACAGTCAAAGGCTTTGGCATAGTCAATAAAGCAGAAGTAGATGTTTTTCTGGAACTCTCTCGCTTTTTCGATGATCCAACGGATGTTGGCAATTTGATCTCTGGTTTCTCTGCCTTTTCTAAATCCAGCATGAACATTTGGAAGTTTACAGTTCACGTACTGTTGAAACCTGGCTTGGAGAATTTTGAGTGTTAGTTTGCTAGCGTGTGAGATGAGTGAAATTGTGTGGTAGTTTGAGCATTCCTTGGCATTACCTTTCTTTGGGATTAGAATAAAAACTGAATTTTTCCAGTACTGTGACCACTGCTGAGTTTTCCAGATTTGCTGGCATATTGAGTGCAGCACTTTCACAGCATCATCTTTAAGCATCTGAAATAGCTCAAAGGAAATTTCATCACCTCTACTAGCTTTGTTCGTAGTGATGCTTCCTAAGGCCCACTTGACTTCACTTTCCAGGATGTATGGGCTCTAGATGAGTGATCATACCATCATGATTATCTGGGTCATGGAGATCTTTTTAGTATAGTTCTTCTTTGTATTCTTGCCACCTCTTCTTAATATCTATTGTTTCTGTTAGGTCTATAACATTTCTGTCCTTTACTGTGCCCATCTTTGCATGAAATATTCCCTTGGGATCTCTAATTTTTTGAAGAGATCTCTAGTCTTTCCCATTCTAATGTTTTCCTCTATTTCTTTGCACTGATCACTGAGGAAGGCTTTCTAATCTCTCCTTGCTATTCTCTGGACCTCTGCATTCAAATGGGTATATCTTTCCTTTTCTCCTTTGCCTTTTGTGTCTCTTATTTTCACAGCTATTTGTAAGGCTTCCTCAGACAATCATTTTGCCTTTTTCTATTTCTTTTTCATGGGGATAGTCTTGATTGCTGCCTCCTGTTACAATGTCATGAATCTCTATCCACAGTTCTTTAGGCACTCTGTCTATCAGATCTAATCCCTTTAATCTATTTGTCACTTCCACTGTATAATTGTAACAATTTGATTTAGGCCATACCAGAATGGTCTAGTGGTTTTCCCTACATTCTTCAATTTAAGTCTGAATTTGGCTGTAAGGACCCTGGAATCAAAAGCAACTGCTTCTTAGAGTAAAATGACAAATCATTAGCCAGACTGATCAAATAAAAGGGGAGATGAAGAATAAAGTCAACAAAATTAGAGACGAAAAGAGATTATAAGAGACAATGCAGTCATGCAAATAATCATAAGAAATTACTACAAGCAACTATATACCAATAACATGGACAACCTGTAAGAAAAGAAAAGATTCTTAGAAAAATTCAACTTTCCAAGACTGACCTGGGAAGAATTAGAAACTACAAATAAGCCAATCTCAAGCACTGAAATTGAAACTGTGATAAATAAATCTTCCCCAGAACAAAAGCCTAGGGCCGATGACTTCACAGGTGACTTCTATCAAACATTTAGAGAAGAGCTAATGCCTACTCTTCTGAAACTCTTCCAAAAAATTCCAGAGGAAGGTACACTTCCAAACTCATTCTAAAAGGCCACCATCTCCTTGATACCAAAATCAGACAATGACATCACATAAAAATAAAATTACAGGCCAATATCACTGATTAACATAGATGCAAATGAGCTCAAGAAAATTCTAGCAAACAGAATTCAACAACACATTAAAAAGATTTTACACTATGATTAAGTCAGGTTTATCCCAGGGATTCTAGGATTCTTCAAACACAAATCAATCAATATAATATGTCATATTAATAAACTGAAAGATAAAAGCCATAGTATCATCCCAATAGATGCAGAAAAAGTTTTCAAGAAATTTCAGCACTCATTTATGATTAAAAACTCTTCAAAAATGGGCACAGAAGGAATCTGCCTCAACATAATAAAGGCTATATATGATAAACTCACACCAAATATTAATCCCAATGGTGAAAAACTGAAACCATTTCCTCTAATATCAGGAAAAAGTAAAGGGTTCCATTTTCTCCACTATTAATAACAAAGTTTTAGAAATCCTCACTAAGGCAATCAGAGAATAAGAAATAAAAGGAATCTAGATTGGAAAAGAAGATGTAGAACTTGCCCTGTTTGAAGATGATATGATACTATACACATAAAACCCTAAAGATACTACCAGAAAATTACTAGAACTAATCAGTGAATTTAGTAAAGCCACAGGATACAAAAGCAATACATAGAAATCACTTGCGTTCCTATACACAAACAATGAAAAGTCAGAAAGAGAAATTAAGGAATCAATTGTTTATCACTTCAACAAAAACAATAAAATACCTAGTAATAAACCTACGTAATGAGGCAAAAGAGCTGTACACAGAAAATTACAAGACACTGATGAAAGAAATCAAAGATGACATAAACAGATGGAGAGATATTCCATGTTCCTGTGTTGGAAGAATAAATGTTGTGGAAATGACAACACTACCCAATGCAATCTACAGATTCAATGCAATCCCTATCAATCTACCAACAGCACTTTTCACAAAACTAGATGAAAATATTTCACAATTTGTATGGAAACACAAAGACCTAAATAGCCAAAGGAATCTTCAGAAAGAAGAATGGAGCTGGAGGAATCAACTTTCCTTTTTCAGACTATACTACAAAGTTACAGTCATCAATACACTATGGTATTGGCACAAAAACAGAAATATAGACCAGTGGAACAAGATAGAATGTCTGGAGATAAACCCATGCACCTATAGACAACTTATCTTTGACAAGGGAGGCAAGAATATACAATAGATAAGGTAAGATCTCTTCAATACGTGTTGCTGGGTAAACTGGACAGCTATGTGTAAAAGAATGATATCAGAACACTTCCTAAGAACATACACAAAGACAAACTTAAAATGAATTAAAGACCTAAATATAAGACCATACTATTAGAAACTCTTTAAGGAGAATATTCTTTAAGGTAGGATATTCTGTGACATAAATCATAGCAAGATCTTCTGTGATCTACCTCCTAGAGTAATGAAAATGACAACAAAAATAAACAAGTGGAACTGAATTAACCTTAAAAGCTTCAGCACAGCAAAACAAACTAAACAAAATGAAAAAAAAAAACCCTCAAAATGGGAGAAAATAATTGCAAATGAAACAACTGACAGAGGATTAGTTTTCAAAATATAAAAGCAGCTCACGCAATTCAATACCAGGAAAACAAGAAACCCAATTAAGAAGTGGGCAGAAGACCTATACAGACATTTTTCCAAAGAAGACATACAGATGGCTAATAAAGACATGAAACAATCCTCAATATCTCTCATTATTAGAGAAATGCAAACCAAAACTACAATGAGGTATCACCTCACACCAGTCAAAATGGCCATCATCAAAAAATCTATAAACAATAAATGCTGGAAAGAGTATGGAGAAAAGAGAACCCTCTTGCATTGTTGATGGGAGTGTAAACTGATACAGCTGCTGGAAAGGACAGTATGGAGATTCCTTAAAAAACTAGGAATGAAACCACCACCTGAGCCAACAATCTGGGCATATACCCTGAGAAAACCATAACTGAAAAAGGCACATGTACCCTCACTGTCCATTGCAGCACTATTTACAATAGCTAAGACATAGAAGCAACCTAGATGTCCATAAACAGATGAATGGATAAAGAAGCTGTATTATACACACACACACACACACACACACACACACACACACACAGAAATACTACTCAGCCATAAAAAGGAATGCATTTGAGTCAGCTTTAATGAGGCAGATGAATCTAGAGACTCTCATACAAAGTTAAGTAAGTCAGAAAGAGGAAAATTTTGTATACTAATGCATATATATGGAACTTAGAAAGTTGGTACTGATGAACATATTTGAAAAGCAGCAATGGAGATGTAGACATATAGAACAGACTTGCTGAAACAGACCAGGGAAGGAGAGGGTGGGACAAATGGAGAGAGTAACAGGGAAACATATACATTACCATATGTAAAATAAATAGCCAGTGGGAATTTGCTGTATGACTCAGGGAGCTCAAACTGGCATGCTGTGATAACCTAGAGGGGTGGGGTTGAGGTTCAAGAGAGAGAGGCCATATGTATATCTATGGCTGATTCATGCTGATTCATGGCAGAAACCAACACAATATTGTAAAGCAATTATTTAAATTAAAAATAATTAAAATGTCAAAAAAAGATCTAAGTTCTAATAAGTGCAAAAACTGTACTATTGATGAATCTTTTGAAAACGAAATTAGAAATGTAAAATAACTAGTGCCATTAGCCTCTGAGGGCCTTTAAAATGTAAAGTCTTTAAGAACAGGCTAGACTCCATGGGGTCACAAAGAGTTGGACACAACTTAAACGACTTAGCATACACACACAAGAAAACTATTTAAAAAAAAAAACCCATGTGGAGTCTAAACAACATGCACTAAACAACCAAGAGATCGTTAAGGGAATAAAAAATAACTAGAGACAAAGGAAAACAAAAACACAAATCAACAATTTATAATCTATGGGCCATAAGGAAAGCAGTTATTAGAGGGAAGTGTATAGTGATCCACATGTATAAAAGCAAGCAATAAAAATGGCAAACAATGTACCCTTACATTTATAAGGATTAGAAAAGGAAGAAATGAACAAATTCTTTGAAAGGTACAACCTTCTGAAACTGAACCAGGAAGAAATAGAAAATATGAAGAGATCAATTACATGTGTAGAATCTGTTATTTAAAAACTCCCAACAAAATAGCAGTGATATTTTTCAAAGAACTAGAACAAATGATGGCAGCAGGGTGTAGCGCAGTGGTAGAGCACATGCTTAGCATGCACGAGGTCCTAGGTTCAATTCCCAGCATCTCCATTTAGGAGTTCTCCCTTATCAGGGGCCACTGGAAGAGGAACTGAAAAACTCCCAACAAAATGCCCAAGATACTTTTCATAGAACTAGAACAACTGATACTACTAAAATTAATATGGAACCGTAAGAGATCCAGAACTGCCAAAACAACCCTGAGGAAAAAGAACAAAGCAGGAGGCATAATCAACGCTCTCAGACTTCAGACAATACTACAAAGCTACAGTAATCAAAACATCATAGTACTGGCACCAAAACAGACACACAGATCAGTAGGACAGAACAGAAAGCACAGAAACAAATCCATATACAATCTTTGACAGAAGAGTTAAGAATATACAATGGGGCAAAGACAGTGTCCACAGCAAGTGATGTTAGGAAAGCTGAACAGTCACACATAAATATATGAAGTTAGAACACACCCTCACACCATACACATATATAAACTCAAAATGGCTTAAAGACATAAAAATAAGACAGGACACCATAACACTCCTGGATGAGAACATAGGCAAAACATTCTATGACATAAATTGTACCAGTGTTTTCATAAGTCAGTCTCCCAAGGCTGAAATAAAAGCAAAATCACATACATATGACCTAATCAAATTTAAAACCTTTTGCATAGCAAAGGAAACCCTAAACAAAAATAAAAGACAACCTATGGACTGGAAGAAAATATTTGCAAACAATGTGGCCAAAAAGGCTTTAATTTCTAAAATATACAAACAGCTCCTATAATTTAGTAACAAAACAAATAACTCAAATGGAAAATGGGAAGAACACCTAAATAACTGTCCACAACATTTTTGGCACCAGGGATTGATTTCATGGAAGACAATTTTTCTACAGACCAGGGGTGGGAAGGTGGTTTGGGGATGATTCAATTGCATTACATTTTTTTGTGCTTTATTTCTAATATAATGCTGCTGCTGATCTGACAGGAGGTACCAGTCCGAGGTCTGGAGGTTGGGCACTTCTGCCTAGATAGAAATTTCTCTGAAGAAGACATGAAGATGGCCAAAAGGCAAGTAAAAAGATGCTTATCATCACCAATTTTTAGATAAATGCAAATCAAAACTATAATGAGGTGTCACCTCAAACCAGTTGGAATTAAAAAGTCTAAAAATAATAAATCCTAGAGAAGCTGTGGAAAAATAAGAACCCTTATGCTGCTAATGAGAATATAAACTGGTGTAGCCACAATGGAAAACAGTACAAAGGTACTCAAAAAACTAAAATAGGGGTGCCATATGATTCAGCAATCCTGGGCATATACCCATACAAAAGTATAACTCAAAAATATACATTCACCACTATGTTCATAATAGCACTATTTAAAATATCCAAAACAGGGAAGTAACTTAAGTGTCCATCAATAGATTAATGGGTAAAGAAGTAGTGGTATAGATACACAATAGAATATTACTCAGCCATAAAAAGAATGAAATACGCCAACTACAGCAACATGGATGGGCCTAGAGATTATCATGTTGAATGAACTAAAGATAAAGACAAATATCACATGATATTACTTATATGTGGAAACAAAAGAAATTAACATATGCACAAAAAAATATGACTCACTAATATAGAGACTTCTGGTTTCCAAAGTAGGTGGAGCAGGGGAGGAAAGGATTGGAAGTTTGGGATTAACAAATGAAAATACTGTAAACAGAATGGAAAAACAAGGTTCTACTATACAGCAGCACAGGGTACTTCCTAGGAACTTCCCTGGTGGTCCAGTGGTTGAGAATCTGCCTGCCAATGCACGGGACATAGGTTCGATCTTTGATCTGGGAAGATTCCACATGCCACAGAGCAACTTAATCTACATGCCACACCTACTGGGCCTGCACACCCTAAAGCCTGTGCTCTGCAACAAGAAAAGCCACTGCAAAGAGAAGCCCATGCACCACAACTAGAGAGTAGCCCACACTCACTGCAACTAGAGAAAGCCTGCATGCCACAGTGAAGACCCAGCAGAGCCATAAATAAATATTTTTAAAAATCCTAAAGAGGCTACCAAACAACAACTAGACTTCATCAATGAATTTAGTAAAGCTGTATAATATAAAATTAATACAAAGAAATCTCATGCATTCCTATGCAATAACAATAGAATATCAGAAAGAGAAATCAAGGAAATAATCTCATTGGCCATCACATGAAAAATAATAAAATATCTAGGAGTAAACCTACCTAAGGAGGCAAAAACCTGTACTCCAATAACTATAAGAAACTGTTGAAAGAAATGGAAGATGACACAAAGAGATGGAAGGATATGCAATGTTCTTAGAATGAATCAATACTGTGAAAATGACTATACTACCCAAGGCAATCTACAGAGTCAATGCAATCCATATCAAATTACCAATGGCATTTTTCACAGAACTAGAACAAAAAAGTTTTAAATTTGTATGAAATCACAAAAGACCCCAAACAGCTCAAACCATCTTAACGGATCTGAAGCAATAATATGTCCTGACTTAAGGCTATACTACAATGCTATAATCTTCAAAATACTATTGTATGGGCACAAAAATTGACATATATTGGGTTTGCCAAAAAGTTTCTTGGGAGTTTCCAGTAAGGTGGTTCTAGTTGCACTTAGTTGTTTTTAACTTCACTTGAAACAATTTTATTAGATTGTATTGTACAAGCTTTCATATTAGTAAGCATTAAAAAAATTTGGTAGAGGGTGAAGGTGGAATGATATGGGAGAATGGCACTGAAACATGTAAATTATCATATGTGAAATGAATCGCCAGTTCAGGTTCGATGCATGATACAGGGTGCTCGGGGTTGGTGCACTGGTATGACCCAAAGGGATAGGATGGGGAGGCAGGTGGACGAGGGGGGTTCTGGATGGGGAACACATGCACACCCATGGCGGATTCATATCAATGTATGGCAAAACCAATACAATATTGTAAAGTAAATAAATAAATAATTGGTGAATTTTTCTATAGCCATTTTAATATTGAAGAGAAGAGAAAGAAAAAAAACAATTTTTGGCGTATTAGGCTCTACTCTCTTTCAAGAACGGTAAAAATGCAACAGAAACTCAAAAAAAAAGGTTGGTACAATGTATGGAGATGGTAATGTGATTGAACACGTCCAAAGTGGCATGAGAAGTTTTGTGCTGGAGGTTTCTTGCTGGACGATGATGCTCCACAGTTAGGCAGACCAGTTTAAGTTGATATCAAATAAACTGAGACATTAATTGACAACGAGCAACATTATACCACATGTGAGTGAGCTGACACACTCAAAATATCCAAATTAAGTGTTGAAAATCATTTGCACCAGCTTAGTTATATTAATTGCTTTGATGTTTGGGTTCTACATAAATAAAAAAAAACCTTCTTAACCTTATTTCCACAAGTGATTCTATACTGAAACATAATTAAAATGTTGCATTTTTAAAACAAATTGTGACAGGTGACAAAAAGTGGATACTTTACAATAAAGTGGAACAGGAGACTGTGAGGAAAGTGAAATGACCCACCACCAACCATACCAAAGGCCCACTTTCATCCAAAGAAGGTGATGAAGGGAGTCCTCTATTATGAGCTCCTTCCAGAAAACCAAATAATTAATTCCAATAAGTACTGTTTCCAATGAGGCCAACTGAAAGTAGCACTCGACAAAAAGCACCTGTAATCAATCAACAGAAAACATATAATATTCCATCAGGATAATGCAAGATGCATGCTTCTTTGATGACCAGGCAAAACCCATTACAGTTTGGCTGGGAAGTTCTGATTCATACACCATATTCACCAGACATTGTACCTTCAGGTTTCCATTTATCTTGATCTTCACAAAATTTTCTTCATGGAAAAAAATTCCAATTCCCTGGAAGACTGTAAAAGGTACCTGGAACAGTTCTTTGCCCAAAAAGATAAAGAGTTTTGGAAGATGGAATTACAAAGTTGCCTGAAAAATGGCAGGAGGTAGTGGACACGACTGAAGTGACTTAGCAGTAGCAGCAGCAGCAGCAGTGGAACAAAGCAATAAATGTAGTTTAATAAAGTTCTTGGTGAAAATGAAAAACATATCTTTTATTTTTACTTAAAAAATGAAGGAGCATTTTGGCCAATGCAATAACAGATCGATGGAATAAGATAGAAAGCCCAAGAATAAACACACACATCTATGGTTAATTAATTTATGACAAGGGAAGCAAGAGTACAGAATGAAGAAAATACAGTCTCATTAATAAGTGGTGGTGGGAAAATGGGACAACTATATTCTTTTCATGTAAAATAATAAAATTAGGACATTTTCAAACAATATGTATAAAAATAAACTCAAAATGGATTAAAGACCTAAATGTAAGACTGGATACCATAAAACTCTCTGAGGAAAACAGACAGAAAACTCTTTGACATAAATTGCAGCAAATTTGTTTGGATCTATCTACTAGAGTAATAGAAATAAAAACAAAAATAAACAAATGGGACCTAATGAAACTTAAAAGCTTTTGTACAACAAAGGAAACCATAAACAAAACAAGAAGACAAACTATGGACTGAGAAGAAAATATCTGCAAATGATGTGACTGACATGGGATTAATCTCTGAAATAAACAAACAGCTCAAATCAAAGAAGCAAACAATGCAATTAGTAAATTGGTGGAAGATTGAGAGAGACATTTATCCAAAGGAGACATTCAGGTGTGCAACAGGCACATGAAAAGATCAATATTGCTAAGTATCAGAGGAAATAAAAAGCAAAACTATAATGAGGTATCACCTGACACCAGTCAGAATGGTCAACAAAAAGTCTACAAATAATCAAGGAAATCATCCTACACTGTTGCTGGGAATGTAAACTGATGCAGCCATAATGGAGAACAGTATGGAGGATTCTCAAAAAACTAACAATTAGTATTGCCATATCATCCAGCAATCTCACTCCTGGACATATATCAGGAGAAAATCATAATTTGAAAAGATACATTCACCCCAATGTTCACTACAGCACTATTTAATGTAATAGCCAAGATATGGGAACAACCTAAATGTCCACTGACGGATGCATGGATATGGATGTTGTGAGACATACAAACATGCACACACTCACATATATACACATAATGAAATATTCAGCCATGAAATAATACCATTTGCAGCAACACAGATGAACCTTGAGATTATCATGCTAAGTGAAGTAAATCAGATAGAGAAATACAAATACCATATTATATCATTTATGTGTGGAATCTAAAAAATACAAATGAATTTATTTATAAAACAGACTCACGAACACAGAAAACGAACATGGTTACCAAAGGAGAAAGGCTGGGGGGAGGGACCAACTGTGAGTTTTGGAGTAACATGTATATACTACTAAATATATATGATTTTTCCAGTAGTCATGTATGGCTGTGAGAGAGTTGAACCATAAAGAAAGCTGAGCACCGAAGAATTGATGTTTTTGAACTGTGGTGTTGGAGAAGACTCTTGAGAGTCCTTTGGACTGCAAGGAGCTCAAACCAGTCAATCCTAAAGAAATCAATCCTCAATGTTCATTGGAAGGACAGACGCTGAACCTCCAATACTTTGGCCACCTGATGCAAAGAACTGACTCATTGGAAAAGACCCTGATGCTAGGAAAGATTGAGGAGAAGGGGAAAACAGAGGATAAGATGGTTGGGCATCACTGACTCAATGGACATGAGTTTGGGTTAAATTCTGGGAGTTGGTGATAGAGAGGGAGGCCTGGCGTGCTGCAGTCCATGGGGTTGCAAAGAGTCAGACATGACTGAGTGACTCAGTTGAACTGATAAATAAAATAGATAAATATAAGGACCTACTTCTTAGCACAAGGAATTATACTTAATATTTTGTAATAACCTATATGGGAAAATAATTTACAAAGAATAAATACACATATATGTGTATGTAGAACTGAGTCCCTTTGCTGTTCACCTAAATCTAATATAAATTGTAAGTCAACTGTATCTGAATTTTAAAAAGGAATAAAAAACATCCAAATTGCAAGAGAAGTAAAATTTTCATTACTTGTGGATGACATGATACTAAATGGAGAAACCTTATAAAAGCTACCAGAACTAGCAAATAAGTTTATTAGTAAAGTTGTAGCATATAAGATTAATATAAAGAAATCTGCTGCTTTTCTATACATAAATAATCATTTAGAAAGAGAAAGCAAGAAAATATTCTGATTTAAAATCACATTAAAAAGAGTAAAATATCTAGGAATAAACTTAACCAGGGAGGTGAAAGATCTATACTCTGAAAAGTATAAAATACTGATGTGGGAAACTGAAGATGATAAAAAGAAATGAAGATATCCTTTGTCCTTAAGACTGAAGGAATTATTATTATTATAATTTCCATACGACCCAAAGTAATACCTATAATCCATGCTCCCTGGTACAAAGTTACATTACAAACCTACAATAATCAAAACATTATGGTACTGGCACAATAACAGACACATAGGTCAATGAAAAGGAACACAGCTCAGAAATAAACTAACTTTTTTTGCATCAGTTTATTTCTGGGCTATGTTCTTTTTCATTGACCTATGTGTCTGTTGTTGTGCCAATACCATAATGTTTTGATTAATCTCCAATAAAGAAGGCAAGACAATACAGTGGGAAAAAGATAATTTGTTCAATAAAAGACGATGAGAAAACTAAATAATTACATGCACAAGAATCAAACTGGACTACTTCCTCATATCATACACAAAAATAAGCTAAAAATGGATTATATAATTAAGACCTGAACCATAAAATTTCTAGAAGAAAACACAAGCAGTAAACTCTTTGACATCAGACTTAACAATATTTTTGACCATGTCTTCCTCAGGAAAGGGAAACAAAACCAAAGTAAACAACTTGGAGGATATCAAACTAAAGAAAAAGCTTTTGCATAGCAAAGGAAACTATCAAGCAAACAAAAAGGAAGCGTACTGAATGGAAGAAGATATTTGTAAATAATATGACTGCTAAGGAGTTAATATCCAAAATATACAAATAATTCATGTACCCAACATAAAAACAAATAAACAACTTAATCAAGAAATGGAGAGAGGACCTAAATAGACATTTTTCCAAAGACCCACAAATGGCCAGCAGATGAATGATGAGAATGAGAAAAGGTGCTCAACATCACTAATGATCAAGGAAATGAAAATCAAACCAACTGAGATACCACTCCACATCTATCAGAATGACCATTAACAAAAAAGACAACAAACAACATGCTGGCAAGAATGTGGAGAAGAGGGAATCCTCACGCAGTGTTAGTGAGATTGTAAATTGGTATAGCCACAAAGGAAAACAGTATTAAGGTTCCTCAAAAAATTAAAAATAGAACTGCCACATGATCCAGCAATTTCATCTGTGTATTTACCTAAGGAGAACAAACACACTAATTCAAAAACGTATATACATTCCAATGTTCTTTGTAGCAATTTTTACAATAACCAACATATAGAAGCAACCTACATGTCCATGAATGACAAATGCATATAGATGTGTATCCCTAGAAGAAGGCATGACCACCCACTCCATATTGTCGTTAGGAAAATTCCCTGGCCAACAGAGCCTGGAAGGCTACAGTCCATGAGGTTGCAAAGAGTCAGACATGACTGAAGTGACTGAGTACACAGATGTACACACAGATGTGTGTGTGTGTATACATACATATGTATATATACATACATTCGATGGAACATTAATATACCATTAAAAAAACTTTGCCATTTGCAAAAATATGAGTGGATCTACTAGGTACTATGCTAAGTGGAATAAGTCAGAGAAAGACAGATACAACATGATCTCACTTTTATGTGGACTCTAAAACACAAAATAAATGAACATATATAACAAAACATAAATGGTATTACAGATACAAAGAACAAACAGGTATTTGTGAGAAAGGAGGTGAGTACAGTGAATAAATAGGTAAGGGAGATTTACAGGCACAAACTTCTAGCTGTGAAATAAGTGAGTCATGGGTATGAAATGTACAGTGTGAGGAATATAGTCAATCTTTGGTTTCATATTGTACCTAGACTTACCGTGCTGATCAGTTTGAAATGTACAGAAATACTGTATCACCATGCACAGTTCTGCAGGTCAATTATATTTCAAGAATATATTCATAGAGAAAGAGATCAGATTTGTGGTTACCAAAGGCAGGGTGTGGGGGAAACAGAATCAGAGGAAGCAGCCGAAAGTAAAAACTTTTAGCTATAAGTAAGTAATAGAGATGCAATATTCAATTAAAATTCAATATACAATTCAACATAAGTATAATTAAAATGCTATATATTATATATGAAAGTTGTTACAATAAATTCTAAGAGTTCTCATTACAAGGTAAAAATTGGTTTTCATTCATTATTTTTGTATCTATATGAGATGATGAATATTCACTAAACTTATTATGACAACAATCATGATGTACAGTCAAAATTATGCTGTATACCTTAAACATACACAGTACTATATGTCAAGTATATCTGAAAAAAATTGGAAATTTAAAAAAAAGAAAGAAATGAAAATCTAGAATATTATACTGAGTGAATGTATCCTTCAATAACAATGTGAAAAAAATTACCAGGGATTAGGAAGGTCATTTAATCGGTATGGAGACTCCTTAGAAAACTAGAAATAAAACCACCATATAACCCAGCAATCCCACTCCTAGGCATATACCTTGAGGAAACCAAAACTGAAAAAGATACATGTATCCCATTTTTCATTGCAGCAGTATTTACAATAGCTAAAACATGGAAGCAACCAAGATGTCCATCAACAGAAAATGGATAAAGAAGTTGTGGTACATATACACAATGGAATATTACTCTACCATAAAAAGGAACACATTTGAGTCAGTTCTGATGAGGTGAATGAACCTAGAACCTATTATACAGAGTGAAGTAAGTCAGAAAGAGATGAATATCATATTCTAACACATATATATGGAATCTAGAAGAATGGTACTGAAGAACTTATTTACAGGGCAGCAATGGAGAAATAGACATAGAAAATAGACTTATGGACATGGGAAAGGGGAGGAGAGAGTGAGATGTATGGAAAGAATAACTTGGAAAATTACCTTACCATGTGTAAAATACATAGCCAACAGGAATTTCCTGTATGGCTCAGGAAACTCAAACTCAATGGGAATTTGCTGTATGGCTCAGGAAACTCTGAATCAGCCTAAAGGGGTGGGATGGGGAGGGAGGAGATGGGAGGGAGTTGCAAAAGGGAGGTGATATATGTATACCTATGGCTGATTCATGTTGAGATTTGACAGAAAACAACAAAATTCTGTAAAGCAATTATCCTTCAATTAAAAAAAAATTAAAATAAGAAGGTCATTTCCATAATGATAAAGAGGAATAGACAACTAATCAAGAGTTCAAATTTATAAACAATTTACATACCTAAAAATAGAGCTTCAAAATATATGTAGCAAAAACTGATAAATCTGCAAAGAGAAATAGATCAGTCCATAATTATGACTGAAATATGGAAGCAGACATCACAACAGCATCTACAGACATTAACAGATTAGTAAGATTTTATGAAACACTTTATGACATTTTACTCAATAATGGAATATTACTCAGCAGTGGCCACAGGACTGGAAAAGGTCAGTTTTTGTTCCAATCCCAAAGAAAGGAAATGCCAAAAAATGCTCAAACTACCACACAATTGCACTCATCTCACACACTAGCAAACTAATACTCAAAATTCTCCAGTCTATGTTTCAACAGTATGAAAACTGAGAACTAACAGATGGTCGAGATGTATTTAGAAAAGGCAGAGGAACCAGAAATCAAATTGCCAACAACCACTGGATCATAGAAAAAGCAAGGGAATCCCAGAAAAACATCTACTTCTGCTTTAGTGACTATGCCAAAGCCTTTGACTGTGGGGATCATAACAAACTGTGGAAAATTCTTCAGGAGAAGGGAATACCAGACCACCTTATCTGCCTCCTGAGAAATCTGTATGCCGCTCAAGAAGCCACAGTTAGAATCAGACATGAAACAACAGACTGGTTCCAAATCAGGAAAGGAGTATGTCAAGGCTGTATATTGTCACCCTGCTTATTTACTTTATATGCAGTATATATCATGAGAAAGGATTGGATGAAGCACAAACTGGAATCAAGATTTCAGGGAGAAACATCTATAACCTCAGATATGCAGATGACACCACCTTTATGGCAGCAAGCAAAGAACTAAAGAGCCTGTTGATGAAAGTCAAGAGAAGAGTGAAAAAAGTGGCTTAAAACTCAACATTCAGAAAACTAAGATCATGGCATCTGGTCCCATCACTTCATGGCAAACAGATGGGGAAACAGTGGAAACAATGGCTGACTAGTTCTTTGGGCTCCAAAATCACTGCAAATGGTGAATGCAGCCATGAAATTAAAAGATGCTTGCTCCTTGGAAGAAAACTAGACAAACTAGTTTTGACCATACTAGACAGCTTATTAAAAGGCAGAGACATTACATTGCCAACAAAGTTCACACAGCCAAAGCTATGGTTTTTCCAGTAGTCATGTAAGAATGTGAGAGCTGGGCTATAAGGAAAGCTGAACGCCAAAGAATTGATGCTCTTGAACTGTGGTATTGGAGAAGACTCTTGAGAGTTTCTTGGACAGCAAGGAGATCCAACCAATCCATCCTAAAGAAAATTAGTCCTGAATACTCATTGGAAGAACTGATGCTGAAGTGGAAATTCCAATACTTTGGCCACCTGATATGAAGAACTGACTCACTGGAAAAGACCCTGATGCTGGGAAAGATTGAAGGCAGAAGAAGAAGGGGACAACAGAGGATGAGATGGTTGAATGGCATCACTGACTCAATGTACATGAGTTTGAGTAGACTCCGGGAGTTGCTGATGGACAGGGAAGCCTGGAGTGCTGCAGTCCATGGGGTGGCAAAGAGTCAGACATGACTGAGCGACAGAACTGAACTGAATTCAATAATGAACAATTTCCTTGAAAGAAAAACTATACCAATGCTCAATCAAGGAGTAATAAATAATTACAAAGGTATTAAATAAATTGTATTTATAGTTAAAAATCTCCACTAAGAAGACCTCCAAGCCAAGTTGAATTCATTAGTGAAGTATAACTGTAAAATGTACAAAGAAAATCTCATTTAAAATGGAGCCTTGACAATAGGTTGTGCTAGTTGGCTTGTCCCGAATTGCAATTTTCTGCCATTCCCAAAATAAACTCATTTCACTGGCAAAATTACTGGCTTTTCTTTTATGGGGGTTTCTCTTGTGACTTAGCTGGTGAAGAATGTGCCTGCAATGCGGGAGACCTGTGTTTGATCCCTGGGTTGAGAAGATCCTCTAGAGAAGGGAAAGACTATCCACTCCAGTATTTTAGCCTGGAGAATCCATGGATTGTGTAGTCCATGGGGTCGCAAAGAGACGGACATGAAAGCAATTCCAATTCTAAATAATTCTTCTGGAAAACGGAAGATGAGATAGTTCTCCAACTCACATAATGAGGCCAGAAAGATATTACAGGGATTCCCAGGTGACACAGTGGTAAAGAATCTGCCTGCCAGTACAAGAGATGCGAGTTTGATACCTGGGTCAGGAAGATGCCCTGGAGTAGGAAATGGCAACCCACTCCAGTATTATCGCCTGGAAAGTGTCTTTTTCTTTTTGTCTTTTTAATTTATTTATTTATTTTCTTTACATTACCGTGTTGGTTCTGCCATACACTAACATGAATCCCCATGGGTATACATGTGTTCCCCTTCCAGAACCCCATCTCCCACCTCCTTCCTGATTCCATCTCTCTTAGTCATTCCAGTGTACCAGCCCTGAGCACCCTGTATCAAGCATCAAACCTGGGCTTATTGCCTGGAAAATTTCATGAACAGAGGAGCTATAGTTCATGGAGTTGCAAAGAGTTGGACATGACTGAACACACACACACTGAAAGATATTACAAGAAAACTACAAACCAAATCCCTCATGAATGTAAATATAAAAATTATAAACAAAAATTTAGCAAATCAATCTCAGCTATGTGTGTAAAGTCATGTTACATATAAAAATAATAATATATCATAACCAAATCTTGTTTACCTTGGAATACAAGGTTAGTTTAACAATTGAGAATCAATGTAATTATACATGTAGTAATAAAAATACAAAAAAATGCAATCTCTCTCAATAGATAAAGAAAAACATTTGACAGAATCCAACAACTATCTCTAGCAAAAATGTTCATCAAACTGAGGAGAGAATGGAACTTCTTCAACCTAATTAAAAGCATCTCTGTAAAACTACAGCTAACATCATACTTAAAGTGTAAAAAGGTGACTGATTTCCATCAAGATCAGGAATAAATAAGACATTCCATCCTCTTTACTTCTATAACACTATATGTAAGTTTTAGCCATTGAAAATAAAATACATCCAAATGAGAAAGAAAGCACTAAAACTATTCATGAATGACATGATTGTTTATGTTGAAAAATGCTGAAATCTACAAAAAACCTAGTAGAATAAGTGATTTTATTAAAGTTGTAGTATACCAGATAAAAATAAAACACAACACTATAAAGCAATTATCCTCCAATTAAAAATCAAAAAACAATTGTATTTCTACATACTAGCAGCAGAAAAATTGGAACATGAAATTTAAAATCAATGCTATTTACAATAATATGAGAAATAGGAAATATAAAGTATACAATAAAAATGTGTAAGGTTGTACACTGCAAACTATAAAACACTAATGAAATTAAAGAAAGCATAACTGGAAAGAGATACCATGTTCATGGATCAGAAGACTCAGTGTTGGTAAAATGTCAGCTCTCCCTGAATTGATTTATACATCCAACCCCATCTCAATCAAAATCCTAAAAGCCTTTTTTAGTAGAAAGTGAAAAGCTGACTATAAAACTCATAAAGAAAAGCGAAGGACCCAGTTCAAAACAACTCTTAACAAGCTGAAAACAGCTGGATGACTAACAGCATCTAACTTCAAAACTTAATTATAAAGAAACAGTAACAAAGGCAGTGTGGTAATGGAGTAATGACAGGCAAATAGGTTAATGGAACACAGTAGAAAGTATATAAATAGAATCATGCATATCTGGGCAGCTGATTTTTGGTCAAGATACAAATGGAATTCCATAGAAAATGGATAGTATTTTCAACAAATGTTGCTGGAATAATTGGGTGTCTGTATGAAAAAACTAGTTTTGAACCATATATTGCACAAAATACAAATATTAAATCAAAATAGATCATAGATCTAAATGTATAACCTAAAAATATAAAACTTCTAAAAGAAAACACAGGGAAAAACCTTGAAATTTTAGGCAAGGCAAACATTTCTTAGTTATAACACCATAAACATGATACAGAGAAGGAAAAAAATTGTAACACTGTCTTTATCAACATTAGAAATGTCTTCCCTTCAAAAGACGATTAAGAGAATTAAATGACAATTTATAGACACAGAGAAAAAAATCCTCAAGGCATAGCTCTGATAATGGACTTGCATCTAGAATATTCCCTGGTGGCTCAGACAGTAAAGTGTCTGCCTACAATGTGGGAGACCCGGGTTCAATCCCTGGGTTGGGAAGATCCCCTGGAGAAGGAAATGGCAACCCACTCCAGTACTCATGCCTGGAAAATCCCATGGATGGAGAATCCTGGTAGGCTATAGTCCATGGGGTCGCAAAGAGTTGGACATGACTGAGCGACTTCACTTTCTTTCTTTCTTTTCTCAAAACTCAATAATAAGAAAATGAACCAAGTAAACAAAAGGGATGTAAAAGATTTCAATAGACAATTCAAATAATATAAATGGATGGCAAATAAGCACATTAAAAATGCTTAACATTAGTTACTAGAGAAGTACAAATTAAAATAATATGAGATATTATTACACACATTTTAAAATCACTAAAATTAAAAAGAATGATCATATCAAGTGTTGGTATGGATACTGAAGAACTAAAACTTTCATACACTACTATTGGAAATGTATCAATAAAACGGTACAGTAACTTAAAAACAGCTTGGCAGTATACTTGAAAGTTAAATACATGATACACTCATTCTAACCCTCAGTATTTATACAAAAATGAAAGGCATGAATCCATGTAAACACTTCCACATGGATATTCACTGCAGCTTTACTGGTAATATCAAAAAACTGCCAACAACTCAAGTATCCATCAACAGATAAATGTACAGACAACCTGCCCTGTATCAACACAATGAATATGATTTAGTGATGTAAAACTAACAAACCACTGACACACTCCAACAACATGGATGAATGTCAAAATAATTATGAAAGAAAGAGATAAAAAAAAGACTACATACTGTAGGATTTCACTTAGAAACACTTCAAGAAAATTTAAACTAACCTGAAGTGTCAGACAGTAGGTTTTTGGCTGCCAGTGAATGAGGGGCAGGGGATTGCAAGTTCATATGTGGAGATACATAATAGGTTGTTGTTGCTGGACATGTGGGTTCCTGGTATAGAGGAACTTATTTGCAAAGCAGAAATACAGACATAGACATAGAAAACAAACCTATAGAGACCAAGGGGGTAAGAGTCATGGAATCAATTGGGAGACTGAGATTGACATATATACACTGCTATGTATTAAAAAGATAACTAATGAGAATTCCCCCTTCAAGGATCACAGCCTTGTCATGGCAAACGGCCTTTAACAACTCAACGAAGCTATGAGCCATGCTGCGCAGGGCCAACCAAGATAGAGGAATCATCTATTGTCAGAAGAGTTCTGACAATATCTGGTCCACTGAAGAAGGAAATGGCAACCCACTCTAATATTCATGCTTGGAGAACTACACGGACAGTATGAAAAGGCAAAAAGATATGACCATTTATATCTACTACTGTGGGCCAGAATCCCTTAGAAGAAATGGAATAGCCCTCATAGTCAACAAGCGAGTCTAAAACACAGTATACTTGGGTTCAATCTCAAAAAAACAACAGAATGATCTTGGTTCACTTCTGATTAAATGATTCAGCATCACAGTAATCCAAGTCTATGCTTCAACCACTGATGCCAAAGAAGCTGAAGTTGACAGTTTCTATGAAGATCTACAACACCTTCCAGAACGAACACCAAAAAATGATGTCCTTTTCATCACAGGGGATTGGAAGGTAAAAGTAGGAAGTCAGGAGATAGTCAAGGGCTTCTCTGGTGGCTCAGTGGTAAAGAATTCACCTGCCAATTCAGGGGACAGGGGTTCTATTTCTGGTCCAGGAAGATCTCACATGCCATGGAGCAACTAAACCCATGCATCACAACTACTGAGCTCCTGCTTTAGAGTCTGGGAGCCACAACTACTGAAGTCCATGCCTGTGCTCTGCAACAAGAGAAGCCACCACAATGAGAAGCCTGAGCACGGCAACTAGAGAGTGGATCCCACATGCTGCAACTACAGAAAAGCCTGCACAGCAATGAAAAACCAGCACAGCCAATAAAAATAAATTTAAAAAAGAGATATCCAGAATAAGAGGAAAGTTTGGCCATGGAGTACAAAATGAAGCAGGGCAAAGGCTAATAGTTTTGTTAAGAGAACACACTGGTTATAGCAAACACCCTTTTCCAACAACATAAGAGAAAACTCTACACATGGACATCACAAAATCCAAAATCAGACCGATTATGTTGTTTTCAGTCAAAGAAAGAGAAGCTCTATACAATCACTAAAAATAAAAACTGGAGCTCTTTATTGCAGAATTCAGGCATAAATTGAAGAAAGTAGGGAAAATCACTAGGCCATTCACTTATTGTTGTTATTGTTGAGTCGCTGAGTCAGGTCTCTCTTTGTGATCCCATGGACCCCAGGCTTCCCTGCCCTTCACTATCTCCCAGAGTTTGTTCAAACTTATGTCCATTGAATCGGTAATGACATGCAACCATCACATCCCTTTGTCATCCTTCTCTTCCTGCCTTCAATCTTTCCCAGCATCAGGTTTTTTTCCCAATGAGTCAGTTCTTTGTATCAGGTGGCCAAAGTTTTGGAGCTTCAACTTCAGCATTAGTCCTTCCAATGCTATTCAGTGTTGATTACCTTTTGGATTGATTATTTTGACCTCATTGCTGTCCAAAGGCTCTCAAAAGTCTTCTTCAGCAACACAGTTTGAAAGCATCAATTCTTTGGCACTCAGCCTTCTTTATGGTCCAATTCTCACATTCGTACATGATTACTGGAAAAGCCATAGCTTTGACTACACAGACCTGTGTCAGCAGTCTGCTTTTTAATATGCTGTCTAGGATTGCCATAGCTTTTCTTCCAAGGAGTAAGCATCTTTTGATTTCAAGGCTGCAGTCACTGTCTGCAGTGATTTTGAAGCCCAATAAAAGAAAGTTTTTGTTTTTTTTTTGTTTCCACTGTTTCCATTTTTTACCCATCTATTAGCCATGAAGTTATGGGACTGGAGGCCATGATCTTAGTTTTTTGAATATTAAGTTTTAAGCTGGCTTTTTCACTCTCCTCTTTCACGTTCATTAAGAGGCTTTTTAGTTCCTCTTCATTTTCTGCCATTAGGGTGGTGTCTGCATATCTGAGGTTATTGATATTTTTCCCAGCAGGTTTGACCTAAATCAAATCCTTTATGATTATACAGTTTAGGTGACAAACACATTCAAGGGATTAGATCTGGTAGAAAGAATTCCTGAAGAACTGTGGATGGAGATTCGTTAACACTGTACAGTGTCAAAACCATTACAAAGAAAAAGAAATGCTAGAGGGCAAAGTGGTTCTCTGAAGAGGCTGTAGAAATAGCTGAGGAAAGAAGAAAAGTAAAAAAGCAAAGGAGAAAGGGAAAGATACACCCAACTGAATTTAGACTTCAGAGAATAGCAAGGAGAGATTAAAAAAAAAAGGATTCTTAAATGAACAATGCAAACAGAGGAAAATAATAGAATGGGAAAAACTAGAGATCTCTTCATGAAAATTAAAAATATCATGGGAATATTTCCTACAAGTATGGCCATGATAAAGGACAGAAACTGTAAGGACCTAGCCGAAGCAGAAGAGATTAAGAAGAGCTGCCAGGAATACACAGAAGAACTAGACAAAAAGTCTTAGTGACCCAGGTAATGTGAAGTCAAGTGGGCCTTAGGAAGCATTACTGTGAACAAAGCTAGTGGAGGAGACAGAATTCCAACTGAGCTATTTCAAATCCTAAAAGATGATGCTGTTAAAGTGCTGCATGCAATATGTCAGCAAATTGGGAAAACTCAGCAGTGGCCATAGGACAAGAAAAGGTCAGTTTTCATTCCAATCTCAAAGAAGGACAATGCCAAAGAATGTTCAAACTAATGTACAACTTCGCTCATTTCACATTCTAGCATGTTTATGCTCAAAATCTTTCAAGCTAGCTTCAGTAGTATATGAAATTAGAACTTACAGATGTGCAAGTTGGATTTAGAAAAGGCAGAGGAATCAGAGATCAAATTGCCAACATTCATTGGATCATGGAGAAAGTAATGGTGTTCCCCCAAAACACCTATTTATGTCTCACTGACTACACTGAAGCCTTTGTTTGGATCACAACAAATTGTGGAAAATTCTTAAAGAGATGGGATTACCAGACCACCTTACATGTATCCTGAGAAACTTATATGCAGATCAAGAAGCAGTAGTTAGAACTAGACATGGAACAATGGACTGGTTCAAAATTGGGAAAAGAGTATGACAAGGCTGTACATTGTCACCCTTCTTATTTAATTTATATGCAGAGTACATTGTGTGAAATGGCAGGCTGGATGAATCACAAGCTGGAATTAAGATTGCCAGAAGAAATATCAACAACCTTACATATGTAGATTATACTATCCTAATGGCAGGAAAAGGGAGTAAAAAGCCTCTTGATGAAGGTGAAAGGGAAGAGCAAAAGAGCTGGCTTGAAACTCAACATTAAAAAAAAAGTAAATTCACGGCATCTGGTCCCATCACTTCATGGCAAAGAGAAGGGAAAAAAGTGGAAGCAGTGACAGATTCTATTTTCTTAGGCTCCCAAATCACCACGGCTGGTGACTGCAGGAAATGAAATTAAAGACACTTGCTTCTTTGAAGGAAAACTATGATAAACCTAGACAGAATGTTAAAAAGCAGAGACATCACTTTGGTGACAAAGGTACACATAGTCAAAGCAATGTTTTTTCCAGTAATCATGTATGGATGTGAGAGTTGGTCCATAGAGAAGGCTGCATGCTGAAGAGCTGTAGCTTTCAAATTGTGTTGGAGAAGGCTCATGAGAGTTCCTTGGACTGCAAGGAGATCAAACCATTCAATCCTGAAGGAAATCAGTCCTGAATATTCATTGCAAGGACTGATGCTGAAGCTGAATCTCTAATATTTTGCCCACCTGATGTGAAGAGATGACTCACTGGAAAATACCCTGATGCTGGGAAAGACTGAAGTCAGAAGAAGGAGGCAGCAGAGGATGAGATGGTTAGACAGCATCACCAACTCAATGGACATGAATTTGAGCCAACTCTGAGAGACAGTGAAGAACAGGGAAGCCGAGTGTGCTGCAGTCCATGGGGTCACAAAGAGTTAGACATGACACAGTGACTGAATAATGAAAACAAGAATAACAGGGAACTCTATTCAATACTCTGTGGTGACCTAAATGGTAAAGAAATTTTAAAAAAGATGGAATATATGTATATGCATAGCTGATTCACTTTGTTGTACAGCAGAAAGTAATACAACATTATAAAGAAATTATTCATTGTTGTTCAGCAACAGCAACTATATGCTCCAATAAAGATTTTTAAAAAGGCTATGTACATACATACAATGGAGTATTACAAAAAAATCAATGCTGAAGCCCAAAAGAATAGGTTCATCTATTCTCATTTATCAAGGTGTGTTTCAACAATAAATTTAACTATACATATTAAAATTTAACAATAAAAAACACTACTCTGCTCATCATTAAAGCTCCTGTACTTTCCTGTGGATTCCCAGGGTTTATTGAAATGTATAGACAGTGATAGTGAATGAAAAAGAATTTTAGGATATGGGCTTATGCAAATATTAAAATATACTACTATGGCTTTAATTTTACTTATGAAGGTTTTCATTGCTAACAAATTATTCAAAGATTAATATTTGGTCATTATAGTGCTTTATATATTCTTAATGATATCAGGTAACACTAATTGAACACTTATTAAGACTATGTGCCACACAAATCAATCTGGTAAATTTTCATAAACCCTGAGGTAGATATGATTACTCTCATCACTTTACAGATATGAAAACTGAGACAGAGAGAGGTTAATTAAGTACCCATTCTCAAGGTCACATAGAAATAAGTATGTAACACATAACCAGTAAGGATATGCATCCAGTCAGCCAGAGTCTGGCTTGTAAGGACTAAACTATCCTACTTCTCAATCTCCCCTGTGAAACTCAACACTGTATTGATGTCTGAACTTTACATGATTCATAGCTATTTTCTTTTTAAAGTAATAACTATCATGTATGCACAATAAGGGCTAAATGTTCATAGAACTAAGTAAGTATTCATGGAAGATATCAAAATCCCTCAGGAAAAAAAATCATTTTTTCATAACAAATTCTAACTATTTATTATATATTCACTGAAAAAATTTAACTGAAATTAAAGACAGTTAAAGCGGATGGTCATATAATTTGTTATACCAAAGAGTAAAGTGGAAAGCCAAATGCACAAACCAGGAGCATTCCAAGCAAACTGTGATGTATAGTGAATCTTGTTAATACAAAAAAAGATATAATTACTTCTGGGGTAACATTCAGCTAAGTTATATAAAACTGAGATTATAAATTTATATTTGGAGACAAGGACTGATTTCCAAAAGTGAGGTGAATTCATTCACCTTAAATGAAAATGCAGTAAATATGATCATGCCCTAAATGCTTATAAAACATTATAATCATTGTTTCCTTGGAAAGACAAACAGAATGTTGATTAATTTATGATATCAAATGGCTTCACAGTATAAGTATCAACATTTTGCTACTTTCTTTTAAAGAACTTGAAGTAGCTTTAATAGGGTTTAATCTATCTCATTTCTTATTTCTTTATAACCTCTTTCTTTGACAGAATAACAAGAAAATGGTTGATAAATGAAAAAACAAAACTTGTCATTGTTTTAAGTAATATTCACTGAATTTTCTTGATAGCTTAGAGGAAAATGACCTCACCCACAGTTCACAAAAATCTGTCACTTCCACATGGATAATTTTCCACTTTTTTCAAAGTAAATATTGTACTGCTGGCCAGTTTAAAAAAAGATATTGAGCTATGACAAGAATGATCACTAAAATATAATCACCCAGGTATTTAGTTGGATAATCTTATTGGAAGAAAGCTATTATTAATTAAAACAATTAAGTAAATCTAACCTAAAGGAGATCAGTTCTAGGTGTTCATTGGAAGGACTGATGTTGAACCTGAAACTCCAATACTTCGGCCACCTCATGCAAAGAGTTGACTCATTGGAAAAGACCCTAATGCTGGAAAAGATTGGGGGCAGGAGAAGGGGACGACAGAGGATGAGATGGCTGGATGGCATCACCAACTTGATGGACATGGGTTTGGGTAGACTCCCGGGAGTTGGTGATGGACAGGGAGGCCTGGTGTGCTGCAGTTCATGGGGTCACAAAGAGTCGGACACAACTGAGCGACTGAACTGAACTGAACCAAGATTTAAAGATTTGTTACTTTTTATATTTATTTTCAAGTAAAAGTCAGTTAAACTCCAAATTCTTTGAATAAACACTAATACAGGAGAATAGCAATTTTCCTCTTCTTCTCACAGTACTTAGGTGGAAAATTCATTAAAGTTTGGAAACTAATGATTAGTAATTCATCATTTCTCTCTCAATTTTAATCATGTGACTGAGATAAACCATTATTTTCATTGCAGTTATTACTAATTATACTGCAAGCATTTCACTTTGGTCAAATGTATTACAATTCATTCTTCCTCAGTATAAAAGACTGAGTTTCATACATGTGTAACACTTTTTGCCTTGATTACAGGTAACAACAAGTAATTATCCTTCACAATAAATCTAAGAATACAATTATAATTACCGAATTTCCTAGGGCATCTCCCTAGATTTGTTTAGACATGGTAGTCTTTTATATAATTTGGCATGAGGTATTTGAAAGCTGTAGTGCTAGAAGTTCTAGAAGGATTTCAATATAGTGTTTTGTTGTTTTTATTGGAGTATAGTTGATTGAAAATGTTGTGTTAGTTTCATGTGTACAGCAAAGTGATTCATTTAAACATATACATATATTCACTCTTTTTTTTTAAAGTTTCCTTCCCTATATAGGACATTGCAGAGTATTGAGTAGAGTTCCCTGTGCTATATGGCAGGCTCTTACTAGTCATCTCTTTTATATATAGTAATGTAGATATGTCAACTCTAATCTCCCAGTTTACCCCTCCCCTCCTTATTTTCTGGTAACTGTAAGTTTGCTTTCTACATCTGTGACTCTATTTCTGTTTTACAAATAAATTTATTTGTGCTCCTTTTTAAAGATTCTATATTGAAACAATATCATATGATGTTTGTCTTTCTTTATCTGACTTCACTCAAGATGACAATCGCTAGGTATATCCATGTTGCTACAAATGGAACCATTTTGTTCTTTTTTATGGCTAAGCAATATTTCATTATATATATGTACCATAGCCTCTTTATCAATTCCTTTGTTGATGGACATCAGGTTGCTTCCATGTCCTACCTATTATAAATAGTGCTGCAATGAACACTGGGGTGAATCTATTTTTTTCGAGTTACAGTGTTCTCTGGGTATATGCACTGGAGTGGGATTGCTGGGCAACGTAGTAGTCCCACTTTTAGTTTTTAAAGGAACCTCCATACTGTTCTCTATGCTGGCTGTACCAACTTACATTCCCACCAACACTAAGAGGATACCCTTTTCTCCACACCCTCTCCAGTACTATTGCTTGTAGATTTTTTGATGATGGTCATTCTGACTAGTGTGAGGTGATACTTCATTAGAGATTTGATTTGCATTTCTCTAATAATTAGTGATGCTGAGCATCTTTTCATGTGCTTTTTGATCATCTGTATGTCTTCTTCAGAGAAATGTATACTTATTAACTTATCTTTCACCCATTTTTTGATTTTTTTATATTGATTGGTTTATTTTTCGATGTTTAGCTGCATGAGCTGTTTGTATATTTTGGAGATTAATCCCTTATCAGTTGCTTTGTTTGCAAACATCTGCCCTTCTTAGAGTGTTTTTTTTTTTGCTTATGGCTTCCTTTGCTGTGTAAAAGTTTTTAAGTTTAATTAGATCTCATTTATTTATTTTTATTTTCATTATTCTTGGAGGTGGATCAAAAAAAGATTTTGTTAGAATTTATATCAAAGAGTGTCTAGGAGTTTTATAGTGTCTGGTCTTATATTTCAATATAGTATTTTAACTGCAAAGCTGCTATGCAATATAGATTAAGTAATAAATAACAAGCTTTGGCATACTTAATTTCTAAGTATTTCTTAATTTCTAAGAACAGAAGTGTGTGAACAATAACACCTTTCTTCTGAGCCTTTTACTGTTAAAAGGTTATAAACCTCTTTTTTCTCCATTCCATTCACAGAAGCTAAGCCATTTAAGTCTTTCTTCCTCCCGGAAATCTTCTCCAGTATGTGGCAGACTAAAAAGAGTATTGGACTGAAAATCAATTCCAACTATGCCACACAGTGTGTGACTATGGAAAAGATAAATTCTACATATCTTTGTTTATCTATATGCAAAATGATGGACCAGATCCCATCTAGCTCTAGAACTCTATGACTTATAAACATATGAACAAAACGCTTCACTTAAAAGCAACTTCAAACCAAAATAGAAAAAAAAATTACATAAAGCCAGACTACTTATTTCAAATTTATAGCCATTCATAATAAGAAATAATTTATATTTATATATTAGACAAAAGAATCTTACAGTGTAAATTAACAATGGAAGGTATATCTGAAGAAAGATTAAATAGCTCGTGAAAAGAGTATTCAATTAAGTATTTACTATGCTAGGCAATGCAAAAATCAATATTAATTTAAAGCCCCCTGAGTGGGAAAAGCAAAAATATTCAAATGAATTTATAGCCAGGGAGAATGTGATTAAGTACTAATACTCCAATAAAGTACACAAAATAAAGTAATAGGAACACAGTTGAGGAAAAATGTAAACTGCTCTTGTTAAGGAGGCAAGGGAGGAAGCCATAAATTAACCTACAAGAACTTCTAACTGAGAAATTATTTTTTAGTCAAGGGTATATGCACTTGAAATAAGTAACCATTTATCTATTTAAAGTATGATAAAATTTAGATAGAAATTCCTTATAATTAATCAGGTATTATTGTGTTTATTTTTTATATATAGTGACACCATGAAAATTTTATTACTCTCTTGCCTCTTCTACTTTTTTGTTTACTTGATTCTTCATCCCCACTGTTTAAAAAAAGGGAAGCAGCTATGTTAATGTTCTCAAAGCTTAAATTATTGTAGCAGTAAGACATATAAAGCTAACATGACTTCCACTATCACTCCCACCCCACTTCTACTTTCCTTTAACTCAATGAACAAAGTCTAGGAACTATGTATGGACGGGAGGCAAACAAAATCATCTTTTATATGCTTATGGTAGTGGTACTCACTGATGTAAAGAAAAGCATTGGAAAGGGAAAAATAACTTTCAAGAAACTAAAATTAGGTAAAATAATTGTCATGAGGTAACAGTAAATGTTACAATTTTCCCATCTTAAGGGAAGTAGTGTAAGGCATGATGGGTAACTGAACAATAGCTTACCTTCATCACTTCTTTAAAACAGAAAAAAATTTATTAGGTAAAATATATTTAAAATGGATAACCAACAAGGTCTTACTATATAGCACATGGAAGGAACTCAGATCAATGTTATATGGCAGCCTGGATGGGAGGGGAGTTTGCAAGAGAACGGACACATGTATAGGTATGACTGAGGCCCTTCACTGTTCACCTGAAACTATTATAACATTGCTTATTGGCTATACTTCAAAACAAAATAAAAAGTTTTAAAAAAAGAAAATTAATAAATTCTTAAAAAGTACAGATTCTTTAAAGTTCATATAGCTCAATGGCTCAGTAATATGTCACTGTTTTCAGAAAAATTCCAAAGACAACTAAAGCAATCTAATCCATAAAATGGAATACATGAAAGACCCTGTGAAATATTTTGACAATATCTCCCCAATATTTTTCTCTATGTTAATTTCTCCAGAATATCTGACTAAAAGTGTTGAGAATGAAATTGAATTTTAATATGCATTATTCCTTAGGCACCAGGCAGATGAAAACATAAAGCATACAAAACATAGAAAAGCCAAAGTCTAAGTACTACTGGCATATAGAGATTTCCACATTAGCGTCACTGTTTTTAGTTTTTTTGTTTTTCATTTTTCGGTCATACTGTGTGGCATGTGGGATTTGTTTCCCAAGCAGGGATGGAACCTACTCCCCCCGCAGTGGAAGTGCAGAGTCTTAACCACTGGATACCAGGGAAGTCCCAAAGTAGTTTTTTGTTTGTTTGTTTGTTTTTTAAAGAGCACAAAGTTTCATATGTATAGCTTTAAACACTGGAATTGTTCCTTGGGAAAATGTACTTTCTGATGCACAAACTGGCTGACTAGAAAATACAGTATTTAATGAATAGTTAGTAGATTCAATCACTTTATAAACGATAATCTGACGAAATTTTGGAGTTGAAAGGAACCAATGGGAGAACATAACACCTAAATTTTGTAGATGAGAAAAAATGAGGAAGCTAGTTAGTAGATCAAAACTAGCATTCAGTTTTCTTGGCTTCCAATCAGGTGTTCCTTTTACTACAGCACACAGTACACTTATGTTATGGCTAAGATTTGAACACAATCCTGTTTCTGTTTTTCTAATGTTTAAAAGGTAATGATAACCAAATCCCTGATTTACTTATTCTACAATCATCAGGATACAAGATTTACTTCATAATATATCCTACAGATTAACTACTGTCTTAGATAATTAGGTTTTATTATTATCAGATATTAAATACAAGCAAATCCTTCTGTCTTAAAATGTTTTCAAATTCAAAATGCAGCTTAAAAGCTTCAGGGCCCAGTAAAACACATCCTGATAACTTTTGGGTTTTGTTTTAAAACTTAAATTTTTTAGATTATAAATATAAGAATTAGTAATCAAGCCATGATTTTTTTTTCCATAAATTAAATAAGGCCAGTTACTCTGGAACTTTATTAATAACAATAGCCACTAGCTACATGTGTCTATTAAGCACTTTTAAAATGTAGGTAAGTCCAAATTCAGGTGGGTTATAAGTATAAAATACACACCAGAATTTGAAAATGAAATACAAAAATAGAATTAAAAATCTCACTAATTTTTAAAATTTTGAAATGAAATATTTTGGCTATATCAGGTTAGATAAAATATGTTATTAACATTAATTTCATCTGCTTTTTTTGTTTTTTTAATATGACTACTAGAAATTTTAAAATTACATATGTGGCTTGTACTATATTTCTACTGAACAGTTCTTAGCCATCAATTGCAAATATCTAGGTGCAACTGATAAAAAGTTTGTATATGCTCTAAGAATAAGTTAACATTATAAAAACAGCCTATATAATGAGTAGTCAATATTTGTGCTAAAGAAGATATGATTTGTAAAAACACACTAAATGCAGAAATAAAATTTAGTTGGCTTTATGTATTTTTCTTCAGTAGATTTACATTTTTGCTTTTGGTTAACACTGAAACTGGTTTATATTCCCTGATCACATATGACTGATAAGAGAGAAATGTATTCCCAAAAGCATGGCAAAAAAGTCAGCCTTTGTCATCTTCTTTAATTCACACGTATATATGAGCTGACTTAAAAATAAATATTGTGATTTAAAAACAAATACTGACATAAAACACCATCTGATACTCTGCAAATGCAGACCAGGCTATAAACTTAAAAGACTTCGGCAATTAACAGTTCAACAAAACAAAACATATTTATAATTTATACCTTTGCTCCATCTGAAATACTGTCCCAGTTTCCACCACTCAAAGAGAACTTTCCATTGCCTATACGCAGTAATATCTCTTCAGGAGTATCATTGGGCCCATTAGCAAATGGAGTGTAGCTATTAATAAAAAAAGATTTAAATATACATGAGGGCCTAATTGAATATAGAACTACAAGCATATATTTACTATAGCAAATTAATATCACCTAAAATTTTCCCTTTACTGTTCATATAAAATTTTACATTTCAAACAATGAATTTAATGAATTATATAATGAAATGAGTCTTGCCTACATCAATCTATTTTTTTTACCTTTGATCTGTGATCAATGTAAAATAAAATAAAGGTAGTTGTATGTAACAATACATCCTGAAAACCAACACAAATTTTGTATTCACAGGCATAAGTTAGGAAACCAAATATACCTACTATGAAGAAAGTAATTTTATATATTTATTGAATTGGCACAAATTTATCAATATTATCAGTGAAAACAAAGTAACAGTATTTTTAATTAATGAATATGAAAAATTGGTTAAATATATCAATATAACAGAAAAATCCTTTTAGCCATTAAAATTATTACATGGATCAATAGTCATAGATAGGAAAACAAATACATCGTATGAAGTTAAAGTGGTTTAGAAAATTATTATAAAATGACAAAAAGTGGTCACTTTTGTACCACTTTAATATATGGTGCTATTTTAAAAATAGTATTCAGATTTGGGAATAAAAGATTAATGGCTAAAAAGTATGAGGAAGATGACTTAATATGTTAATTTCCTCATAGCTGTGGTAACACTAAACACACATACCTATGCACATACACACAAAATGCTTTGTTTAGTCATAAAGTAAATATTTGAAAGTAGCTATCTAGAAATGGTATTCAATGGTTTGAAACCAATACTGCTGACTGCTGTTCACATGCAAATATTAGCTACTCTTAACTTTAGCACTTGCTATGGTCTATAACTAAATATTTTACACATATCTAAAAGTACATGGAATATACTGACATATGTGATTATCATCCAGCCAATAAATAACTTGGATTCACTATTTTCATAATTTCTCTTTATAAATTTCCTGCTATGCAAGCATATGTAATTATCAGTGCAGTTCAGCTCAGTTGCTCAGTCGTGTCTGACTCTTTGCAACCCCATGGCCTGCAGCATGCCAGGCTTCCCTGTCCATCACTGACTCCCGGAATTTACCCAAACTCATGTCCATTGAGTCAGTGATGCCATCCAACCATCTCATCCTCTGTTATCCCCTTCTCCTCCTGCCCTCAATCTTTATATTTAATTATACTAAATGCCTTTGTAAAGCTGGAGAAGGAAATGGCAACCCACTCCAGTATTATTGCCTGGAAAACTCCATGGACCAAGGAACCTGGTGGGCTAAAGTCCATGGGGTCACAAAGAGTCAGCCACAACTGAGCACACCAACACAGCCTTTTTAAAAAAGTCATACCTAAGGACATTATGATTATGTTAAAATTCTTCAAATTCTAATTTATGCATTAGACTTTGTTAAATCTAGCCTTTATCTATAGTTATAAAATTTTACTTCGAAATAAAAGCACTACTTATTATTAAGAGCAAAATAGCACTTGCATTATTAAACTAACAATATTCCACATAATCCAGTGGCTACATTTTTTAATATTTCTTTATTCTTTTAACACATCTGCATGTGTTTCTCTATTTTAATATTCTGTTACTATTTTATGTAGGTTTGTTATAAAGCTCAATCACACTGAATCTCTACTGCCAACCGAACCAAAATTCAAGTACTTAAAAAAAAATAACATCAGCAAGTTCAGTGGGTAAGCACCTGTTGAACTGTGAAATGATTTTTGCTAAGGTAAACATTTTGAAAATGTAATACACTTGAACATAAAATATCAAAATAAGAATATATGCTTTGTTTTTAGAAGTTTTAGTTCCAGTTGAACAATCTAATGTGTCTAAATAATGCCTCATTAAACACCTTATGTTTTTCTAAATTTTATAAGTATACAATATATAATACTTTAGAATATTGATAGAATCTTCCTAAGGTTATTTTCATCTGTTTTTTTTCTAGATGAAAATATACAAGTAAAATTCAAATAATGATGTGAATTAATTTGAATATATAAATTCCTTACCCAGCCAACATTGTATAAAAAAGGACTCCCAGACTCCAAATATCACAAGCAGCATCATAGCCTTGTTGCATAAGAACCTGAGAAAGGAAATAATCATTATCTGGTACTACTCAGTATAACTCAGTTTTGTCATCTAAAAAAAAGTTTTGTTTCTAATAATCTTAAAAATGCTCAAAATTTAAATACTTAGCTCATTTTAATCTTTTCAAAATTAATTAACTTAAAGGCAAAGATTTCTGCAATTAACAAACATTCAATAAGTGACTATTAATAAGGTGATTAAGCAATATGAATGATACAAAAATATCCTTTCATTGTAATTGTATACCTGTAAATTACATAATATTGTATAGCAATGATACTTCAATAAAAAAATAAAAATTAAGAAAAAAAAAAGATATGATTCCTGACCTCAATGATACTTTCACTCCACCTTTAAGGAAAATCAGACACATCAAAATTTAAAACATGTATAGAGAGCTTCATATATTCTACAGAGTATTGAATTTTAACCCTGACACTGACTCTATGAGATAGACATTATTTCCATTTTGAAGATGAGAATACTGGGGCAAATGTTAAGTAATTTGCCCAATATCACAAACCTAACGATTGGTGGAGCACTTACTCTAGAGCTTATGCCCTTAACATGTATGATAATTGCCTCTCTACTGCACAGGAGTTGGTAAGATCATATATAATCTTATGAAAGCAAGATGAATTTATATTTTACAAAAAAGACTCAGGTCTTTAAAAATTACTCTATTTCTGGATCACAAACACACATTTGATAAATTCTGAATGGTTTCATTAAGTTTTGATATAATAATTTAGATAGCTCTTTTTTTCTTGAGGTTAGTGTTAAATAAATATGCTAAATAAATAACATACTCAGTATATATCCATGTGAATTTTCCCTGTGAATTTAATAGCTAGTCTGAGGTGAAATGAGCCCTTTTTATTAAATTTAGAAAAAACAAACCCACTGATAAAGCCTTTGTACATAGAAACAAAATAGAAACATTATTAATGCATTAATACTGGGGACTGCATAATCACCAGAACAGGCATTTCATTTATAAAAGTCTAACTATATTAATACTTGGCTATGGCAATGACCAAACATGAAAAATAAATATCTGCCTTAAAATTCAAGGTATAATGGTTTTTTCCATAGTCAAAGTATATAAGAACACACATGTGCAAGCTTGAGAAACTGAAGGGGTTATCAAAATACCTATATAACTAAGTAATATAAATAACACAAGTGGAGACTACAAAGGCCCTAATAAATAATAAGGTAGAGCTAAAACAATTCACATCATGATAAGCCTAATCTGGCATCCTCTAGTGAAACATAAACCTCTCTTGCTTTATTCCCCTTCTATCTTTCCTCTTCTCATGACTTCTTGCAGTTCTGGTCATCACCATGTTTTATCTGGTTCCCTTACTACAGTATTTTTAAAGGTTCCCAGATGATGCAGTGCACAACCAAGGTTGAGGGACTGCTTAGGAACTTGTACAGGCAAGGTTTAAACAGGGAGTCAGCAATAGGTATTGCATACTCCCATAACCTTCCAAGTTAATGAGAAGAAAGGCACTGGAGATGTCCTATTACTTAATATAATTAGGGCCAACTATGAAAAACCTGTTTCAGCTTTATCACACACAAAATCAGTTTGTCTGAGTAAGGAAGAGGTAGTCTACTTTTGTTCTAGAGCAGGTCTCAAAGTCCTATAATAATAAGAATATACAGCCATAAAAGAAACAAGACATTGTGACGGGATAAATGAAAGTGCTAAATCACTTCAATCCTGTCCGACTCTGTATGGCCCTATGGACCACAGCCCGCCAGGCTCCTCTCTCCACTAGATTCTCCAGGCAAGAAAACTGGAGTGGGTTGCCATGCCCTCCTCCAGGGGACTTTCTCAACCCAGAGATTGAACCCAGATCTCTTATGTCTCTGGCATTGGCAGGTGGGTTCTTTACCACTAGAGCCACCTGGCAAGCCCATGAATTAAAGAGTACCGTGTACAAAGTAACTTGTTTCATACCTTCTTATTTGCATAAAGTTAAATACAAAGAAGACAGAAGTCAGAATTAAAGTAGTTAATGACGTTACCTTCTCTCTCATTTGGCTTCCCAAATCAGCAAAATGTAACAGAGATTCTCATTCCCTTTGCTCTGAAGTTCAAATTAATTCATATTTGGAGCAAAACACATGAAAGCCCAAAGCCAGAGCAGGGCAAAGTAATTTCACATTGACTATTTTTTTTTTGGCTGTCCTGGGTCTTGGTTGCAGCATGTGGGATCTTCATTGCAGCACGCAGGCTTTTGGTTGCAGCATGAGGGATCTAATTCCCTGACCATGGCCCCTGCACTGGGGAGCATGGAGCCTTCACCACTGGACCAGCAGGGAAGTCCCTCACATTTACTTATATAAAAGAGTTGCAGACACAGCATCCATCCAATATATTGTAAATTCCTTAAGTTCAGGATCATTCTTGGACCTCAGTAGGTATTAAATATTGGTTGAATAATAAGATAGATTTGCTTTTTAAAAAAGAATAAAATTTTTTGAGATACATTAATTTTTGTGAAATAGTCATAATAGAAAAGTACATCTATTAAGTAACTCTTAAGCTGCTGCAGCTGCTGCTAAGTCACTTCAGTCATGTCCGACTCTATGCCATAGATGGCAGCCCACTAGGCTCTCCCGTCCCTGGGATTCTCCAGGCAAGAGTACTGGAGTGGGTTGCCATTGCCTTCTCCATAAGTCTTAAGAGGGTGACCAAATTGATGCATATCAAAAAAGAATGAATTATTCCTTACTTATTGTTAAGCTAAAACTGTACTACTAATTTATTTCTCTCTTAGCAAGTAAGGGCTTTTTATGCACTATGATGAAATAATGAATTTATATTCTCATAAATGCTATTATTGAGCTTCCCACATGGCTCAGTGGTAAAGAATCCACCAGTCAATGCAGAAGGCGCAGGAGACGAAAGTTCGATCCCTGAGTCGGGAAGATCCCCTGGAGGATAAAGCGGTAACTCACTCCAGTATTCTTGTATGGGAAATCCCATGGAGCCTGTCTGGCTACAGTACATGGGGTCGCAAGGAGCTGGACATGACTGAGCACCTGCACATGCATGCACAAATGCTATTATTTATTCAAATATCTACAAAGACACTTGAATCTTTCTGATTCTAATTTAAAAGATAACACATTTCATACAATTCACTAATAATTTTTAAAAGAGGCTAAAATTTAAGAAACAAATCTTACCTCAAACCTCTGTTTTTTATTTATAATAATTAATAAATATGCATTTATTGCTAGCAGAGACCTGAGCACTTGATAATAAAACTTTTCAAAACATTTTGAAAATACAAATACTATCCTAGCCAAAAGTAGTTCGGACATTAGAGGCATTAGTTACAGAGAAGTCGTCTCTACTTGCCTACCTGAAAACCTTCACTATTACAGTGCTGAAAGTGTCTTACCACAATGGAAGTCTATTAGGATAAAAAGCATCAGTGAGCTATACCCTACTCTGCAGACTGTACTCACTTGAAAATGTTTACCTAACCATTAATCTAAACATAGACATGTATATTTTTCATTTTACTGTCTGGTTTTAAGATCTTTATTGGTACACATTCACTCTTAACCTTTTCCCGGGAAAAGTACCCATTATACCAAGGAATCTAGGTCCATAAGATAAAGTGAATATTAAAAAAATCAGCTATGAAAATGGTTATTCTCTACTTTTCTGTTGTGTCTACCACATAAATATATTAGAACATTTATGACTATATACTCTATATTTTGGAAAAGGCAATGGCAACCCACTCCAGTACTCTTGTTTAGAAAATCCCATGGATGGAAGAGCCTGGTAGGCTGCAGTCTATGGGGTTGCGAAGAGTCAGACATGACTGAGAGACTTCACTTTCACACACTGGAGAAGGAAATGGCAATCCACTCCAATGTTCTTGCCTGGAGAATCCCAGGGACAGTAGAGCCTGGTGGGCTGCCGTCTATGGGGTTGCACAGAGTTGGACATGACTGAAGCAACTTAGCAGCAGCAGCACTCTATATTTCATAAAAGAGCCTTATCCTCAATATTCTATATTTCTATCCTATAAAATATTAAAATGTCCTAGAAAAGCTAATTTTTTTTTATGTATAAGTTACATCCCTTACATCTGAGGGCCATGCAATAACCCCTTCTTGTATCATGCATGGATCTCAATTTTCTACTTTTTTTTAAATTTATTTTCTTTACATTATCGTGTTGGTTTTGCCATACATTGGCATGAATCCACCATGGGTATACACGCATTCCCCTTCCAGAACCCCCCTCCCACCTCCCTCCCAATTTCATCTCTCTGGGTCATCCCGGTGCACCACAGCCCTGAGCACCCTGCATCAAGCATCAAACCTGGGCTGGCGATTGATTTCACATATGATAATTTACATGTTTCAGGCATGCATCTCAATTTCCTATGAATGTAGTTAAAATGTAGACTAAGGCACATCCTCTGGACATATACATAATTTCTTATAGGGCAAATCTTATCATAAAATCCTTATAAAGCAGGTGTTATGCTTCTTCCTCAACATTAACATCTTAAAGGAACATTAAATAAATTTTACCATGGGGATTCCTAGTTATTAGAAAGCTACTTTCTCACTTTCTGCGTTTACTTATTGATATTTAAATATAAGAAATTTGTTTATATTTTTATAGAATTATAGAAAGTATAAAAATATTTTATATCTGAATATTTTCCAGAAGAGCGAGTATTTAGTGTAAAAAAATAAAAATATGCACATGAGATAAGAATTCATCCTCAATTTATTTTATTTTTTCTCTGACTTGAAAAATTCTTTTTTTCAAATCTGAGGATATCCGTGTACTTGGATTTATGTTAAACATATAATTCATGAGTGAGCATTGTTTGTAATATTTAAGAATAATTCTTGACCTTTATAAACAAAACTTATAAAGAATCTATATAACCAATGTCATCCTTGATTCATTTTTAATCAATCATACTTTTACTGCTGTGGGAACTGTTACAATCAAAGCTCCCATCCCCATTATCAGAACTGCTAAGACTGCTGGAGCTTGCCAAATGTTAAACATGCACCCCCTGACTTCCTCAGCATCATCTTTCTGGACTCTTCTGTTTAAGATCTACATGTGAATGTTATCTGCCAAGGAAAACCTCACTGCTTATAAAAATCCCTGTAAAGCTGTTTTCTTCAAGAATTAGAAGACCTTACAGACAATCAGGGATGGCATTGCCTATGTTATGTATAATGCTAAACAATATAAATCACCTCATGTTCAGCACAAACCAAAATATCTGAAAACCTATCCTGACTTTGAGAATGCTGGGTCTTGAAAAATTATTTAAATACTTTGAGTCTCAGTGTCCTCATTTAGAATATTTAATAAGTTGAAGATGGAGTTACCTCCACTCTCTGGCCAGTTCTAAAATGGTATGACTCTGAAACCAGTATAAAACCCAACAGAATAGAACAATGTGATTATTATATTCAGGTTGGTTGCAGATGCTAGTTATTAGTCTAAATACTTATACTGGGCATTATCAGAATTCAATGATTTAAAGAACTTTATAGTTGGGAAAGGGCTTCCCTGGTGGATCAGACAGTAAAGAAGCTGCCTGCAATGCAGAAGACTTGGGTTAGATCCTTGGGTTGGGAAGATCCCCTGGAGGAGGAAATGTCAACCCACTCCAGTATTCCTGCCTGCAGAATTCCATGGACAGAGGAGCCTAGTGGGCAGTACATGGGGTCACAGAGTTGGGCATGACTGAGTGACTAACACAAAGGACAAGATCACTTGGCTTTTACCTACCTACGATAAAGCTGACATACAAGACATTAAATACAGTCAACTAAAGGAAAAGAATGAAAGGCAAATATTGAAGTTTTAAAGAATACCTCAGGTGCTACAAAGTTTGCAGTGTAGCATGGAGTTAAGAGAAGTCCATTTTCTCCTCGAAGTTGTTTTGCAAACCCAAAATCACAGATCCTAATGGAGTCTGCATTGGCTGATTCATCCATGTATAAAATATTACTAGGTTTAAGATCACGATGAACAACCTTGAACATTAAAAAAAAAGGATGACATTTCTATAGCTAACTATCTCTTACAAGGTAATATATTTCTAGGAAAAGGAGCTGTCTCAATCATGAAATTTTGAAAATGACACTTTCTTCAACCTTGATAGCCTTGACAACCTGAAGTATACATAGGCGAATTATCCCTATCAGATAGATGTGCCAGTTTTTATCAGGCCACCAGTTTTTTAAATCATTTTCAATCATAAAGCTGAATTCTCAATTCCACTTGTAGACATAAAGAACTAAGACCCTATTCAAACCTCCTTGCTCTGGTAACCAAATATGAAACCTGAGTTAAAAGAAAAAAAAAAACTACCTTGAAGATAGTGGAGAATGAGCAAAAGGAGATAAGATTCTGGTGGGGAGTATATACTTGGCTGAAGGAGGGAGTTGCATGACTAGGTTACCATACCTGTGGCTTTTAGCAGAAAGCTAAGTACAGTTTCTATGGCACACAGTGGTAGTGAAGGGGTGTAGAAAAGCCCACGGTCTTTCCGGCTCGGAGCACCAGAAAAGAAACACTGGGAAACCATGAATGCTGAGTGGAGGAATACAGTAAGGGAAAGAGCCAAAATGGACTCTTGAATCAAAAATGTGTAAAGGAAGCTCAAATGACAAAAGATATAAAGATAAACCACAGTTGCTGCTGAAAAACCTGAGCTTTCAGTGCAAACCTTAAGAAAATTACCCACTGAAAACAAAAGAAAACTAAAATAATCATTGGTGGAAAAAACAACAGAATTTAACAAATCTCCACAAGTTAATATTCAAATGTGCAGTACATAATTCAGAATTTTCTGCTATATGAAGAACACTCTCCTAAAAAAAGGACACAGCTTCCAGAAAAAAGAACATCTATATCAATTCCAAGATAAACCATGTTAGGCTTAACTGCAAGTGTCTTAAAGTGGTTATTATTATATGTAATATGATAGATATGCTAGCTAATGCTATGATGGTAATCATATTGTAGCATATAAATGTCTCAAATCAACATGTATACCTTAAACTTACCTAATGTTATATGTCAGTTATAGCTCAACAAAATGTATTGTTCAAAATTGAGAAGACTAAATACTAAAGAAATTTAAAAAATAAAGTCACTATTATAACTATCTTCAATAAAGTAAAACAAAACATACTTTCAATGCATAAAAGTGAGCATAAAAATAGAAAAAATAAAAACTAAATAAAATGCTAGACATACATAAATAAAATATTCCGAAATTCTCTATGTGGTGATTTTTCTACTGATACTCTCCACCTCATTTAATTTAATACTACTTTAATGAGCTGCTTACTACATTAAAAGCTCTTTCAAGACAAGGATCAAGACATAAACTCATAGTTGAGTCTGCAACACCTTTTGCATTGTCTGGCATGTAGAAATGCTCAATAATGTCTGTCATTAATTTACTTAATTGATGTATTAATTTATTTCTAAAATAAAAGATGTTTATTATTTTCTTCTCAAAAATTATGGTCATCTTTTATTTTAGAGAATGTTGATAAAGACAATCAAATAATTAAATTATTATAGAACTACTGCTTTAGTATTATACAATTTATATTTCAAAGTGTTGAAAATGTACTCTATAAAGCCATAGTGAAAATGAATACTGGCCCATGTAGAATTTTCACTAAGCCAATCCTGAGTTGCTCATTTTTTTAAATTTATACTTAAGTGGGTATGTGTCCACTACTACAACTGATTCAAACTTAAAAATTTAAATTCTTTGTTACTTTATTTCCTTGGGTAGCTATACATATAATAGAAGTGACCTTTTTTTGGTAATCCAATTAATTTGTTTTATGAAGAGATAGGAAACAAAATAACAGACCTTCCCTTCCACTAGAAATTTTAATGTATTAATACTTCAAGTGTTTAGAATAAAAATTTCTTACTGTATTGGGGGAGGAGGTGCTAATCATCAAAATAAACAGTTCTGCCTGAACTTTATGTGCTAGGCATAGTATAATTTGATAATCTGTCTGATAATTCACTCTCAAGTCTGATGAGGTTTAATAAAAGTCAAGGTTAGATATTTATATAATTCAAACCACTTTAAAATTAATATGCTATTAAATTGGTGCTAACAGGTAGAGAGAAGAAATTTTATAATAAGGTATTACCTAATTTCCTAAACTTATAACCTTCACTACATAATGAATTTTATTAGGCTATTACATTTAAAAATATGTGATACAAAAAGTAATTCATTTTAGGTATCATCTCCTATATAATTTTATGAAGATGTAAGTCCCAGAATTAAAAGGAAGAATACTACAACTTACTCCTTGGCAATGAAGATAGTCAACTGTCTTAGTTATTATAAACAGTACATCACTAGCTTCCCGTTCTGAAAAACATTTTTGTTTGAGAATACGGTCAAGTAGCTCTCCTCCTTTCATCAAATCCGTAACAAGGTAAACATATCTACCATCATCATAAACCTAGAAAAAGAACATATTTTTAAAATGTTATTGTTTATAATTCTGAAAAGTTTTCAATTATATTTACTTTGATTTTCGAATGAACCTCTGGTGTTAAAAATACACTATTTCTTTGGTATTAATATAGTACAGACTCTATTAAAGATTAAACTGGTTAAAAAGACTCAACACTATTCTGTGAGACCATATGGAACATATAATTTTATTAACTTTTGAGGATATCTGTTATACTTCATCAAGGAGTATAAGTGGAAAAATAGAACTCTGTGAGTCTCAAACAGCACCTATGACATTTCTGACTAGATTATAGCCACTTTCCTTCCTTAATAATAGTAAGCTTCCTTCTGGCAGTAAATATGCTATTTTTTAATATCCTCCTCACATTCTACTATCTGACATGGCAACTTAAATATTTTTTGAATTCAAATGTTGTATCAATTAGAACAAATAAATATGTATATCCTTTTACTCAAGGCACATGATATCCACATCTACACATATAAACACATACATGTAGACACATATCTATCTATATACACACATACCATATATTTATATATATGTATAAAGTACTATTTAAGGATTACAAATCAAAATGTATATCTTATTATCTGAAACAAACTAATCAAGGAGATGGTTTGTCAGCATTCAGTAACATCTATTAATATGAGTTCACTTTAAAAAACTACAGAATAATAATATTTTACTATTATTATAACAATCCACACTGCTACAGCCAACTGCTGTACAATCAAGGAAATAAAATCTCCTAGAATTTGGCAGATTCCGAATCTCTTCTATCTTGTATATTTGTAGTACTACAGAATAATAAATGTTGCTGGTGATGTCATCAACTAGTTAACCAGCTAGAATATATTCAAGTAATCAGGACACTCTCATTTGCCAAACATCATAGTTCCTTTCTGATATTCTACAAGGAGGGTAAGAGTGCAGAATCATAGGGATAAAAGAACTGAAGTGGCAAATTTAAGAGTCTTAATATTTTATGGCATGAAAGTAAAGATACCATGGATATGGAAAGTTCAATAACAAAACAAAGTGCCAAGTCATAACTTAATTAGCTTAACAGATACATAGATTTTTAAATACTTACATCCTTTAAAGTGATAATGTTGGGGTGTTGTCCATAGCGCATTAAAATTTCAATTTCTTCTGAAGGGTCTCTCTTAATTTTGTCAATGATCTAAGAAACAAGAAAAATCACAGAAGAAAATTATTTTCTTTGTCTAAAAATGAATGACATGATTTCAAGCAAATAATAAAACTCAAGAGCGATGCTTACCTCACATTATTTTAATATTTAAAAATTTCCTATAACTGAAACTTAATAAAAAAAACATAGTACTTTTTTCAACATTATATTCCATCTAACTGAAAATATACCAACTGATAATTTGATCCAAATATGACAGTAATTGTCACAATTGCTCAATCTTAGCATACTATGTTACAATAAAATTATTCAAAAGCAAGACATTCATAAAACAAATTGCTTCTCCAAAAGAACATCTTTTTTACTGAACAAAATAAAGTCTTGGTAAGAAATTCAAAATGAAAATATTAAGTCAAGAGTTTTACTTCATCATTTTATCTTTGCTTTCTCCATTTGCTCCACAAACTGTCAGTCAGTCTGCAATTTAACTTACACATATTAAAACAAACAAAAAAAATGTTAGCCTCAGAGACAATACCTTCACTGCAAATTCCATGTTGGTAGTGGTGTGTATGCATCGCTTGCAAACAGAATAGGAGCCAACACCAATATCCTCTTTCAATTCATACACTTCACCAAACTGTGCAGCATTTCCATTTATCTGTTTTTGTTAAAAAGTAAAATACTAAACAATGATATGGTTTCACATTTTTTTGTCTTTCCTCCTAAGTATGTGCTCGTCTTAAATCTTTAAAAAAATCAAGAGTAAGTCTAGAGAAATTTTATCAGTATTTATAAATGGCTTACACAGATTCTAGGTGATCTGAGCATACAGATTCTGAAGGCTTTCTAGATCACCAAAGCTAATATGATAAATCAACTAGCTAATGTATTACCCACTACATTTTCTTGCCAAAAGAGATCACATAAATACATAATTAAAAGTTATTACTGTGTGCTTTTTCTAAAACATGGAAAGATCTTTAATTCATTATACATAGATAAATATGAAGTTAAAAAATCACTGTAAATCAATCAGCAATAACGGGAAGAAATAATAATCCCTAATCTGAATAATCTATATGTAATTTACCTGAACAATTGGTAACACATTTGCACTTGTGATAGGAGTGATTTTATATTCTTCTGCAATAGAAGTTGCAACAAAGCTGAATCCTTTGAAGAGTTGATGAGCATTAGCACTGGCTGGCAAACCAGGAGAATCTAATGTCCAAATAATTAAATTTAATTAGAATGAACAGTTTTATGATATGAAATGAGAACATTTCTTTGAGTATAAAGGAAACCATTAAATGTTACCATCAGACATACTATATTATATATTTGATTTACTGTATATTATCTGTTTCCCAATCAATGGACATGAGTTTTAGAAAGCTCAAGGAGATGGTGAAAGACAGGGAAGCCTGGCCTGCTGCAGTCCACGGGATCACAGTGTCAGAGATGACTGAGAGGCTGAACAACAGCAATACTAGTATGCAAGCTTCATGTAGATTACGATTTTCGTCTGTTCAGTTCACTTCTGTATCATCACTGCTTAGTATTTACATAGTAGGTATTCAATATTTGTTGAATGAATGTATGAAACAGATGTCAATAAAAGTAAACTACATTAAATTCTGAACCATAAGAGTTAGAGGGATATATCTCATATCTTACTTCCTACTCTCATTCTCTAATGCATTATCATGTCAAAAAACATTTTTAAAAAAGAAAATGGATACCCTTTGTTCTAGTCCTTTATTCCCTAATAAACATTTACCATATAAAGCCTCTACTTGAAAGGTGTCCAGGCAATGCTAAACAGGATCTACACTTCTACACAGGGCCAACCACCCTCTGCAAACTTATAATTCTTTCAGTTTTAAATCTAAGAAGCTAGTTTATGTTTTTAACCATCTAAATGAATAAAAGCCCTGATTTTACACATAAACATGCATTACCTTTAGGTGTTTTTGCAGTAAATTCAGGATCAAAACAAAAAGCATCATCTGGTTTTCCAGAAGCAGGTTTGAAGGGAGGCTGGACTTCCCTTTTATATAATTTCTAGAAGAAATGTTTTTAACACTTGAAAAACTATTAAAGCAGAATATGATATGCACAGTCCTTAACAGAAGACGCACAATTTCTTAAATGAAATTTCAACCGGCTTCAGATACCTATTAACCAAATTCTAAATTCTAACCTGTTAACCAAATTCTATATGTCATCTAAATTTGAGAGATCATATACAGAATCAAATGAGACCAAGGAACACAGCAGCAATGCCATAGGTTGTATCCATAAGGAACAATGTTGTTCAGTTTTGGATTTCAAAAACTGACTTGGATTCTCACTGGTAAAATAACCATAAAGAATATCACAACGTTACCATGCAGAAACAACTAATGACATTCTAGGATTTCAAAATTAATAATTACCCTATCCCCAAGAAGTATGCATTATACCTAAAGTAATTTGCTTTCACATAAAAATATGCATGTAAAAAGAATTCAAAACTTTAAACTTGTCTAACAGTCTAACTTCCTAAAACTTACATTTTTGAAAGACATATAAAATAGTTTACAATATATGCAAGTCTACTTTTTTATGGAAGCATAGTTTTTCAAAAGCTCACAGTCCCACAGTGAGGGAAAATAAATAGAAGACTACTGTAAACTAATTTTCATTTAGAGGCCATATATGACAAACCTATAGCAAACATCATTCCCAATGATGAAAGCTGAAAACATTTCCTCTAAATTAAGGAATAAGACAAGAATATCAACTCTCACCACTTTTATTCAATGTAGTTTTGAAGTCCTAGCTAAGGTAATCAGAGAAGGAAAAATAAGGAATCCAAATTGGAAAAGAAAATGTACAATTGTCACTGTTTGCAGATGATATGATACTATACACAGAAAATCTTGAATAGGCCACCAGAAAACTACTTGAGCTAATCAATGAATTTAGTAAAGCTACACAATACAAAATTAATGCACAGAAATCTCCTGTTATACACTAACAACAAAAGATCAGAAAGAGAAATTAAGGAAACAATACTATCTACCACTGAAACAAAAGTAATAAAATAGCTAGGAGTAGACATACCTAACGAGAAAAAAGACCTGTACTCAGAAAACTATAAGATGCTGATGAACAAATCAAAAGACATGCAAACAGCTGGAGACATACATTATGTTCTTGGATTGGAGAAATCAATATTGTGAAAATAAATATATTACCCAAAGTAATCTACAGATTCAATGCAATTGCTATCAAATTACCAAGAGCAATTTTCACAGAATTAGAAAAAAATATTTTATAATTTGTACAGAAACAAACAAATACCAAGTACTGATTATATTATTTGCAGCCAAATATGGAGAAGCTCTATACAGTCAGCAACAAGACCGGGAGCTGACTGTGGCCCAGGTCATGAATTTCTTATTGCAAATTCAGACTTAAATTGAAGAAAGTAGAGAAAACAACTATACCATTCAGGTATGACCTAAATCAAATTCCTTATGATTATATAGTGGAAGTGACAAGTGAATCAAGGGATTAGATCTGATAGACAGAGTGCCTAAAGAAATATGGACAGAGGTTCATGACACTGTACAGGAAACAGTGATCAAGACCATCTCCAAGAAAAAGAAATGCAAAAAGGAAAAATGGTGGTCTGAGGAGGCCTTACAAATAGCTGAGAGAAGAAGACAAGCAAAAGGCAAAGGGAAAAAGAAAAGATATACCCATTTGGATGCAGAGTTCCAAAGAATAGCAAGGAGAAATAAGAAAATCTTCCTAAGTGATCAATGCAAAGAGATAGAGGGAAACAATAAAATGGAAAAGATTAGAGATCTTCTCAAGAAAATCAGAGATAACAAGGGAACATTTCACCCAAAGATGGGTACAATAAAGGACAGAAATGGCATGGACCTAACAGAAGCAGAAGATATTAAGAAAAGGTGGCAAGAATACACAGAAGAACTATACAAAAAAGATCTTCATCACCCAGATAACCATGATAGTGTAATCACTTGCCTAGAGCAAGACATCCTGGAATCAAGTGGGTCTTAGGAAGCATAACTACAAACAAAACTAGTGTAGGTGACGGAATTCCAGTTGAGCTATTTAAAATCCTAAAACATGGTGCTGTGAAAGTGCTACCCTGAATATGTCAGCAAATACGGAAAGCTCAGCAGTTGCCACAGAAATGGAAAAGGTCAGTTTTTGTTCCAATCCCAAAGAAAGGCAATGCCAAAGAATGTTCAGACTACCAAAAAATTTCACTCATGTCACCGACTAACAAAGTAATGCTCAAAATTCTCCAAGTCAGGCTTCAACAGTATGTGAACTGTGAACTTCCAAATGGTCAAGCTGGATGTAGAAAAGGCAGAGGAACCAGAGATCAAATTGCCAACATCAGTTGGATCATCAAAAAAGCAAGAGAGTTCCAGAAAATAATCTACTTATGCTTTACTGACTATACCAAAGCCTTTGACTGTGTGGGTCACAACAAACTGTGGAAAATTCTGAAGGAGATGGGAATACCAGACTACCTGACCTGCTTTCTGAGAAATCTGTATGCAGGTTAGGAAGCAACAGTTATAACTGGACATGGAACAATAGACTGGTTCCAAATCAGGAATGGAATACATCAAGGTTGTATATTGTCACCCTGCTTATTTAACTTGTATGAAGAGTATATTATGTGAAATGCCAGGCTGGATGAAGCACACACTGGGATTGAGATTGCCAGGAGATTTACCAATAACCTTAGATACACAGATGACACAACCCTTCCTACAGCGAAGTAGGACTAAAGAGCCTCTTGATGAAAGTGAAAGAGGAGACTGAAAAAGTTGGCTTCAAACTCAACATTCAGAAAACTAAAATCATGGCATCCAGTCCCACCACTTCATGGAGAATAGATGGGGAAACAGTGGAAACAGTGACAGACTTTATATTTTTGGGGCTCCAAAATCACTGTAGATGGTGGCCGCAACTATGAAATTAAAAGACATTTGCTCCTTGCAAGAAAAGATGACCAACCTAGACAGTATACTAAAAAGCAGAGAAATTATTTTGCAGACAAAGGTCCATCTAGTCAAAGCTATGGTTTTTCCAGTAGTCATATATGGATGTGAGAGTTGGACGATAAAGAAAGCTGAGTACCAAAGAAATGATTCTTTTGAACTGTGGTGTTGAAGAAGTCTCTTAAGAGTCACTTGGACTGCAAGGAGATCCAACCAGTCCATCCTAAAGGAAATCAGTCCTGAATATTCATTGGAAGGACTCATGCTGAAACAGAAACTCCAATATTTTGGGCACTTGATCCGAAGAACTGACTCATTGGAAAAGACCCTGATGCTGGGAAAGATTGAAGGTAGGAGAAGAAGGGGACAACAGAGGATGAGACGATTGGATGGCATCACCGACTCAATGGACATGAATTTGAGCAAGCTTCGGGAGTTGGTAATGGACAGGGAAGCCTGGTGTGCTGCAGTCCATGGGGTCACAAAGAGTTAGACATGAATGAGTGAGTAAACTGACTGATGGAAGCAAAAGACTCCAAATAGCCAAAGCAATCTTGAGAAAGAAAACTGAAGTTTGAAGAATCAGGCTTCCTGACTTGAAACTACACTATGAAGCTACAGTTCAAGACAGTATGACAATGGCACAAAATTGGAAATATACATGAAAGGAATAGGATAGAAAGAACAGAAATAAATGCACATAACTATGGTCACCTAATCCGTGACAAAGAAGGCAAAGGAGAAAAGGAAATCTCTCCAATAAGTGGTGTGAAGATAGGATTCTCCCTTTTACATTTTAGTTAAACTTTTTATTTTTTACTGGAGCATAGTTGATTATCACTGTTGTGACAGTTTCAGGTGGACTGCAAAGGGACTTAACCATACATATACATGTATCCATTCTCCCCCAAACTCCCCTCCCAATTATCAAATCTAAAATTAAAATCAAACAAAAAACAACAACATCAGCAAAAACCGTGGTGTGGGGATAACTAGACAGTTACATGTAAACAAATGAAATTAGAACACTGCCTAACACCATACAAAAAAAAATAGAATCGAGGTTCCCTCATGGCTCAGTGGTAAAGAGTTTGCCTGCCAATGCAGGAGACATAGGTTGGAACCCTACTCTGGGAAGATCCCACATGCTCTAGAACTACTAAATCCCTGCGCCACAACTACTGAGCCTGTGCTCTAAAACTGGGGAGCCACAACGGCTGAAGCCCAAGCACCAGGAGCCCATGCTCCACAAAAAGAGATACCATAGCAATGAGAAGCCCAAGCATCACAACTAGAGAATGGTCACCACTCTCCACAACTCGGGAAAAGCCCATGCAGCAACAAAGACCTAGCACAGCCAAAAATGAACAAAATTATTTAAACAGGAAAAAAAAAACCTCAAAATGTATTAAAGACCAAAATGTAAGGCTGGATACTATAAAATAGTTAGAAGAAAATGTAGGAAAACCAGTCTTTGACATAAATTGCAGCAAAATTTTTTTGCCCTACTGCCTAGAGTAATGAAAAGAAAAATGAGCAAATGGGACCTAATCAAACTTAAAAGTTTCTACACAGCAAAAGGAAACTATAAACAAGATGAAAAAACAACCCTCACAATAGGAGTAAATATTTGCAAGTGAAACAACTGACAAGGAATTAATCTCCAAAATATACAAGTACTTCATGCAGATCAATATAAAAAAATCCAATCAAAAAATGAGTGGAAGATCTAGATAGATATTTCTTAAAAGAAGACATACAGGTGGTCAATGAGGCACATGAAAACATGGTCAAAATCACTAATTATTAGAGAAATGCAAATTAAAAATATAATGAACTACCACCTCATACCAGTGAGAATGGCCATCATGGCTTTTATCAAAAAAATCTACAAACAATAAATGCTAGAGGGATATGGAGAAAAGGGAACCCTCCTACACTGTTGGTGGGAATATAAACTCATAGAGCCAATATAGATAACAGAATGGAGGTACCTTGAAAAACTAAAAATAGAACTGCCATATGACCCAGAAATCTCACTGCTGCTGCTGCTAAGTCATGTCTGACTCTGTGTGAACCCATAGATGGCAGCCCACCAGGTTCTCCCATCCCTGGGATTCTACATGCAAGAACAATGGCTGCTGCTGCTGCTAAGTCGCCCCAGTCGTGTCCGACTCTGTGCGACCCCATAGACGGCAGCCCACCAGGCTCCCCCATTCCTGGGATTCTCCACGCAAGAACACTGGAGTGGGTTGCCATTTCCTTCTCCAATGCATGAAAGTGAAAAGTGAAAGTGAAGTCGCTCAGTCGTGTCCGACTCTTCACGACCCCATGGACTGCAGCCTATCAGGATCCTCCGTCCATGGGATTTTCCAGGCAAGAGTACTGGAGTGGGGTGCCATTGCCTTTTCCGGAAACCTCACTACTGGGTATATATGCAGGAAAAAAACACAATTAAAAGAGATACATGAACCCCAGTGTTCACTGCAGCACTATTTACAATAGCCAGGGCACAGAAGCAACCTAAATATCCATCAACAGAGGAATGGATAAAAAATATATGTTACATATATAATAATGGAATATTACTCAGTCATAAAATAGTATGAAATCGTGCCATTTGCAGAGATGTGGATAAACCTAGAGACTTTCACACACAGTGAAGTTAAGTCAGAAAGACAATATCCTTTAGTATCTATTATATGTGGAATCTAGAAAAATGGTATAGGTGAACTTATCTGCAAAGCAGAAATAAAGAGACAGACACAGAGAACAAACATATGGATACCAAGGGGGTAAGGGGAAATGTATAATGAACTGGGAGACTGAGACTGACAGCTATACACTATTATGTATAAATAGATAATTAATGAGGACCTTCTGTAAAGCACAGGGAACTCTATTCAATGCTCTGTGGTGACCTATATGGGAAGGAAATCCAAAAAAGAGGGGGTGCATAGCTGATTCACTTTGCTGTACAGCCAAACACAACATTGTAAAACAACTATACTTGAGTAAAAATTAATTTGAAAAGATACCAAAAAACAAATAATAATATCTGTTTTGCAAAAGACAATGTCACTATCTCAGAAGATCTGCAACACCATGTTTATTGCAGTATTATTCACAATAGCCAAGACATGGAAATAACCTATATCCATCAACAGAAGAATGAATTAAGAAGAAATGAGTCAGACAGAGTAAGACAAATACTGTAGATCTCACTCATATATGGAACCTTAAGAAAAAAAAACAGGTTGCTCTCGCCTTCTAAGACAGACTGCATTCTGCCTATGGAATGTTTCTCTCTCTCAATAAGCCTACTTTCACTTTATAGAAAAGTAATTTTCATTCATTCAAATACATAAACATTCTACTCTTTCGTTATTTAAGAGCAATAAACAAACTTTAGATATAAAAATAATGGAAATTAATTTCTAGCTTTTCTAGTTAAGGAAAAAAGAGTAGAGATGCATTAGAAAAAAAAGTGATAAGGGAATGCAAGAATACTGAAAGAGGAATGCACACAGATAAGACAAACGCACATGCAATTCCCATGTTCACTGCAAGGCTTTTCAGGTTATTAATGCTAACGGCTTATGTTATGTTGCAGTTTTATAACTATTAAAGTAAATCAAAATATTGGGTTACTGAAACTTGTTCTAGAAGCCAGATGAAATGATCATTTGGTCAGTGAATAGTGGCTCTCTGCCTCTGCCTTAGAAATCAAAAGAGACATGTTTTCTTTTGGGATAATTTCCACTATCAGTGTCAGAAGCAAATAATCAAAAATGCTTATCACCTATGATGATTAATAGTACATAAAATACATAAAGCTGTGTTGTAAACAACAATAAAAAAGTGAAAAGCTCACTAGTCTGGGAGTTGCACCTTAAAAAATTCAATAAATGACTTTGCAGAATTTCACTGTGTTTTTGTTTTCATTCCCTCTCAAAATTTAGTGAAATAACTATACAAAGATTTTTACTTCTTAGCAAATTTAAATTGTTCTAATACATGACAAAGGATCATTTGAAATTAAATAACATCTTAGATTCTTTACAATTCATTTTTTTCTATAAGAATCTGCCCTTTCATTCATTCCCTTTCTCCTTTTTCTCCCCCCCCACCAAATTCTTCAACGTAGAATAGAAGAGAATATTAACCATACTTAACAGGTAAGACAAATGAGAAACAAAAATTTACTATATATCATCCACGCATCTGCTGGTTCAAGGTAACTGCATGGTACATTATACTTGCAAATAAAAATCTCACACTAAAATGAAACATATGGATTAAGTTTATCAGCAAATTCCACATATTACCATTTACTCTTGAGTTTTTGCTTTTCTTAAAGGTATTCAGTAACACACTTTCTACTCTACTTACATTCCAGTCAATATTTGCAAAAAAAAGATGTCTTTTGATTTCATCAACTCCTTCTGAACCTACAAAAATGGAAAGAATTCTTTTACCAATCTGATTTTTTTAAAAATCTGGTTACTTGGTCTCCAGATTGTTCTGTAAAACAGGAGTATACACAGATTTATTGCAGTGAAAAGTTTATGATTTCTTATCTGATGTTTTATTAATTGGTCCTTTGAATTTAATATGATAAAAAATAGCTGGTGTTCATGCTGAAGCACATAGGGTATCATGAAATACTGAAATACCTTCTGAATAAAAAAATCATGTTTAACATAATGTTAAACTTTAAGTAGTTAAAAAATATTTAAAAATGTATTTTTTTTCTTTACATTATCGTGCTGGTTTTGCCATACATTGACATGAATCCGCCATGGGTATACATGAAAAAAATAAAAATAAAAATAAAAATAAAAAAGCATCAATTCTTCAAAAAAAATATTTTAAAAATTTAAGTAGTTTCATTTTCCTCATAATTCATCTTATGACCTCCTATTTATATATAAAATTAAAAATGCAGTGAATAAAGTGACTTTGAAATTTCAACACATGGAGATAAACAGGACAGTAGAATCACATTTGGATCCAGGGAAAGACTACAAGAAAGTAGTCAAATAATGAGCAGTTATGGAAACACAATATTTATTTTCATGAATAACAGAAGGAACAAACTAATCATCTTCAAATATATAAAAGGATTTTTCTATACAAGGGAGAATTCTGTGAATTATGTCAAAAGAGATACTCATATGATACACATAATGATATGATAATATATTAAATATAAGTTTTGCATAACTAGACTACTTCATTTTTTAACCACAGATATAACAGGTTACTGGAATTTTTGCATACATAAAATGTAAAAGTCTAGGTATAAATATATAGCAGCAGTAAATGAAGTTATGCCAGAAAACATAAAGTTATAATTGTCCTCCCAATATAATTATATGTCCCAGTATTTTGTTATAAAAACTAAGAAAATAAACAATACCCAATCTATTTGCTGGATTCCTTTTGAATAGCATCCTTAGAAGACTTTGTGCTTCAGCACTAAGAAACTGAGGCATTCCAAGTTTTGCTCTGGAAAAGAAGATTTCAGAAAATTTCATTTAAATCTAGTCATACTTCTAAACTGAAAAATTCCAAAAAAAATGTAATGAATGCTTTCACAATGCCAAATAATATCACCAATAAGGTGAAAGGGAATGAGACAGTGTGAAAATGTTCTTTTGTGTCAAATGAAAACTATAGCAAGTTTGTCAAAACTGAAAGCAAGGAATTTTTCCCCAAAGGAAAAAAATGTTTCCACTTACTTTAATATCATATTCATGGTCTCATTTCTGTCTTTACCTTGAAATGGCAGAGTACCAGTAAGCATTTCAAACTAAAACACATAAACACAAAATAATGCAAATTTAGTACGACTTGGAATATACAATCAAATTCTTTAGGGAAAAAACTGAGATTTGTAAATCATGATCATCAAATCATCATCCTATATGATAGGAGTCAAAAGGGATCAGAAAACTAGGTCACTTAAGGAAATACACCTCTGGTACACCACAATACATAGCCTAAATGAGACATGACACATAACAAATGAAACCAACCATTATTTCAGTCCTAATTTGGCTAAATTTCCCAAACCAATGCAATGTGGAAACAGACACAAGGTGTGCATGCTCAGTTGTGTCCAACTCTGCGAGCCCATGGACTGGAACCCGCTAGGCTTCTCTGTCCATAGGATTCTCTAGGCAAGAATACTGGAGTGGGTTGCCACTTCCCCTCAAGGGGATCGTCCTGACCCATGGATCAAACACTCGTCTCCTGCAGCTCCTGCATTGGTAGGTGGATTCTTTACCACTGAGCCATCTGGGAAGCCCCAGACACAAGGCATTATCTTTTAAAACAAAGATAAGCTTTTAAAGCAAACATTTAACAATGAAAGAAAAGTAAAAATAAGTACTGAGCCATTTCAATTTGTACATGGCATAACGAAAATATTTTCCCTAAAGAGGGTTAACTGCAACACAGATAACTAAAACATTAAAGAATGGTACTTTAAAAAGTAATTCTATTGGAAAAAGAAAGATCTGAAAATGAAGCTCATTAAAGAAAAAAGTTTGTATATCCCTTATATTTAAATTTTAAGCTGAGATTTAATAATGGGTTTGGCCTCAGTCCTCTGCTGATACTGAACTTAAAACCTTGGGTAGCTTATCCATTCAACTCTCTTTTGATGACTGATGATTCACAAATTGGTTCCACTTTCAATCTCCTTCAATCAGCTTTCCCTTCCAAATCTACAGTAATGGTTTTCAACTGAAGACTGAAATGACAGGGGTAGGAGTCATAGAAAGGGAATGAAGAATGGAAATATGGTGTATGGGAATCATCTCTCTCAAGTTCCAGTCCCCTGCCTCCAAACCTAAAGTAAAGTTTCTGTCCCAGGGACTGGAGGATTAAGAGGTGGAAATGGAAAGAACAAAAAGAAAAAGAGAAGAACTATATATTGGAATAACACCTTCCCCTCAAAAAAACTATATACCAGCTGGCAGAGTATTTGTTGTTTTTCTTTCTTTCTTTTTTGTTTTTTTAAGGTCGTCAGATGATTCTGATGCTCTCTCCACTGCCCTGTCCTAATTCATTACTATCAAGGGGTTAAATACGATCCCACAGTAACCTATGCAACAGGTTAAAAATAAGTTATTTCCTCACTTTCAAAATCAGCTATCCTTCCCAACTATCTTTTCTACTGAACTATCTTTGTTTCAATCCCCTAAAGTTTTAAAGGTATCTTTGTCTTTAACCCTTTCCCTCTGCTTTATCTGTGACATTTAATGTGCTACTAAGGTCAGTCATTTCTTCCTTTGAAATGTCTTGAAGATTTCCTTTTTTATTTTGTAATCTTACAACTGTCTTGCAAGGAGAACTTGGTCTTCCTACTTTTTGTTTCCTCCATTTGCAATCCATATACATAATGTTACCAAGGCTAATCTTAAAATACAATTTTTCTCTAACTACCTTCCTGTTTAAGACTTTACAAAAGTTTACCACTCAGAAAATAGCATACAAATGCTTATAGGCTTATAGCTTCATTTCCTCCACCTTCACCCTCATTCTCTACTACTACTCTGGTCAAACTGGTTCTCCAGGTCTTTCCTAATATTATCACAATATTATCCTTAAGACACAGTCAGCTGAATTTTATCCATCCTTCAGGGCTTAATTTAAGTTCTGTCTCCTCTGCTTTTCCTATATCAACTTGAATGAATTCTTGTTTGAACTCCTAAGGTACTTCCAGACAATTTACTTAGCTATTACATTTGTTTCCCCAACAAGACGGCATGTCTTCTTAGGACAATGAAATTGTCATATATTGTACTTCTAGACTGTTCCCAATCCATTGCCCTTACCAAATGTCAGGCTTATAATAGCCACTTAATATACTGATAAATTGTATAGTAATTCAGTGAAAAATAGGTAAAAATGGATTATGAAGTTTCTAAAGCAAACTGCATTTAATGCAATAGCTATTCATTTATCGACCTACTTAACACTACAAACTCTATGACTAATCTTATACCAAATTAGTCAGTCTATATGCTAAATATGCTAGATATTGTGGAAAAGTAGAACAAGTAGAAGACAGGATTGCTTTCCTTAAGGGGTTTATAATCTTTCTACAGACATGCTTGAAACAATGTGACAAGATAGTAAACAGTAAGGTGCTAAATTCTGTAATACCTAATTAAAATATTATGTACTACTAAACACAGTATTCTGAAATCTAAAATCTAACAGGTTTTTTCCTAATTTTTAAATTTGAATAATTTATAAAAGAATGCTGCCATATGCCTTTTAATCAAGCAACTTTAAAAGAAATCAGAACATCAAAACCCTAATTCTTATTACATGACAGCTAGCCAATCACAAATTCTTTAAAAACAATCATGAACTTTTAAAACCCTATTCTCAACAAACACATTTCAACACTCAGATTAAAATTCTCAACAATATTTAATTTATGTTTGACATAATTTTTAAAACACTACTTACCATGAGTACACCATATGACCACCAATCAGCACTCTGGGAATGACCTCTCCTATTTACTACTTCAGGAGCCATATACTCCACTGTACCACAAAATGAGTAGGCCTTCTTCTCTTCATCTACTGATTCCTTGCTGAGTCCAAAATCTATAACAATATTGCACAAAAATATACCTGAAGATTTTAAGAAACTAGAAAATACCAAAAGAAATAAAACTATGAATTAAATGTATTCATGGATGGCCTACGATTACCATTAAGAAAGCTCTTGTGAGACCAGTTAACGGAAAGAATGGAGAAAAGCTTGTATTTTACAACAATACTCTATCAGAGCATTTAAAATTGTGCAATTAAACCTCATTCTAAAAATACATGTTTTCATGTCTATATTAGAATATGATTCAACAACTTTGAAAAGACAACAATTATGTCAACACTGTTATAGTGATTTGATTTTTAAAATAGACTAAGACACTCGTGGACTCTGTGGATGAGGGTAAGGGTGGGATGATATGGGAGAATGGCATTGAAACATGTTAATAATCATATGTCTAATCAATCACCAGCCCAGGATTGATGCTCAGGGCTGGTGCATCGAGATTTCCCGGGGGGAGGGAGGAGGGAGGGAGGAGGGGAAAAAAAAAAGAAAAGAGCTCGAGCACTGTGACAAAGACTCAGCACAGCCAAAAATAAATCTAAATAATAACTAAAAAATAAAAATAAAATAGACTAAGACAAAAAAGAGATGCCAACTTGCAAATACTAGAAAGGCAAATTTTCCTTTGACATTGGAGAACTTCCATTTTTGCTTTTGGTTTTCAAAGAGCTAAAGGTACATAAAAATCAATCTTATTTCCATGTATAAACAATAAAAAAATGGAAAGGTGAAGTTTTAAAAGTCTTATTTGTAATACCACCAAAACCTCACATTAAATCCCATAGATAAAAATATACAAAGTATGTATACGCAAGATTGGCATGATGAAAACTATAAACACCAATGAAAGAATCAGAGTAGATCTAAGTAAATGGAGAGAGATATTAGTCAGTTTGGAAGATTCAATGTTGTTAAAGATGTCAATTCTCCCAAAACTGATCTACAGAGTCAATGAAACATTAATAAAAATCTCAGCAAGATATTTTTTGTAAAAATCAACAAGCTGAATTTAAAATTTATATAAATAGACAAAGGAAACAGAATAGCCAAAAAATGTGGGAAAAAAAGAAAATTCAAGGAATCATACTACCTGACTTCACTACTTACTATAAAACTATAGTAATCAAGACAGTATTGTACTGGAGAACTGACATACATAGTTAGTTCTGCTATAATGCTTGTCTTAAAAATGAAAATTTGTTCCAATATAATTTAGACTTTACTGTTATATTTCAGAGATTTATACCACTCCACAAAGGTCCTTTGCTGGACTATTTTCTGACAAAACAAATATTTAACACTAGAATGTCCTTGGTGACTATAACATGAACTTAACATTTCATGTTGGTTTATGTGCAATTTTATCCACAAGAAACATTGGGTTAAACACTAGAAAACTGTACCTAGTTAAACTGAGCCAAGCAGAAATACATACATGAACATTAGCATATCATATGTATTATGAGCTACTCCTGTTCACCTACAGTATTAGAACTCCCAATTCCAGATAATCTACCTTCCACCTTTTCACAATAATGTACAATTTGCAATCTTTCTGATGCCCATTCTACAAGCAAATTTCAAGATTTTTTTCAAGGTAAAATACCATATTTATGGTTGTTCAGTAGCTCAGTCATGTCCAACTCTCAAGGAGTCCATAAACTACAGCACTCCAGGCTTCCCTGTCCTTCACAGTCTCCTGGAGCTTGCTCAAACTCATGTCCATCGAGTTGTTGATACCATCCAACCATCTCGTCCTCTGTCATCCCCTTCTCCTGCCTTCAATTTTTCCTAGCATAAGGATCTTTTATAATGAGTTAGGCCTTCGCATCAGGTGGTCAAGTACTGGAGCTTCAGCTTCAGCATCAGTCTTTGCAATGAAGATTCAGGGTTGATTTCCATTAGGATTGACTGGTTTGACTTCCTTGCAGTTCAAGGGCCTCTCAGGAGTCTTCACCAACACCACAGTTCAAAAGCATAACTTTTTTGGCCCTCAACCTTCCTTAAGGTCCGGCTCTCCCAGCCATACATGACTCCTAGAAAAACCAGAGCTTTGACTATGCAGACCTCGGTTGGCAAAGAAATGTCTCTGCTTTTAAATATGGTGTCTATTTTTTTTTTTTTTTGCCATTTGGAGCTTCTTTTTTTTCCTTTACATTATCGTGTTGGCTTTGCCATACATTGACATGAATCTGCCATGGGTATACATGTGTTCTCCTCCCAGAACCCCCCTCCCTCCTGATTCCCTCTCTCTGGGTCATCCTGGTGCACCAGCCCTGAGCTCCCTGTATCAAGCATCAAACCTGGGCTGGCAATTGATTTCACATATGATAATTTACATGTTTCAATGCCATTCTCCCATATCATCCCACCCTTGCCCTCTCCCAGAGTCCGGTGTCTAGATTTGTCATAGTTTATCTTCCAAGGAGCAAGCATCTTTTAATTTGAAGGCTGCAGTCACCATATAAAGTCTGTTACTATTTCTATTGTTTTTCCATCTATCTTCCATGAAGTGATAGGACCAGATGCCAAGTTCTTCATTTTTTGAATGTTGAGTTTTAAGCCAGGTTTTTCACTCTCCTCTTTCACCTCAATCAACAGGCTCTTTAGTTCCTCTTCACTCTCTGCCATAAAGGTTGGTATCATCTGCATATTTGAGGTTATTGATATTTCTCCCTGCAATCTTGATTCCAGCTTGTGATTTATCCAGCCACACATTATGCATAATATACTGTGCATATAAGATAAATAAGCAGGGTGACAAAATACAGCCTTGATGTACTCCTTTCCCAGTCTGGAACTAGTCAATTGTTCCATGTCTGGTTCTAATTGCTGCATCTTGACCTGACTACAGATTTCTCAGGAGGCAGGTCAGGTGGTTTGGTAGTCTCATCTCTTGAAGAATTTTCCAGTTTGTTATGATCCACACAAAGGCTTTAGCATAGTCAATGAAGCAGAAGTAGATGTTTCCCTGGAATTCTCTTGCTTTTTCTGTGATCCAACAGATGTTGGCAATTTGATCTCTTGTTCCTCTGCCTTTTCTAAATCCAGCGTGAACACCTGGAAGCTTTCAGTTCACATACTGTTGAAGCCAAAACCACTGCAGATGGTGACTGCAGCCATGAAATTAAAAGATGCTTGCTCCTTGGAAGAAAAGCTATGACCAACCTAGACAGCATATTAGAACGCAGATGTATAGAATAGACTTGTGGACTTTGTGGATGAGGGTAAGGGTGGGATGAGATGGGAGAAGGGCATTGAAGCATGTTAATTGTCATGTGTCTAATCAATCGCCAGCCCAGGATTGATGCTCGGGACTGGTGCAGCGAGATTTCCCAGGGGGGAGGGAGGAGGGAGGGGGGACCCGGAGGGGAAGCATATGTAAACCCATGGTGATATCATAACAATGTATGGCTAAAACAATAATTAAAAATAAATCAATAAATTAAAAAAAAAAAAAGGGAAAAAAAAAAAAAAAAAAAAGTTACCTGAAAAAAAAAAAAAAAAGGCAGAGAGAGATATTACTTTGCCAACAAAGGTCTATCTAGTCAAAGCTATAGTTTTTCCAGTAGTCATGTATGGATGTGAGAATTGGACCATAAAGAAAGCTGAGTGCTAAAGAATTGATGCTTTTGCACTTTGGTGTTAGAGAAGACTCCTGAGAGTCCCTTGGACTGGAAGGAGATCCAACCAGCCCATCCTAAAAGAAATCAGTCCTGAATATTCATTGGAAGGACTGACGCTAAAGCTGAAACTCCAATCCTTTGACCACCTGATGTGAAGAACTGACTCACTGGAAAAGACCCTGATGCTGGGAAAGATTGAAGGCAGGAAGAAAAGGGGACAACAGGATGAGATGGTTGGATGGCATCACCAACTCGATGGACATGAGTCTGAGCAAGCTCCAGGAGTTGGTAATAGATAGGGAAGCTTGGCATGCTGCAGTGCATGGGGTCACAAAGAGTCAGACACGACTGAGTGACTGAAGTGAATTGAATTGAAAAAGAGAACTTGAAAGGCTCACTGAAAATTCTATATATGACTTAGCACATTTACCAGACTGGCCAAAGCATGCAAACCTGAAAAAGAAAAACTGAACCCAGGAAGAAAGAGCTGTGGAATCTTTCTGTCTGCTTCAAAGAAGCAGCCAACATGATCTGTGTTTCATCTATAAATTCCACAGGTTGCTGATAAAAATGAGTAACACAGTTCACCAAATAAAAGACCAGAATAGTGAAAAGCAGAGATAAGGGATGATGTACTCTTTCAGATCAGATTTTAAACTGCATTATAAGCAGCTGTATTTAAAACCTGAGTGTCTGAAAAGCTATTAAAGTCAGTATTTAAAAGTTTAAAAAAGAAAACATAGCAACCACAGATAGTTCAAATCAATTGTGTTCAATTTATAATTTTTAATAGGGTATAATGAGTAATCTTTTTCTAAACCAGGCAAGTCATGTAATATAGTTCGTTTTTACAAAAACTAGTTACATCGTATACCAGGGACAAAAAAGAAAAACTAAGACATAAAAACAATATAAATAATATATTAGCAAGTACACATATATTGGGGAATATTCACTTTCATTCTACTGATCTTCGCTATACAAACATAATCCCAGTATGAGGTCAAACAGGCTCAAAGCACAGTCATATAAAGGAACCTTTCTATAGTCTGCTGCTATTCCAGAGTAATCTGTTAAAAAGTCTATTCCTCTTATTTGGAGGATTTTTAAAGTGAACAGGTAAAGAAAAAAAAAGGTATCTTCTAAAAAAAAGGTAATCTTCTAAGATTATTGTGGGGAAACTTAGAATTCTGAGGAAGACCATAACTAGAAAAGACATTCCTAAGTCACTTGAGATCACTGGTATCAAAGACAAATAGCAAACAGCACGTTTGATGATAGGATTCAAAATGGAAGGAAGGGGAGGGAGGGAAGGAGGAAACAGGCACAACACATTAGAAAGGAAGAAAAAAGAGAAAGAAAGGAAGAATAAAAAGAAAAAGGAAAGAGAAAACTAAAATGTCTTAAAATACTGATGTTTGCTATGAGGTATCTTTAACCAAGCACACTGGAATGTGGAGAGGTTAAACTTCAAATTAGGTTATAATCATTAAACGGTAAATTAACTAATATTTATCCTTGTGCACTTTCTTTAAAGAAATATTGGTGTCACTTTAAAGGTATATAGACTGAAATACTTAAAAATATACATAAATCAGTTTCTTTCCATTATAAGCCTTGAGTCCCTTGCTTATAAATTAACATTGATTCTAAATATTCTTTACTCCTAAGCCAATTTAAGTCCAAAAGGTATAACAGCAGAGTTCGTATTGTAAGACTAAATATAAAATGAATTTATATCATTATTCACCCAATTAACCTTAATGTAGAAGAGAGATAAAGGTAGAATTTATTCTACTCTTTCCCCACTTTACTTCCTCACCTGAGACAAAACTAGCATAATTTATTAAGAAAAATGAAAAGAATTAAACCTAATTAGCTTTGCAATTAAAGACTGATTGTTATAAAAATGTATTTTGTATAAAATTTCAAAACTCTACTGTTCTCTCTTCATATTTTTTCTTCCTTGTTCTTTCATGCATGCATGCTAAGTCACTTCAGTCATGTCTGACTCTTTGCAACCCTATGGATTATAGCCTGCCAGGCTACTTGCTCTGTCCATGGGATTCTCCAGGCAAGAATACTGTAGTGCATTGCCATGCCCTCCTCCAGGGGATGTTCTTGACCCAAGGATCGAACCCACTCTGAATCTGTTTAAATCTGCTTTGATTGTCTCATATATGAGAAAGATAACCAGGGTGTGAATCAATGAGATTTACTAAACTTTACTTGAACTTTGTCACATTTACTTAAGCTTTCAAGTTAACAACTTCATACTTTACTTTTACACTGAAGCAGTATACTTACGAATTTAAAGCAACTTACCTTTAAAGTGTACTGGTCCAAACTTCTTTGTAAAGACCGTATCTTCATTTTACCTCTTTTTTAACATTCTGATAATTAAATACAGAATTTACTACCTATTTAAAACATAAGTAACCTTTTGAGAATGGTTCACTCAGCATAATGCCCAGTCCAAGTTGTTGCATATACTGCTGGGTAGTATTCTACTGTATAGATGTATCCATCCATTCACTCTTTGAAGGACATCTTGGACATTTCCAGCCTTGGGCCATTTCAAATAGAGCAGCTATGAAAATTCACATATAGATTTTTTGTATGCCTGTAAGTTTTTATTTCTCTAGGATAAATGTCCATGTGTGTGAATACTGTACAGTTCTATTTGTATCATATTCTTAAAATAACAAACTGGGAGATGTAGAACAGATAAGTGGTTGCCAGGAGTTAAAGAAGGGTGGAAGAGTGTGATGATAAATGGACAGATATGGTTGTAGATCAGTTCTGCTTATTGATAATGATGATGGCATTCAAATCTACATATAAGAATATAATGTCATGGAGACACAACAAACAAAAAAAAAAAGAATACGTGCAAAAACCGGTGAAATCCAAGTAAAGTATATAGTCTAGTTAGTTCTACTGTACCTATCAATTTCCTAAGTTTGATAATGCAGTAGTAATTTTATAAAATGTTACCATAAGGGAAGCTGGGTGATGGTACTATTTTTGCAACTTATTGTCAGTCTATAATTATATGAAAGTAAAAGATTTTAATGGTATAATAAGGAGGCTTTATGCCTAAGAGTCCTGTGAGAATTAGCAGAGTGTGTTATATACTGTAAACACTTAACATTCAAAATAAAGTAAAAAATAAAACGTGTTTTTACGAAAAAAAAGAATAAAATGAACCTCTGATTATGAAACACCTGGTTTAAAAGATTATAATTCACTATATTTCAAATGTGGCAACTACTTATAAATCTTTCAGTCTAGACTGAAACAAAAATGATGTGCTTTTACCTAGAAAACTAAATGTCATTTCTTAATGAGGACAATAACACTACTGTATAATTTTTTGGATTTACAATTAGAGCATATGGAGAGCTATCTACCCTTTAAATGAATTTTAGTTCACTAGAGAAATGAATAAAATGCATATTAAATCAAGAAAGAGGAAAACAGGCTTAGAAAAATATACATATTAATAAAAACAGAAAACAGGCTTAAAATAGAACAAGAAAATTTGCATACCTGTTAACTTGATATGTCCTACTTCATCAAGCAAAATGCTGTAAATCAAAATTCACATTCAACAACACAGGATAAAATATTCACATAAAATTTGATATACCAGGAAATTTTCAAAATTGACTAATTTAAAATCAATGGGTATCTGATGAAGACTACTTCTTAAAAAACATTTCATATAATTGTATAATTCATGTATATTTTCAGAGACTCTTTAAAATAATAGACTTAATGGAGAAAAAAGTAGTTACAGAAATACTAGGAACAGGTATATATAAAAAGAATACAACTTTACTTTTCTGGCTTCAGGTCTCTATATACAATTCCTAATCGATGCAGATGATCCAAAGCAAGGGCTAGTTCTGCAAGGTAGAATTTCACATCTTCCTCTGTAAACAGAACCTAGAATAAAATAATAATAAAATAATAATTTACCATTTAATCTTTTTTTTCAATATTGCAATCATTTAAATTTTCTTCTTTAAAAACAGAAAACAGACAAATCTAGGCAAACAGGAAAATAAAACAAGTATACAGATGAAATTAATCTCTTTAAGACTCCTCCTCTTCACTACTAATCATTTTAATGTAGATCTTCCTAAAATATATCATGCAGTTTGTATATCTATTTACACTGAATGTACCATACAGATTTACCTTTTTAAAAAATGATTTAGTATCATAATTTAATTATTAATTTTATTACATTAATATATAGGAATATTCTCAGGATCTTTGCAATATATTGGATATTTTGTTTTAGTATTGGCATTCCACTATTTCTACTATGGTCTCTTTCATTGTCTACTATCACTTCTCGGTGATAAGTTTGCTTTTAGCAGGTCTACTAACCTAAAGCTTCTATTACTAACATAAGGTGTCAATTAGTATTAAACACAATTCTAAATCCAATCTCTGACCTAAGGGGTAGCTCCAGGACTCTTCTGCCAGTATAATATATGGGTCTAAAGGCACTGAATTACTCAATCTTTTGTGCCTGGGAATTGAGTTACTATGATAAAGTGAAAAGTGCAATGGACTTAGAGTATAACGTCTGACATGTCACCTAGCCCTCTTGGCTTAAGTTTCTAAACCTGTAAAATAAGGATAATAGTATCTGCTACATCTACTTACCAAGATTGTTTTAAGAGTCAGCTTTTTATGTGGGGGGAAAAAAGCTTTGTGAATTATAAAATTCTATGTGCGCAATGATGAAGTGGTATTATTATAGGTTTACATCTATATTCATAATTAAGTGTTAATTTAAACACAAAATTGGGCACTACTCAATCATTAGATGTAATTGTTAAGATTTAGTAAGGGTTTCTAATTGGCAAAACAAATAACTTGTATAGAAATTTTTTATTTTCATTAAAGAAATATATAGAATATTAAGAAAGTTCAAAATTTGAATGACATATCATAAAATCTTGAAACTGGCTTGTCCACTCAGAATCATGGCTACTGAATTATATTATGCAGATTTAGGTTACTAGTAAAATTGCTGAGAATGAGCAATTAAATATAAATTTTGATACTCCACCCACTTTTTCAAATAATCGTAGAAAAACAAAGACTTTCATTATCTAAGTTTCAGGAGAATTCATTTGAATATTGTAATGGTAAAAGTATAAGAACATTTTCACTTGATATTTTATTAAGAAGAAAAACAGATGTTACCTATTTCACCTTTGAAGAAAGCTAATCAAAGCATTCATTGAAATTTAAGATATAAGAAAACCCTAAACAAAAATCTTTGAAAGTCTAAAAGAACAAACAGTCTATAGTTTTGTTTGTTGTTGTTTTGTTTGTTGTTGTTTTAGTTGCTAGACTCTTTGTGACCCTATGGACTGTAGCCTGCCAGGCTCCTCTGTCCATGGGACTTCCCAGGCAAGAATCTGGAGTGGGTTGCCATTTCCCTCTCCAGGGACCCTGTGTCTCCTGCACCGGCAAGCAGATTCTTTACCACTGAGCCACTAAGAAAGCCCAGTTTATAGCTTATGTCAATTATATGTTTTTCGGGGCATGTTAGTTTATCATTCTGAGTGTCCTTATGTAAGGTGGTGATAACACTGACCTCCTAAGGTTGTTTGGAAGATAATGAATGAAAAGTGACTGGCACATAATAGTTTAAGTTTCTTATTTACGTCCCTCGTGAGGTTTTCCTCAAAGACAATTTCATGACAAGATAATATAATTGCCAGTTTATAGTTTAAACTTTTCATTCCTTATGTTATTACAATCTTCCAAACAACCTTATGAGGTTGGTATTATTACCACCTTATGTATGGACACTCAAGAGTGATAAACTATCCTGCCCAGAAAAACACAGTAAGAATGCTCAGGATTTGAACTCAGAAATAACTGTCCCTAAAAATCCCCTGTTCCCCAGAATTCACTTTTGCCATATGCTATGTTAAAAGTTGTGTAAGTTTAAGATTCACTACTATTAATGCTTTCCTAGTCACTAATTATCCTGAGTCTTCCCCCAAATAAAAATCATCTAAAACCCCAGCACCCTGAGGTAAGAAATGCTAGTATTTTTGTTTGCTCTTCAAGTCATTCATGTATATATGTATGAGTGTGTTTCAATATATTTGAGATCGCACTATATATATACTAGTTAGTGGACTCCTTTTCTCCCACTTAATATTATATGCATTCTTTTAATATCTTTAAAACTTATTTATAAAGAGTTTTCAATAGCTATACAATATCAACATACTAATTTACTATAGTTTACCTAATGTTTATTTAGGTTATTTCAGTTTTTCACTGTTATAAATAACTCGGCAGTATGCATATATATTTCTGATACTTATGGTTATTTCCCCAAAATGGACTTCTGAGAAATAAAAAAGCAAATACCATGCAGTCAAGGAGAATAACCATTTCAAAATTCTTGACATACATAACAAAATTATTTGTCAAAGGGTTACAATAATTTACACTCCCATCAGCAGCTTATGAAAGCACATGTCTTACCATATTCATGGCAGCACTGAAAATTACCCTTTTAAAAAATCTTTTCTAAACTGATAAACAAAGATGGAATCCACTGTCTTAAAATTTTATTCTTAGGCTATATATTTTCCATGTCTAATGACCTTTCTATTTTTTTAGTGAATTATCAGTAATGTTTTTGCCTATTTCCCATTATTTACTTACTGTTTTTTCTATTCATAAAAATTCTTTAAATAATAAAAATGCCAGTTCATCATATTACATGTAGATATTTTCCCCACTTTGTGCTGGTTTCTGATGTTTAGTAATTCTTATTTTTATGTACTCAAATTTATATATAATTTCTGTATGATTTTACTTTATCACTTTAATGATTAAGGAGACCTTCAGTTAATAATCAACTACATGTGCTGTGCTGTGCTTAGTTGCTCAGTCATGTCCAACTCTTTGTGACCTGCACGGACTGTAACCTACCAGGCTCTTCTGTCCATGGGGATTCCCCAATCATGAATACTAGAGTGGGCTGCCATGTATTCCTCAATGAACTACATATTCAGCTGCATTTTCTTTCAGGATGAATTTTTTTCCAGATTTACCTCTCCCATGCAAGTAAGATTTATCCTTATATGTGGTAGTGATAATTTAAAATGTGTTTTTTTCTTTCTGAAATATCTAACCAATTTCTCATATACTGTTTACTGAACAATCAATGTCTTTGCCATTAACTTGTGATTCTTCTTCTATTATAATATATGATAAATCACAGATACCAGAATTTTCCTGGAATATGCAGTATGTTTCTAATCTTGTGTTGATACTACAATGGTTTGCTTATAATAGCAGCTTTATAAAGTTTTAAACAAGAGATAGAGCAAGGAGAGGGTGTTCTTTATTTTCAAAACATCTTAGTTCTTTTCATTTACTTTTCCAAGCACACTGATAAAATCATCTTTCAATTTCATACAAGAATTCCTATTAGAACTTTGCTTGAAATCTTGTTAGGTCTACAAGTTAATTCTGGAAGAACTAGCAGCTTTATAATTATCAGTCATTCATCCCATTATATTTTCTTGACATTAGTAACATATGGTATGGCCTAAGAGAGAGATATGCGCGCGCGTGTGTGTGCGTGCACGCCTGTATGCGCTCGCGCCTGTGTGTGTGTTTGTGAGTAAAGAAATTTGGGGAGGTGTCATACCCTTTAAAAAAAAAATATATATATGTATTACATACAAAATAAAATTCTTTAACACATACAAAAATGTACTTTTAAAAGTGTTTTTCTAAGACAAAGAGTAAGTAAGTTCTCATTTTTGATGATAGAGCAGCATTCTTGTACAGATACATGAAGTAAAACCAATAAAAGAAACTTATTAACAAACTGTCTATAGAAGTAATCATTAAATCGTTTCTTAGAAGCCTGTTTAATGATTATACTAATTTATTGTCTTTGGGAAATGAATTAAAAACACTTGTTCTTACCTAATATTCCAGACTTAGGAGTCAAAACTTACAAACTGCATTTCTGTGCTAGTATGAGTTTAAATAGTGTCACATCGAGAATAAAGGTCTGAAGAGTTTAAAAGAAAATAAGAAATGACTACAAGTAAGAATATCTCAATTACTGTTGTCATTTCTACAGTCTAACATAAGAAATCATGATTAACTGTTATACTGTTGTCCCTCTATATCTCAGAACCAGGTTTTAATAAGGTCCTTTAACAACCCTCTGGGAAGGGGTCCTGGACAGACCCTATCACACAGAGAATGCTGTTCTATAATAAACAATACATCATAGTCATAGTCTGTGTTTGTGCATGGAATGTTCTACACTGGAGATAAACAGATAAAAGCCAGAGACCTCAGCCATTTAAGCAACGGCTAGCATCCCAGAAGCACACTGTTCCTTTCTCACAGCAAGTTCTAGAGCTCTGGGAATCAACAGTAGCTCTCCCATATTCAACATTTTAATTCTGCAAGTGAGATGTTGAATCACTACCAACCAATTAAAATTCTACTTATTCTTAGACTATCACTTCAAGAAAAAATGAAGTAGATAAGGGCAGGATTTAACCTCCCATCTGAAACAACTAAACACAGGACAAAATATATGAAATGACACTTTTCAAGACATTAGACATCAGGCAACAAAGGACAGTGAATACTGAGAGATGGAAACAACCCTACAGTGTCCTAGCTTACTACCTAGAAAGAGTTCCTAAACAGTAATGACTGGAGGGTAAAGTCAGGCTGAGCCTGGAAGACTCCTAAGTTGATGAGATGGATCTGAGAGACTGGAGAGACATGATGGAGAGAATTCACAAGATAGAGTACAGAAGGGAGAATTACACACAGAGAGAACTGTTGAGTTATATAGATGGTCTCCCTCAAGTACTCAGAGAAATGCTCAGCATTTGTGAGTGAGGAAACTAACCTGAGCCAGGAAAATAATCAATGAAAGGATTTGAGGGACTAATCCATGGAACTCATATAGGGTCAAGAATAGTTCATGTTACCTCCAAAGAGAGCAGAAAACTTTGTAATTCACAGGGCACTGGATGTAGGAATCAGAAGGATTTTGCTTCCAGGTAGAGTAAAATCAACCATTGATTAAATGTTGCTCTGGTCCAGTTTAACAACCTGAAATAAACTATTTCACAATAAACTACAAAAATTCCAGAACAAAGTTCAATAATATTTAGAAAAATACAAAAACCAAAATATAAAAATACCCATCATCTAACAAGGTGAATTTCAGGATGTCTCTCATCCAATGAAAAATTACTATTTATAGATCTATGGAAACTACCTGAATCCAGGAAAAGAACAACACTAAATTTAAAAAAAAAAGGGAACCACACAACTCACAAAAGCCCAGGATAAGTCCTGTACCCACAAGTGGGAGTGAAAAATCACATAACAGATACGGTGCTGGTTAGAGTATTAAGAAGGGTTGTTTCAGTACTAGAAAAACATTAATCCTAAATTCTGCTCTGGTCTCACATAATAAAGTTAAAAGCAAGACTCAACAGGTTAACTGCATCCCAGAATAAAGCTAAATACTTTGTAAGAAAACACAAGTATCTAGAGTACAAGAAAATTAAATTCAATAACATTAAATAAAAATGACCATACAATTATGCTGCCATTGAAGCATGAAAGCAACCACAGACAAAACTTAAACACATGGGTGTGGTTGTGTTACAATAAAACTTTATTTACAAAAAATATCAGCAGGCCATATTTGGCCTGAGACTATAGATTCCTGACTTGTGAGTTAAAGTTTATACTACAAACTCTAAAGGAACTACTAAAATAACACAACAAAATGCTATTTTGATAAAAAGGTAACTGAAAATAAAAAGAAAGCAGAGAAAAAGGGATACAAAAGAACAGATGGAGCAAAAAAAAACCACAAATAGAAAGATGGGAGATTTAAGCCCAATCATATCAATAATCATATTAAATGTAACAAGTTTGACACACCTATTAAAAAGCATAAATTTTCAGACTGTATAAAAAATAAGATAACTATATGCTGCCTTAAGTACTGTACATTAAATATAAAGACAAATTAAATAAAAATATGAAAAACACTATAACAAACACTAATTTTTTAAAAACCTGGATTAACATCAATGTAGATTTCAAAGCAAAGAACATTAGCAAGGATAAAGTCAGTCATCTCATAATGATAAACGGTAAATTCACTAAGATGGAATGATAATCCTAAAGGTTATGCACTTAATAACAGAACTTTGAAATATATAAAGCAAAGACAGAAATTCAAAAAGAAACATATAAATCCATAATTACATTCAAAAGTTTCAACCACTGTCTCCTAAACATTTTTAGAACATATAGACAGAAAGTTAGGAAAAATAAAGGAGACTTAAAACCAACTATCAAACAACTTAATCTAACTGACATTTACAGAACTTTCCAGTACCCAAAATCATAATACACATTCTTCTCAAGTACACACTGGACAATTTACCAAGATATACCATATTGTGAAGCATAAAACAATTTAGGTGAATTTAAGGGAATTCAAGTCATACAACCTGTGCAGTTTGACTAAAATAAAATTTAATTAAAAATTAATAATAGAAATTTATCTGGAAGCTGCCTAAATATTTTAAAATTAATTCGCATGCTTGTAAATAGCCTATGAGTCAAACAAGAAGTAAAAGGAAATTGGAAAACATGTTGAACTAAAGGAAAATAAAAGCATCACAATTCAAAATTTGTGAGATGATGCTAAATTAGTATTTAGAGTGAAACTTATAACACTACACACTTATATTAGAAAAGAAGCAAAAGTCTTAAATCAATAACTTCTGTTTCCATATTAAAAACCAGAAAAGCTAGTGAAACACAAATTAAGCTGAAAAAAATGAAGTAATAAAGATTAAAGTAGAAATAGAAAACAGAAGAAATACAATAGAGAAAATCATTGAAACCAAAATTGGCAACAATCTACCAAGCCTAAGCAAGACAGAAAAAGGAGAAGACACAAAATACCAATATCAGGCATGATGATATCAACAACAATAATGAATCTATATCTATAAAAATAATAACAAGAGGATACTATGAAGAACTTTATGCCAATGAATTTGGTAACTCTGATGAAATGCATAAATTCCTCAAAAGACATAAGATACTAAAACTTATTTTAAAAGAAAGATGAACTGAATAACCCCAAGTAACATTTTAAAAACTGAATTTATATTTAAACACTGTACCATTAAAAAAACACTTCAGGCACATATAGCTCCACTAGTGAATTCTACGAATCATTTAAGGACAATGTAACATTGAGCTCTTGCAGAAAATTGAAGGGGAGAAAATTCTACCCAACTCATTCTATGAAATCAGAATTGCTCTGACACCAAAATTAGATATGATCAATAAAGAAAACTGTAATCAAATATCTCTCATGAAAATAGATGCAAAAATTCTTAACAAACTTTTAGTAAATATCACCCAGTAATATACAAAAAGGATAATACATCATGACTGCATGGAGTTCACCCACAGATATAAGTCTGCTTCAACATTTGACAATTAGTTCAATGTAATTCACCAAATTAAAAGAGTAAAAAAGAGGACCTGGCTGGTGGTCCAGTGTATAGAATCTGAATGCCAATGCAAGGGACAAAGGTTCGATTACAGGTCTGGGAACATTCTATATGCTTTGGGGCAACTAGGTCCTGTGTGCCAAAGCCACGAAGTTCATGCTCTAGAACACATGTGCTGCAATTACTGAGCCAACATACCATAGTTACTGAGGCCTATGGGCCCTAGAGTCCATGCTGCACAACAGGAGAAGGCATCACAATGGGAAGCCCACACAACACAACTAGAGAAAGCCTGTGCACAGCAATGAAGATCCAGTACAGTCAATAAATAAAGATTCAGTTCAGCTCAGTTAAGTTGCTCAGTCATGCTCGACTCTTTGCGACCCCATGAATTGCAGCAAACCAGGCCTCCCTGACCATCATCAACTCCCGGAGTCTACCCAAACCCATGTCCATTGAGTCAGTGATACCATCCAGCCATCTCGTCCTCTGTCACCCCCTTCTCCTCCTGCCCTCAATCTTTCCCAGCATCAGGGTCTTTTCCAATGAGTCAACTCTTCACATAAGGTGGACAAAGTATCGGAGTTTCAGCTTCAACATCAGTCCTTCCAATGAACACCCAGGACTGATCTCCTTTAGGATGGACTAGTTGGGTCTCCTTTCAGTCCAAGGGACTCTCGAGACTCTTCTACAACACCACAGCTCAAAAGCACAAATTCTTTGATACTCAGCTTTCTTTATAGTCCAACTCTCACATCCATACAGGGAATGCTGGAAAAACCATAGCCTTGACTAAACGACCTTTTCTGGCAAAGAAATTTCTCTGCTTTTTAATATGCTGCCTAGGTTGGTCATAACTTTCCTACCAAGGAGTAAGTGTCTTTTAATTTCATGGCTACAATCACCATCTGTAGTGATTTTGGAGCCCAGAAAAATAAATTCAGGCAGATTCCACTGTTTCCCCATCTATTAGCCAAGAAGTGATGGGACCAAATGCCATGATCTTAGGTTTCTGAATGCTGAGCTTTAAGCCAACATTTTCACTCTCCTCTTTCACATTCATCAAGAGTCTCTTTAGTTCTTCTTGACTTTCTGCCATAAGGGTGGTATCATCTGCATATCTGAGGTTACTGATATTTCTGCCGGCAATCTTGATACCAGCTTGTGCTTCATCCAGCCCAGCGTTATCTCATGATGTACTCTGCATATAAGTTAAATAAGCAGGGTGACAATATACAGCCTTGACATACTCCTTTTCCTATTTGGAACCAGTCTGTTGCTCCATGTCTGGTTCTAACTGTTGCTTCCTGACCTGCATACAGGTTTCTCAAGAGGCAGGTCAGGTGGTCTGGTATTACCACCTCTTTCAGAATTTTCCACAGTTTATTGTGATTCACACTGTCAAAGGCTTTGTCATAGTCAATAAACCAGAAACAGATGTTTTTATGCAGCTCTCTTGCTTTTTCAACGATCCATTGGATGCTGGCAATTTGATCTCTGGTTCCTCTGCCTTGTCGAAAACCAGTTTGAACATCTGGAAGTTCACGGTTCACATATTGCTGAAGCCTGGCTTGGAGAATTTTGAGCATTACTTTATTATCATGTGAGATGAGTACTACTGTGAAGCAGTTTGAGCATTCTTTGGAATTGCCTTTCTTTAGCATAGGAATTAAAAGTGACCTTTTCCAGTCCTGTGGTCACTAGTGAGATTTCCATATTTGCTGGCATATTGAGTGCAGCACTTTCACATCATCATCTGTCAGGATTTGAAATAGCTCACCTGGAATTCCATCACCTCCACTAGCTTTGTTCTTAGTGATGCTTCCTAAGGCCCACTTGACATCACATTTCAGGATGTCTGGCTCTAGGTGAGTGATCACACCATCATGACTATCTGGGTCATGAAGACATTTTGGAAAATTCTTCTGTGTATTCTTGCCACTTCTTAATATCTTCTGCTTCTGTTAATTCCCTACCATTTCTGTCCTTTATTGAGCCCATCTTTGCATGAAATGTTCCCTTGGTATCTCTAATTTTCCTAAAGAGATCTCTAGTCTTTCCCATTCTATTGTTTTCCTCTATTTCTTTGCATTGATCACTGAGGAAGGCTTTCTTATCTCTCCTTGCTATTCTTTGGAACTCTGTATGCAAACAGTTATGTCTTTCCTTTCCTCCTTTACTTTTTGCTTCCCGATTTTTCAAAGCTATTTATAAGGCCTCCTCAGACAGCCATTTTGCTTTTTTGCATTTCTTTTCTTGTGGATGGTCTTGATTCTTGTCTCCTGTACAATGTCATGAACCTCCATCCATCACTGAGGGGTGGCGGCTGAGATGAGCTACCCTGCACCCAAGGTCAGGGGCGGTGGCCAAGAGGAGCTACCCCACATCCCAAGTTAGGGGCAGCATCTGCACTTTGCTGGAGCAGCCGTGAAGAGAGACCCCACGTACAAGGAAGAGAAACTCAAGCAAGATGGTAGGCACTGAGAGAGGGGATCTGGGGACAGACAGGCTGAAGCTACAGTTATGGACAACTAGCCAAGTTGATCACATGGAAACAGCCTTGTCTAACTCAGTGCAACTAAGCCATGCCATATGGGGCCACCCAAGATGGCAGGGTCATGGTGGAGAGGTCTGACAGAATGTGGTCCACTGGAAAAGGGAATGGCAAGCCACTTCAGTATTCTTGCCTTGAGAACCCCATGAACAGTATGAAAAGGCAAAAAGATTGGACACTGAAAGATGAACTCCCAGGTCAGTAGGTGCCCAATATACTACTGGAGATCAGCAGAGAAATAACTCCAGAACAAATGAAGGGATGGAATCAAAGCAAAAACAACACCCATGTGTGAAATGGATTGGTGATAGAAGCAAGATTCGATATTGTAAAGAACAATATTGCATAGGAACCTGGATGTTAGGTCCATGAATCAGGGTAAATTGGAAGTGGTCAAACAGGAGATGACAAGAGTGAACATCAACATTCTAGAAATCAGTGAACTACTATGGAATGGAGTGAGTGAGTTTAACTCAGATGACCATTGTATCTACTACTGTGGGAAGGAATCCTTGAGAAGACATGGAATAGCTATCATAGTCAACAAAAGAGTCCAAAATGCAGTACTTGGATGCAATCTCAAAAATGACACAATGATCTCTGTTCGTTTTCAAGGAAAACCAGTCAATATCACGGTATTTCAAGTCTATGCCCCGACCAGTAATGCTGAACAAGCTGAAGTTGAATGGTTCTATGAAGACCTACAAGACCTTCTAGAACTAACACCCAAAATAGATGTCCTTTTCATTATAGGGGACTGGAATGTGAAAGGAGGAAGTCAAGAAACATCTGGAGTAACAGACAAATTTGGCCTTGGGGTACAGAATGAAGCAGGGTAAAGGCTAATAGAGTTCTGCCTTGAGAAAGCACTGGTCATAGCAAACACCCTCTTCCAACAACACATGAGAAGACTCTACACATGGACATCACCAGATGGTCAACACCAAAATCAGACTGATTATATTCTTTGCAGCCAAAGATGAAGAAGCTCTACACAGTCAGCAAAAACAAGACTGGGAACTGACTGTGGCTCAGATCATGAACTCCTTATTGCCATATTCAGGCTGAAATTTAAGAAAGTGGAGAAAACCTCTAGACCATTCAGGTATGACCTAAATCAAATCCCTTATGACTATACAGTAGAAGTGAGAAATAGATTTAAAGGACTAGATCTGATAGAATGCTTGATGAACTATGGATGGAGGTTCGTGACATTGTACAGGAGACGGGAATCAAGACCATCCCCAGGAATAAGAAATGTAAAATAAAGATTAAAGAAGAAAAAAACATACAATCATCATCTCAATAATTGCAAACAAATAAAAAAACTGTTTCACAAAATCAAACATGTATTCCTGATAAAAACTCTAAAGAAACTAGTAATAGAAGGGAAATTTCTCAATCTGATAAATAACTTAACTTTGTAATTCATGGTGAAAATATGCTTTCCTCCTAAAATTAGAAATAAGGTAAGAATGTCTGCTCTTACTGATACTTTTCAAAAGAACATGGAGGGTCAAGTCAGTGTTACAAAGACAAATAAATGAGTCCGTAATGGAAAAGAAGTACAACTCCTTATGTGGATTAAAAATAGAAAGTTCTATTTGTAGTCTATCAAAACGATGCTAGATAAAATAAATTTAGTTACATTTTAAAATTCAATATCCAAAAAGAGTAGTATTTCCATCAATTTGAAAATAAAATTAAGAAAGTAATTCTACTTACAAAGGCAGTTTTTAAAAAGAAAATTATTTATAGACAAATCTGACAAAACACATAAAATGTCTGTATGCTGAAAATAAGAAGATACTGGTGAGAGAAATTTAAAAAGACTTAAATGGAGAGAGATACTATCTTCATGGATTAGAAGACTCATCACTGAAAATGTCAGTTATATACAAACTCAACTATAAATTCAATGCAATCCAAATCAAAATCCCAGCAGGCTTTTTTGTACAAAGTGAAAAACTACTTTTAAAATCAATATGGAAATCCAAAAGACCTAGAAGAGGCAAAACAACTTTGAAAAGATGAGCAAATTTCAAGGACTTGCACAACCTGAGTTTTTGTAAGTATTTATAGATATTTTATATATGTAAAGGAATCAAGAAAGTGTTGGATTGGCATAAGGACAGACAAACAGAAAAGTGTTTAGATATATTAATAGATCTTCATGTACACGATCAACTGATTTTCACCAAAACATACAAGGTAATTAAATGAAGAAAGCATTATTGCTGTTGTTCAGGTGCTACATCGTGTCTCACAATTTGTGGCTCCATGGCTGGAAGCACTCCAGGATCCTCTGCCCTTCATTATCTCCAGAGTTTGCTGAAATTCAGGTGCATTGAGTCAGTGATATTATTCAACTATCTCATTTTCTGCAATCCTCTTCTCCTTTGCCTTCTACACTCCCCAGCAACAGGGTCTTTTCCAATGAGTTGCTACATCCCAACAGGTGGACACAGACCTGAAGCTTCATCATCAGTACTTCCAGTGAATATTAAGGTGATGATTTCCTTTAGGATTCACTGGTTTGATTTCCTTGCAGTCCAAGGGATTCTCAAGAATCTTCTCAAAAACCACAATTTGAAAGCATAAATTCGTCAGCACTCAGCCTGCTATATAGTCCAAATTTCACATCCGTGAAATATCTTCCTGAGCCAGATAACCACGATGATGTGATCACTCACGTAGAACCACACATCCTGGAATGTGAGAACACTGAGAACAAAGCTAGTGGAGATAACAGAATTCCAGTTGAGCTATTTCAAATCCTGAAAGATCATGCTATGAAAGTGCTGCAAAAAATATGCCAACAAATATGGAAAACTCAGCAGTGGCCACAGGACTGGAAAAGGTCAGTTTTTATTCCAGTCCCAAAGAAAGGAAATGCCAAAGAATGCTCAAACTGCCACACAATTGCACTCATCTCACATGCCAAAAAAGTAATGCTCAAAATTCTGCAAGCCAGACTTCAACAGTACATGAACCGTGAACTTCCAGATGTTCAAGCTGGATTTAGAAAAGGCAGAGAAACCAGAGATCAAATTTCCAACATCCAATGGATCATTGAAAAAGCAAGAGAGTACCAAAAAAAACCATCTATTTCTGCTTTATTGACTATGCCAAAGCCTTTGAATGTGTGGATCCCAATAAACTGTGGAAAATTCTGAAAGAGATGGGATTATCAGACCACCTAATCTGCCTCTTGAGAAACCTGTATGCAGGTCAGGAAGCAACAGTTAGAACCAGACATGAAAAAACAGACTGGTTCCAAATAGGAAAAGGAATACGTGAAGGCTGTATATTGTCACGCTGCTTATTTAACTTATATGCAGAGTACATCATGCGAAATGTCGGGCTGGATGAAGTACAACCTGGAATCAAGATTGCCAAGAGAAATATCAATAACCTCAGATACACAGATGACAACACCCTTATGGCAGAAAATGAAAAAGAACTAAAGAGCCTCTTGGTGAAAGTGAAAGAAGAGAGTCAAAAAGTTGGCTTAAAGCTCAATATTCACCTTGCTTTTAGTTTCCTTTGTTGTGCATAAGCTTTTCATTTT